>JBBBDQ010000214.1:892500-1170000 GCA_037127315.1 Ascarosepion bandense
AGAAGGAGACACCACTGGTGAATCGCAAAGGTGTGCTTTTCCTCCATGAAACGCCAGCCCGCGAGTCACGCGAGTGGTCATTAATATCATACAGCAACTTGGGTGGGAGACTTTGTGCCATTCAATTTATTCACCTAACCTTGCTCCATCCGATTACCACCTCTTCCTCTCTCTGAATAATCATCTACGTGGGAAATCCTTTACCAATAAAGTAGACTTGTGAAAGCCCTCACTGATCTCTTTGGGTCAAAACACCCTGAGTTCTATCGCAAATTCATTGAAACGCTGGAGACACGTTGACAGAAGGTGCTGGATGCCGATGACGATTACTTCGCAGACGAAACATAAGTTGCACCTATGTGAAGCTTTTTCTTTCTTTCTTTTAAAAATGGACAGAACTTTTTTTTTTGGATACCTTGTAGCTCCAAAGGAGAGTCTGTAATGTGATAGGTACAACTGGGTCCCACCCATTCACAGTCAGGTTAGCCAAACGCAGACGACAATTCTACTCCTGCAGCTTCCTCTCTCGCACTTCCCGCCTGTGGAACTCACTCCCGTATTCTTGCTTTCCTGACGGCTACGACCTCCAGAAATTTAAAAGCAAAGTTAATACTCACCTACTAACCACTGGACTCTAGCTCTCTCCCCTCCCCTGTATAATCTTCACTTTCTCTCCGCCCATGTATCTGTCATTGCACCTGCTTTCTCAGCTTTCTATTGTTCCTTTCTAACTAGCTTGTACTCCTCACTCTTTTCTAATTAATCTTTCTACATTTATGTAACCCCCTGCACATCAGTGGCGTTTCTGCCTTGCTCGGGGTGAAATGATTATAAAAATAAATAAATAAATAACTAGACATATATTTTTTATTCCTGTTGTTTTTAAGCTTCTATAGTAATGAATCTTTAGAGAAAATATATTACTACCTAACGAGGTGCAGTAAACTGCGTCCTTATAAAATTATTATCAGCATATATACTGCTCTATTGAGTATCAAGTATTCTTAATGAATAAATCACTACAAATAGTGAACTGAAAACCCATTTGTTTGTACTACGTCTAAGATATATATATATATATATATATATATATATATATATATATATATATATATATATAGGTAAAATATAGTACACGTGGTATACAATACAGGTAAATTCCGATAAAGAAGAACTCAAGAGAACTCAATGTTTAATTCATTTATTTAATTTAACAGGGTAATATAATTTATAAAATGATTTTAGATTATTACAATGAGTAATACATATTTCACCGCGTCCTGATGTTCGCGATAATAACATAACGATGCGGTGAAGTATGTATTACCCATTGTAAAAATCCAAAATGTTTTATATATATATATATATATATATATATATATATATATATATATATTATATATATATATATATAACTCAACATATGATTTTGATTGGCTATCAATTATAAATTTTTCTATGAGTTAAATTAGCTCATTTCATCAGGCCACACTATAGTTGTACTATTCAGTATAAATAATTTCCCGGAATAAATATTTCTTTAAAATGAAATGGTAAACAACTAACATGATCTAGAACAGTGAATTTAGCCTTATGTTGGTTGGGAATCATTAGACTGGTGGCGAACAGTTCATCATTCTCAGATCGTGACCATAAACTCATTACATGCCCACGCACAATCATATGAATACGTATATAAACATGACATTACATATTAACACAATTACGTATATTTACGGATATCCACATACACATACGTCAATATTTCTACAAATGTTCAGACAAATGCGTCTGTGTATACAACTACATATGCCCACAAACACATCCATCCATGTCCACATATAAATACTGTGTTCGCACACACACATACATATTTATGAAGACCGAGTTTATATGCGTATAATTAATAGTAACATATAATTACGCAAGTACATTAGCAAATCTCACTTATACTCATAAAATTTGTATATATTTCCATACTTACATACATACAAACATATGTATATCTTCCTACACAGATCTCCGTACCTATATATTTATATATATATATATATATATATATATGTGTGTGTGTGTGTGTGTGTGTGTGTGTGTGTGTGTGTGTGTGTTTGTGTGTGTTTGTACATATATGTGTGTCACTGAGACATGCATCAATCCATCCATCCATCTATTCATCCTTCCATTCATCCATACACATGTAGCTACACTGTTCCCAGACTCACATATTTATTAAAAGCGGACATATACGTATTAATAATGCTAACATATATTTACGCAAGTGCAGTAACAAACCTTATATATACTCAGAAAATACGCATATATTTACATATTTACACACATACACATACATATCTGCCTATATATACACACTTTTGGCTTATATATATATATATATATATATATATATATATATATATATGTATATACACGCACACATTTTTGATCTTATAAATTATAATTTATAAGCAATCTAAAGATCTGTTGAGTCTTCATTTATAAATATCAAATTGCTCGGGATAACCTTTGTTGAGCTCTCTATACAGATATAACAATTAATATTTTATATTAAGTAGATTTTGTTCGATCATCTTCGCCTTTCACGGACTTGATATCATTATATATATATATATATATATATATATATATATATATAAAATAGAAGAACACGGAAATTAAATCGCACTGTATAAGCGTTTTCTTTTATAAAAAGTGCTTGATACAGGGTAGAGCTTAATATTGTAATTTTGTTATAACAAGGTTTACAGAAGCATTTTATCATTACACAAAAAATTTTCCTGTTTCATTACTGTTCTTCTTCAAGTGATATGTAAAAATAACTGGTGAAAATTATTTATTTTGAAAATAGATGAATTCATGCTTATTTAGAAAATTAGAAAGTGGTAGTTAGAGAATATGTTTTTAGGTGTGTATTCTTCAATCAAATATGAGTATTATGTAACTATAGAGTTGAAGAACTGGGTCGCGAAAGGAACCAGCATGGCCTGGTGTCTAGACATGTGACTTTTAATTTTGTCTCAATATAGTGGGACCATAGATTATTTAAATTGGTAGGCAATAATTC
Source organism: Ascarosepion bandense (assembly GCA_037127315.1). NCBI lineage: Eukaryota > Metazoa > Mollusca > Cephalopoda > Sepiida > Sepiidae > Ascarosepion > Ascarosepion bandense. The sequence goes on from JBBBDQ010000214.1 coordinate 895,583, forward strand.
TTAGCGGTAGGTTGGATTTTATTCTTTTTTTAGAATTAGGTTCTGTAATACCTCATGAGTAAATTGGCTGGAATGTTTAAGTTAGAATTAAGATTAAATAATTATGGTATACTTGGTTATATTGTAGTTAAGAAAAACATTTAAGTATTGTGTTTGTCATTCATTTTAGTAAAATAATTTTTAATTTTTAAGTTATATTGAAGCAAAAGTCATAAATGAAACATTGTAATTAATTGAATTTTAAAGAAAATTATTTTGTCCTGAGAAAGATACATTCTGAACCATACATTATTTAAGAGGATGAACAATAACTTTTAACAGCAAGTTGTATTTTAGTTTTTTTTTTTTTTTTTGTTTAGGTTAGAATTAACCTATGATATTCTGGTCTTCTACGCAAGCTATATGGCTATGGTATAACTAGACGATTGTTTAACCTAATCCAGTCTTTACTTTCAAATCGCATGATGAAGGTAATATTAAATGGCCAGGATTCCAGATATTATCATATGAACGCAGTTTTCACTCAAGACTTTATTTTTAGGTCCTACGCTTTATCTGATCTTTATCAACGATCACTCTAAATATCCCAAGTAGGCATTATGCTGACGACACTCTTACCTCGATGTGAAATCTTCTGAGGCTGACGAAACAAACTTTGCAGCTGATCTTGAATAGTACCTACAATTTGTGGTGGACTGTATTAAGAAATGGGTCGTAAATTTTAATGCTTCCAAAACGAAGCCGCAATCTTTACCCACCATAGACAATAGCTCCTACCCATCATCAGCATGGATTAGGCTAGTCTCCCTGAAAGCAAAACACTGCACCTCCACAACCTAAATCTATCAGCTGACCTCAAGTGAAATGACTATATTGATTTCATAGCTAAATCTGCTGATCCGAATGTTGGTTCCTGTTGTAGGTCCAGGAGGTTTTTCTCGTTTAAATCCATCTTGCACATATATAAATCTACCCTCCGCTCGTGAATTGATTACTGCTGTCACATTTGGTCGTGAGCCCCTGCTATTCATCTCGGCTTTCTTGACAAAATCCAACGAAGAATCTGTAATGTAACTAATCCCGACCTGTTAGCTCAACTCTAGTTACTTTCTCACTAAAATGTAACTGCTACTTATACTCCTTCAGCTTCTTTACTCGAATTTACAGCCTTTGGAATTCCCTTCCGTATATTTGCTTCCCTGACAATCTCGAAGATTTTCAATTCATAATCAATTGCCATCTCTTATCTCCTTGTCTCGCATCATTTCCCTGACAACACTTGCATCATGTTCTTCTTCCTTTCCATTCTACTCTCATGCAGCTCACTTCACACCTGTATTCTCATTCTTTTCTTACTCATTCTCTGATACCTTTGTAATTATGTAAAAAAAATAAGTTAAATCTCTTGTTGCACTCTTTATATTTTGAATTAATTCATTCATCTATTGTGATCATTCTTTCTACTGGCTTAAGTTATACTGGTTATGGAGATAAGTAGGACAGTATTTGAAATCTCAACATTATTTACAATCATAAAACAACAGGATAAATACCTAAAGTAGCTCATGACGAAAGACGATTGGAAGAATTTAAAACTAAGGAGACAGTGGCAGAAATAACGATTGATATAACTAGTTCAGTCATTTGATTTTTAGTAGCTGTTCAAATTGTTTTTTCTCGATTGATTTCCGGTTTAGAACTCTTTAGACGTTACAAGTTATTTTTATTCTCCTTATGTCTGCTTTTAGTTCTTTAATAAAAAGACAGGAATTTATAGGCCTCTAATACCGCGAACGTCCGAAATGGACAAGTTACATCAAGTATAACGAAGACTGTGTGGTTGTGAAACAAGCGGGTCCTATAGATAACGTAATTTGGAAAACATGACTTAATTGGGAACAATTTCTCAGTACATTTACTAAGGAAGTGTATTATTTGGTTGATCCACATAATACAGATATAAAAATAATTAAAATCTATTTTTAAACTATCTGCGAAGGTTGCTAAATAATTATAATAAGATTTCCGTTGTTTACGATAACATCGGGCATATAATATCGATATTTTAGAATTTCATTTCAGGAAGTAATTAATTTAAAATCCAATTATCACGTTCACCCATCAGATTCACGAATTACATATATATATGTGTGTGTGTGTTGGTGTGTGTGTGTGTATGCGTCTGTGTGCGTCTGTATGTGTGTCTTGGTTTAGGGGTACATATTTCTTATTACTTAAAACGTCATATTTGGAAGATAACCGTGTTCGAGTAGATAAAGCTGCTTGAAACTATATGAATTTATGTCTACCGGACTGTACATTTGAACATTTTTATAAAAGATTATTTGCCACGAAAAAAGAATTATAAGAAAAACCAACCTATCCCCAACAGATAGCATTTAACCTTTAAAGTAAAAACACATGATGTGTAAATATATATATAAAAAGTGTGTTTTATCTTGGATGTATGCGGCGTGCACATTACTGACAATTTTTGAGCAAATAAATGTGGTTCTACAGAAGGATGCTACGGATATCGTGGACTGAGCATACAAGCAACGACGAAGTGTTAGAAAGAATGGCAACAAAAAGGAAATTGATGCTGAACATCAGGAAGAGACAACTGAGGTTCCTGGGACATGCAATGAGGAGGGAGAGCCTGGAGAACCTGATACTGACTGGACAGATAGAAGGAAGGAGAGACAGAGGAAGGCAGCGGATGATGTATTTGCAGGGACTGATCAGGTGGATGACGGAACGGGGGTTGCCAGGAGCAACAGGAACAAACATACTAAGAGCCACAGGGGATAGGGGGACGTGGAGATCCATGATCGCCTACGTCCTGAAGGGACAGGGCACATAGAAGAAGAAGAAGAAGAATATCATCAGTAATTGAACAAGAACAGTAACTCTGGGTCTCCCCTGTGAAACAATGGCTAAGACTATCATGTCATGTGGGTGAGACGCTTTACAAATCCTAGCAAAATTATTTCGATCTTCCTTCAAAAATGAAGAATTAATTTTGATATTTGGTTTCTGATCGTTGTACTCCAGGGAATAGTAAAAAAAAAAAAAAAAAAAATCGATCGGTCTGTAACACAAGAGTAAAATTGAATCCATCATAAATTCCAAGTCAAATATTATAATCGTTTCTAATTTTTTTTTTAATCGTATCACCCTGAGCAAGACGGAAACGCCACTGATGTGCAGGGGGCTACGTAATAGTGAAAAGATTGGAAAAGAGAAAGCCGGAAACCACATCCTAAACAGGGAACAATGGATGACCCACTTAACCTGTTCAATAGACGTGGGTGGAATGTGAACCGGGCGATAAATAGATCTATCTACTCCAATTGAAAAAAGAAAAACAAAGTAAGAAGATTGGAAAAGAGAATGCCGGAAACCACATCCTACACAGGGAACAAGGGATGACGCTCTTAACCTGTTCAATAGACATGGGTGGAGTGTGAACCGGGCGAATGGATAGATCTATCTACTCCAATTGAAAAAGAAAAACAAAGTGAGAAGATTGGAAAAGAGAAAGCCTGAAACCACATCCTAAAGAGGGAACAAGGGATGAGTCTTTTAACCTGTTCAATAGACGTGGGTGGGTGTGAACCGGGAGATAGATAGATCTATGTAGTTATATTTGATATACACTGTGCCAAATGTACGGAATATGTTTTAATTGACATAGTTAAATAAAATTTAAAAAAAAAACAACAAAAAACAAAACAAAAAACAAAGGAATTCATTGTACATGAGGTTATTCACGACAAAACAAAAAATTTGTGGTACAGTTTATCAAGAAGGAATTTCGACGAACACATTTAAGCAGAAATTCTGAAAAAATGCAGAATTCAATTATCCTCCAACTCTTAAAACTCATGAAGTTAATTACATTATTATCTCTTAGTAGCTGACCAACCGACGGGAAATTTTAAAGTGACCACCTCTTCTCAAGTTAATCAGGTGTAAGTTGCATTCCATTCTCACTGGCTGCATTATATTCGCTTTGTCGTCTGTAGCACTGGTGCTAAAATTCTTCTCAAGACAACCAAGTTTCGGACAAAGATATCTTTATATTTTTTGTTCTTTCATATATATTAGAAGCTGAACTTGAAAAGACATTTTGGTGAGCATTCTTAAACAATTTTCTGTGTTCTTTATTTTTTAAAATCTTACTTTGTTGTTTTTATTAATAATGTGTGATGGTCATGCAACCAGTAAGTAATTTTAAGTGTCTAATTATCACGTTTTCTGCCAGGAGTTATGAGTTGAAAGAACAATGCAGGAGAGTTATATATGCAAATTTGGAATGTTTTGTTTAGAGGAGGGAGATTTTTAGATCTGCACTGCTCCGTACGGATGTGCGTTGTGGCGCAGTGGATATTGACTCGGAACGAGAAATCGGGGAATCGAAATCCAGTTGAATTCCTTGCATTCACTTACGCGAAAAATACCCTTGGGAAAGGTATTAATCCGTCTCTTCCCTCCAGTTATGGGTTGAATAATAAGACACATTGGGTCTATAGCCTTGGTCGGCAACCAGTCTACCTCAGAAAGCAAAGGCAACCAACTGCGGGATAATATTCTGCCAAGTCAGTCCTGTCTCTTTCGAGACATGATCGCCCAAGCGTGTAACACGTATGGCACTTAACTGACTGACAGCTAGGTACAGTGTAATCTTTTGTAGTTCTGTGACGTTAATGCGTTCATGAATTTTACACACATGATTTTCTATGACTTTCTTTATCATACCCAGTCTCTCTATCACAACAGAAATAATTATAGTTTTGTTACTTCAATTTTCATGTCCTTGTAGTTTGACAGATTTTAGAAATGTTTTTGTAATATTGGTAACTTGTTAGAAAAATCATATCAATTAACTGGCAACTTTCTTTCATGAGATCTTTAATGGCGATGTCTGCTCTATTTGCATCAATTTTCACATGTATGGGGGTTAGGAATTTCTACAGTATAGTCACTCATTTCTGACATTGTTCGGGTGGTGTGCGTACAAACCCCATATATCAGGAATAGTTGTGTATTTCCTATCGTATGAGCGATCATATTTCGATCCCAGGCAAAAAGACAGGATTTTGCATTTTGACTTTCAAAGAGAACAACCATTTCCAGCACAAGATGACTCACTCTCCTTATCCCCATTTGATACAAACTCTATTTGTTTAATTAACATCTCTAAAATTATTTTTGTGGTAATAAGTCTTCTTAGATTAATTATTGTCAGCCATTTTTATATTATATTACTATATGAGTTATCATCTTAAAAAAATAATTTTAAGTGCCTTATTACTAAGTCTATGAGTATATAAGGCGATGTAGGTAAATCATCTATGCACATTTGGAAACATTTCGATTACATGGAGAGAATTTTGCGGATTATATGTGCAGTTCCGAGGTGTTGATGAATCCAGGAAATTTAATCAAATGATTTCCCATACACTTATTTATCATACTAATTCCTCTTATCACAACAGGGATAATTGTAGTTTTTAGTTTTCACATTTGATATTTAGGTCCTTATAACGTTACAGTTATTTTTAATTTGATTTTGAAACATTAGAATCATGACGACAAGTTATATCAGTTGTTTAGTAGGTGTTTCCTTTTTAAATATTTTATAATTATTTCTTGTTTATTTGCATCAGTTTTCATATCTTTGAGGATTGAGAAATTCTAGAGTAGAGCCATTCGCTTTGAAGTTGTGAAAGCATTCAAGTAGTCGATGTACCATTAGAGCTAATTAATATTTATTTATACATTTTTGTACTAAACTTATTTTAGTAATGAATGCATATTTTCCCACGTGCACTATTTTTGGCGTTTATGATTGTTTCTTGTATTTCTTTCAAATATGTCTGAAGTGGTGTTTGACGTGCGTTATGGATATCAATGGATATCAGCTCAGAATGAGAACTAGGTAAACCGAGTTCGAATTTCCGTATCATATGTTGTTACGCATATCTACTCTTTGGAATGCTATCTAAACTTATTTATAAACGGAACTTTGTCTGTGTGTGAGTGTGTCCGTTACCTATAGACTCCAAAATGGCTAAACCGATTTTCTTGAAAATTTACACAGTTGTCTGCGAGTGTTCTTAGCAAGGTTTTTGTCGAGGTACCCCAGACAGATATCGATTATCGATAATCGAAAAAATCGGGTTATAGAAGGAGTGATCCGATTTTAATCAAATTTGATTCACTCATAGACAAAGATATAAGAAACGATATTAAGAAATTTCATGGTTGCAGTTCTTACAATAGTGCAGAAAATCGATAATACATACATATATATAAAAGGCAAGATGTTTGTGTGTGTGTCTGTTTATCTGCCTATATGTCTGTATTTTTCAGCCCTTTAATTTAGTTTTTCCTTCGGGTTTGGCTCTAAGTAGGTATAATTGTAGTTCTTAGTCTCAGCCATGATACCATTTACTCAGAGTACATATTTAGCCTTCAAAATTCAGTTTACGATGAAAAAAACTTATTTGATATCGATACCAGGAAATCAAAATTTGACTTACATCCATTAATTTTTCTTTCAGTCTACGGTTTCGCTTTAACTGGAATCAACTATTGCTTTTTAGTCTTTCGTGCCAAAGTTCAAAGAGTCTGAGCTCCAGGACCATGGATTTGTTTTAAAGCTTTCATTTATTTGAATAAATATTTTTATTATTATAAAAGATAAAAAATGCTACAGAAAAATCGATGTAATAAATCCTTTAAATAAGATCTAATACCCGCAAAAATATCTAAATAAATAAAATATATAAAAAATTAAAAGAAATAAGATTCCAAACGATAATTTATAGAAAAAAGAAGATAAAAAAAGGAAAATTAAAAGAAACAACCGTCCCTCTAAACTTAAAATTAAGATTAAACATACAACATTATACAAAAAACTGATAAAACGCTAATTCGCATTTACTTCCCCAAAAATACAAATATAGATTTCTTGAAATAACTTCGCCTAAATACAGTTATACTCCAAACTTGAATAAAAGGAGAAAGAAGAAAAAAGAGGAAAAGAAGAGAAAGTAAAAGAAGGAAAAAAGAGAAGAAGAGGGGTGTATATATATATATATATATATATATATATATATATATATATATATATATTTTTTTTACCGAAAAAATCTAAATTGTAAAGAAAAACACCTCACCCTATCACGTCTATGAAAACCTAGACACAGGATCAAAGTAAATAGATGAATTAGGTCCACTCACAGCAGACATAAACCAATTAAATGATAGCCAACCATGAAAATGACCACTCAAAAGCTCCCTCTTAGAAATCCTAACCAAAAGATATACCCAACCGATAAAAAGGTAAAACATACATTCCAACAGACAATACCATTAATCAACAATTTCACACTTACACACCAAATTCCTCAAAAGTCTAACGATCAAAACGAGACATCAACTTGATTACCAATAACCCCAACCAACCCCCCACGACAACAACGAACAAAATATAAACAGAGAATGATTCCAAACCTTTATATCCCCTGAAGAAGTGTTTAAATCCAAATACTGAAACAAACGTATGATTGTAGGGAGGAGGACATATATAGAAGAATTATGTACATGTTCTAAAATATAATTTATAATAAATATTCACTGCTCTATCCATCATATATCGAGCACTGTTTGAAATTAATGTTTTGGACGGTAAAATTTTTTCTTTTTTCTCTCCTCATTCTATACTCACTCGTATATATATATATATATATATATATATATATATATATATCGACGTGGTGTATGGTTAGAAAACTTGTCTCGATAGGAACATTAGAACTAAGTAGAGAGTTCGATCCTCAGTGTGCTCCACATACATTCGGCCTTGTGGCTTATCTGTGCTGCGCTTAGAAAATCACAATATATATATATATATATATATATAGGGAGAGAGAGAGATAGTGAGACAGAGAAAGCGAGAGAGAGAGAGAGGAAGAGAAAAGGAGGAAATAATAACAAATCCGTAAAACGGAGAGAATCATCCATAAGAATCGTCTAATTAATAGAAATTAGAAAAAAAATTAGGGCTAAATGGATATTATACAGAGCAATATAATATCCACAAAAAAGAATAAACACATGATCAAATGAATTAAAAAGCCTTTATGAATTATTTATCATTTATTTAGACAATTATATGTTGAGTTTATATATATATATATATATAATTTGTGTATTTAGGCAGCAAAATTTCTTTTATGCATATCACATTAAATAATTTTCAAATTGTGTCTGCGTTTATACTCACGAAAAGCTTCTGCGTATCAAAATTGAAATATGTAAGAAATGAGCTATAATTTTGACATATGATTTTATTTCTAGATTTTCACAAGTATATTTAATCTGCTTCCGAGATGATCTTCAAGGGTGTGAGTTGTAGCAAAAAAAAATAAAAAATAAAAAAATAACCGCAAACCTGTCTTGCTAAAAATTACTGTAAATTTTCTTCTTGGATCAATATCTATCTATCCTTCTCTCTCTCTCTATATATATATATAGTTATGCGCAAACAGTTCTGTTTCCCTGTAAAACAGCACCGGAGTACGGTTAGACATCCGATTACTTCCAGCTGGGATTGAAACTCGATTGATTTGTCATCAGTCGGATATTCTACTTGTAAGCTGTCTAACGATGGAATAATGCCGATTTCAGAATGTTATATACACCATTTTACAGTACATATATCAATGTTTAATTCTCTTCCAACCTTATTCCAAAATATAGGTGTATTCTCTCCGCTTATTTAGGTATATATCGATATTTGTCTCTGAAAAGATATTATTTGATAGTGAAATCCATCTTGTTACGAATTATTCGTTATTTTTACATCGCCAGATCATTTACCGTGTATAGTTAAAATTTTCGCGACAACATATCTATTGATATTTTAGCTATCGGCTCATCCCCGTTTGTAACCGTTTAGTTATTTTCTTCTACTACACCAACACAATGTTTATATTTTGGTATATTTATTTCAATTTCTCTCGCGTTTCTTTATTGATTGACATTTTTTTTTTTCGAAAACTCTATTTGCTGTAATCTAACGATACTTATTTACATTTTCTGAATAATAAATTTTACTAAAGGGGAAACGAGACAAGTATTTGGTTTAAAAATGCGCTGGTATAGCTGGTAGGATGAGCGTTGTTGTGTAGTGCATATCGACTCGGAACGAGAAATCGGGGTGCTGAGTTCGAATTCCAGTTGAATTCCTTGCATTTACTTACGCACAAATACCCTTGGGAATAGTATTAATCCGTCCCTTCCCTCCAGTTATGGGTTAAATAGCAGGACAGATTGGGTTCTATAGCCTTGGTTGGCAACCAGTCTACCGCAGAAAGCAATTGCAACCTACTGCAGGATAATCTTCTGCCCAGTCAGTCATGTCTCTTCCGAGACATGATTGCCTAAAGCGTATATCACGCATGGCACTTAACTGACTGAACTGGTATAGATGGTAGCAAATCACAACACTTTTTAAAGATCCTAATTTGATACAAAGTTTCCTCTTAGGATAAGGTAAACGTAAGGGATAAATTTTAATATCATTCGATTGCATTGCCAATGCAAAGAAAAATAAGTTTGTGGTTTTTCTTTAAATGCTGGTGTTTCAGAGGCAAATATATGCCAATCTTTAAAAAATATCATGTTTAGTTTTGTTAAGTGAAGAAGATGAATAGTATAAATAATAATAATAATAATGAGGAGAAGAAGAAGAAGAAACGTGGAAGAATAAGAGGGGAGTAATAAAAAGAGGAAAGAGAAGACGAGAAAGCAGAAAATGAAGAGAAGAATGGGAAGATGAAGAATAGAGGGAGGAATAAGAAGAGCAAGACGAGAAAGCAGGAAACGTGGAGGAAGAAGACGAGTTCGAAGAGGAAGAGGAAGAAGACGGAGTAAGAAAAAGAAAAAGCAGAAATAAAAGGGGTAGGAAAGTGACGAAGAGGAAGAAAAAGAAATAAAAGTGAAAGAAGATGGGGAGGAGAAAAATAAAAGAAGAAAAAGAAAGGGAAGAAGAACAACAACAACAAGAAGAAACAACCAAATGAGTTTTAACTAGTGTATATATAAAACAAGTTACTTCCCTAAATACGCAACAAATTTTAGGAAAACGATAACGGTAAGTTTCAGAAAACATTATTGTAGAAAAATACGCCAGTTTCATTTCTGGAAAAAAAAATCTGTATCAGTTAAATGAAAGTTTTACAATATATAATTTTACAAGCTTTGAAGATTAAATGTAATCGGTTTAATATTGAATGTTTAATCTGAAGTTTCTCAGTGGATACGATTCAGTGTTTAATTAAATGATTTAAGTGTTCTATCAGTCAGTTAGTTAGTTAAGTGCCATACGTGAAACACGCTTGGGCGATCATGTCTCGAAAGAGACATGACTGACTGGGCAGAAGATTATCCCGCAGTAGGTTGCCATTGCTTTCTGCGGTAGACTGGTTGCCGACCAAGGCTATAGAACCCAATCTGTCCTGCTATTTAACCCATAACTGGAAGGAAGAGCCGGATTAATACCTTTCCCAAGGGTATTTGCGCGTAAGTGAATGCAATGAATTCGGCAGGAATTCGAACTCGGCTCCCCGATTTCTCGTTCCGAGCCGATATCCATTGTACCACAACGCACATCCTTAATCACAATATTGACATTATATATTGGCCAGAAAATCAGTAAAACGAAGACATGAGTAAAAATAATGCCATTAAAAAAACACAGAGACAAAAATAAATTTTCAATGCACAAGATAAAAAAAAGCAAAGACAAAAAGAAATACGTTGCCTGTTGATATAGAGGTTATGAAGAGCATTTTCCTGAGAATGACATTTTGGTAGTGGTTGAAAAGTGTTGTACTGAAATGGTCAGTGTTTTTGTAACTGTTGAGAAGAGAGTTACCTTGAGAAGACATTTTTGTACACATTGAAACATTTTGTCCTGAAATGTTCAGTTTTCGTAGCCTTTAAGAAAAACGTTTTCCGCTAGAAAGACAGTTTTGTAGTCGTTCAAATGTCTTGAAACGTTCAGTCTGTCTAGCCATTCAGAAGATCCTTTTTCTGACATTATGGTAGTTGTTCAAAACTGTAGTCCTCAACTGCTCAGTTTTTGTAGACTTTGAAAAGAACGATATCTTGAGGACATTTTGGTAGTCGTTGGAAAGTGGCAGTCTGAAACATTTTTGTAGCCATTCATATTTGTTGAGAACTGAGTTTATTGCATGTTGTTGCTAGCTGAAGGATTGCTGGAAACGCTGCTGTTATCTGGAGCTGCATATGCAGATGGCTTACAGGAACAGCAGACTTGCTGGATGTTGGCAGCTGCTACTATTGCTGCTAGAACATATAATACATTTCGATCTTACATCCATGTTCAAATTACCTAAAACAAAGCAAATAATGCCTTCCTAGGATCTTTCCCGTTTCCTCTGATCACGTAAACATTGTCTCTTGGCTTTGTTTTTCTCTTCCGACCGCATTTTTCTTACGTTTTAGACTGATGGATCCAGTTCTTTTCTTTGCTTTGATGATTCGACTAACAATTGATAGGTTGACACCATAATATCTTCGAGCTCACTGTAAGGCTTGCCAATGTGCTCGTGCAGCGTTATGATTATCGTATGCTTCCTTCGCAGACAATGGTCGTAGGACAACTAATCGACAGTCGTGACTATAGTGTATGGGCGTGATAATTATCTGATGCATTTATGGATGATGTTAGGATGCTCTCTGAAAGGGCAATATATATGAAGAAGGACTTATTCCTGTGCTTTATTGATTATGCGAAGGCGTTTGACAAAATACGCCACAAAGAATTGATGGAGATGTTCGGCAGCCTTGACATATTTGGGAAAGATTTAAGAGTAATCAATAATCTTTACTGACAGCAAACCCCTTGTATACGGACATGAAATGAATCCAGTAGATATACAAAGACAGAAAGGGGGTAAGACAAGGATGTGTCTGTTCACCGGATCTGTTCAACTTGTACAGCGAGAATATTTTGAGGACCCTAGAATTTATGCCTGGATTTTTCATCGGAGGCCACAATTTAAACAACCGAAGGTACGCAGATAATACAGTGCTGATAGCAGACACAGAAAAGAAAACTACAAGACCTCCTAAAGAAGGTAGCTGAAAAAAAGTGATAAGAAAGGACTACAAATAAACTGCAAGAAAACCGAATGCATGATCATCACTAAAAAAGCCAGCCCAATATGCCAAATACAGATCGGGGAGACTAGAATCAAGCAGGAACAAACATTTAAATACCTGGGAAGTGTTATAACAGAAAACGGAAAGTGCGACACAGAGATCCGAAGGCGAATTGGCATGGCGAAGGAAGCATTCCAGAAGTTGAGTTAAGTATTAAGAAACAGGACAAATTCGCTAAAAACAAAGAAAAGAGTAATGCATTGCTATGTGTTGTCAGTTCTTCAATATGGCAGTGAATGCTGGACAATATCATCAAGGATGAAGAAAGAACTTGAAGCAACTGAAATGTGGTTCTACAGAAGGATGATACGAACATCATGTATCGAGCATGTGAGCAATGATGAGGTCTTAAAAATGATGGAAACAAAAATGAAATTAATACTGAGCCTCAGGAAGAGACAGCTGAAGTTCCTGGGACATGCAATGAGGAAAGAGGGTTTGGAGAACCTGATACTAACAGGACAGATATAGGGAAAAAGAGACAGGGTCAAGCAACGTATAACATATCTGAAGAACCTAATCAGGTAAAGATGATGGAATGAGGGTTTTATGGTGTAATAGGAGGTGTGCTAAGGGCCACCAGGGATAGAGAGACGTGGAAATACTTGATCACCTACGTCCTTCAAAGACAGGGCACATAGAAGAAGAAGAAGAAGGAGAAGGAGAAGGAGAATACTTTTCAAAGCCAAGCAGACTTCATCATAAACCCTAAAATAGATTCATGTACTGCACACCAATTCAAATGAACACATCTGAGGAAATACCAACGGAAAATCTACTCCGCCTCAAAAAAAGGGGAAGTGAAAATCTGTTGATAGGCGAACATCGATCCGATCACTTTCTGAACATTTTCATCTGAGCAAATTATCTTCTATTTTAATCATAGTAGCATCTTTTATGTAAAGATTGTGGCCTGTTTTTTTTACGGGAAGCAATTAATGCATTTAACTGATGTTTTAAAATGTATCTCTATATAATTTATTTTAACTTCTTGAGGTTTCTCCAATATATTCTTTCTGTCAATTCTTTCCAGTGGATGTATGTGCTTTGTGCTGCAGCAGATATCTACTCGCAACGATAAATCGCAGAGCCGAGTTCGAATTTCATTTGAATTCTTTACATTCACTGACGCAATACCATTAAGAAACGAATTAATTAGTCTTTTCCTTTCAGCTATTGTTAAAAACAGGGCAGATTGGGTTCTTTAGCCTTGGTTGGCAACCAGTCATCCACAGAAATCACTGGCCAACTACTACAGGAAAATCCTCCGCTCACTTAGTCATGACTATTTCGATATATGATCGCCCTAGCGTATATGTCGTATGGCACTTAACTGAGAGACTTCTAATTGATAAATAAACGCCTCCTTCAAGTTTTGGTATATTGTTTTATTTTGTATTGATTAATTGTTTTATAGTTTCAAAAGAAGGTGCGACAAATTTTGAGTTTAAATGAATTATTTTAATTTGTATTTTTTATAGTTCTACTTGACGTAGTTGTTTATTGATTTGCAGAGCAATTATGATCACTTGACTGACGAAATGTGTTTTGTATCATCAGAACCAATGCTTCAACACTCAAGTTCTTTGTTTTTTTATGGATGCAGTGCATGACTGTGGCTTTTAACTGTCATTAGACTATCCCTATTTTCCTGATTTGTTCCCATCTGACTATCACATATACCCCAACATGAATTAACACTTGATTGGGAAGCCACTATCGCAGTAAGGATGATGTCAAATCTGTTGTTGATGGCTTTATTTTAAAAACAGTGTCTTCAGTAATTATATCCACGCAAAGCAGGTAGAAAAATATGGGTTGACCACAGGGCGAGGCTTTTTGAAAAATAACACTGATTTGGTTATATTCCATGAGAGTATTTAGCTTACCCTACGAACTCTTTAGTCAAACTTTATATATCTCTGTGTGTGAATCTGCATAATTATTTCAAAAGCAGAAAAAATTACTTGAACGAACTGTTTGCTTTCCAAAAGATTTCAGAAAAAAATTTAGAAGTTCAGCTTAAGTGAATATTAATAAGAATGATATGAATTATTTTGTCTGAGAAAATTAATTTTTTGAAAAGATTATTTTAACTTTAACCAAGAGCAGCACAGTCATCTCACTCAGTTGATGCGCCATTGTTACATATAAGAAAACAGCTAATATTACCATTATCACATTCAAGCGTGTGTTTGCACGTCTTTGTATGAGAATGCGCGTGTATTTTTTCGAAACAAAACACTTAAGTGGGTTGGTTTCGTTTTATGGCATACTAGCAGTATGGCCCGGCGTTGCTCGGGTGTAATGAAAGATTTAAAACTAATCCATGGTCCTGGAGATCAGAATATTTGTGCGACATAAAACCTAGCTAAGAACACTCGCAGACGCTTATAGTACAACTGAGTAAATTTTGAAAAAATTGGTTCAGCCGTTTTGAAGTCTATAGGTAACGGATACACACAGAGACAAAGTTCAATTTATAAATAAGTCTAGATAAACCTCGGTGGGTCATTTATTGCCAACTAAATTTTTATTTATTTATTGCTGGTAATACCTTTTTCTTTCAACAATTTATTGTTGTTTTTTTAACAAGTTTTGTGTCTAGTAATACTTTTTTCTTTTCGAGTATAAATATTCATTGGGATTTATTTTTAAGGGCAGGGTCCCCAAGTCCTACCCTGTCATTTAACCCATAACTGGAGGGAAGGTAGGATTAATACCTTTGCCAAGGTTACCAGTGCTTAAGTGAATGCAGGATATTCACCCGGAATTTCGAACAGGGCTCACCGATTCCTCTTTCCGAGTCGATATCCACTGCACCACAACGCACATCTGTCACTAAACGCTTACAGAACCTGGTATTCCCAAGCAGTCATCCATCTAAATACTGACCAGGCTCAACGTAGCTTAACTTCAGTGATCGAGTGAGAACTAGTGTATTCAACGTGATATGGCCGTAAGCCAAGCACTTAAGTAACAAACATACGAATATGACTGTTTGAAATCGGCCTGTCCTCTGGACTCTTCTTAATCATGCACCGTGTTCCTTTCAAGACGTAGCCGATCATGGACATCCACCTTGCCCCTATCCCTTGTGGCTCATAATATTTTCCCCCTTGTATCTCCACAAAAAACCTAATCCACCATCCACTAGCTTACACCCATCCAAATACGTCTCGCACTACTTTTCCCTGTCTCTCTTTCCCTTTCCCCCTATTCATCTAGTGAGTATTAGATTCTGCAAGTCCTCTTTCCTCATTCAGTCAGTAAAGTGCCATAGGTGAAATACACTCTTGGGCGATCATGTCTCGAAAGAGACATGACTGACTGGGCAGAAGATTATCCCGCAGTAGGTTGTCATTGCTTTCTGCGGTAGACTGGTTGCCAGTCAAGGATATAGAACCCAATCTGTCCTGTTATTTAACCCATAACTGGAAGGAAGTGAGAGATTAGTTCCGAAGGGAATTTGCGCGTAAGTGAATGCAAAGAATTCAACTGGAATTCGAACTCGGCCACGCGATTTTTCGTTTCCGAGCCGATATCCATTGCACCACAACGCGGGGGGTGAGAATGGATATGGAATTCAAAGGAATGGCATTACGTTTCCCAAAAAACACAGTTGTCTTTTCCCGATGCCAAATATAAGTGTCTTTTTTGTTTGCATTTAATCAAAATCCTCATCATCTTTGCTCATATGTTTGGTCCATGTTATCCTCAGTCTCCTTCAATAGAACCATTTTTCTTGTTCTCTTTCTTCGATTCTCTCCTTCACCTTTTCGAAGATAATTCAGCATACGCTGCACTACAGATATCATATAACAGTCCGGTACTTCTTTCTTTGTCTCCAACGAAATATTTATCTCTCTCAGCACTCTGCATACGGAAAGTTTACTAGCAATAAACCAAAAATAGACGAAGCCTTATCAAGGGAAGCGATTTCTTTTGATTGGACAGATAGGCAAATTTTCCCAGGTATTTAACCATCAGGTCATCTTTTCCGAGACGAACGATACCCGTCAGACAAGTAAATTCAAAATTCTAATCCCTTTTTACCTGATACAGTTCTACTTATCAACTTATTTTCTCGTACTTTCCGCTTGTGGAACTCGCTTCCACGTTTATGCTTTCCTGAAGGCTGAAACCTCCAGGAATTTAAATGAAATCTCAATACCCATCTCTTAACCACTTGACTAGTTATTTCTACATCAACCTGTATATATTTTTCATTTTTTCTACCTTTGCAACTGTCATCACTGTATTCACATCCTTTCTCTGACACCCCCTGTAACTGGTTCATCTTTCTCTTTACTCTCCTGCTATCTAATCTTTTACTTTCATGTACCCCCCATCAGTGGAGTTATCGCAGTTATGGCAGTAACTTTTCGTCGTCAATCAGTATTTAAATTATTAAGTATCTTGATTGTAGCTTCGTGAAAAGGCGAGGGAATACATTGATTTCTGTATGGTAGAAAGATAGAAAACCATCCAGTTTGTTGGCAACTGACAGAGATGCTTATTCTCCGATAATAAAGAAAACTCTATTCTGTAATTCCCTCGACCTGTGTAGATTTGTAATACATTACGTTGTACCTTGTTGAAAGTTAAACATAAAGTATATTTTGACACAAATGAATATGTACTCGTTCTGTATTTAAATAAATTGACAGATATGAAATTGTTACGGTTGGGAAGAGGAATTACTATATTCAAACTTAATTAGGGACAAGACAACGTAATCAGTTACAGCTGGTCATTTATTGAAGAAAAGCGGTAGTCATCAAACACTGTGAAATGAGGTACAATATTAGACCGGTAATATTGAGAAATCAGACTTCTGAAAGAATCAGGACATATTAGGCTATGGGGAAATATAACTGAAATGAGTACGATGTGGTAGATATTAATACCGCGGTCCTGCATCAGCAACCCCGAGGGGATAATTAAAGTGAGCCAGTCGTAACGGTCTACGGACAGAGACTGGCTGTGGCTAACTATCGTATCTACTTTGTTACGCTCTCCCAACATCGACCAGAAAGCGGACTACTGGATTGCCAGAGACAGTGCAGCCTTCGGCAGACTCTGAGACCGGGTCTGAGACCGGCGTGTACTGTACGCAAGTGAAACATGGACGTCTACATTTTCCATGCGAGACAGTTGAGCGCCTTTCATATGAAATGCCAGAGAACTTTGATCCGTATCGAATAGGCGGACAAAGTTCCAGACAGGGGGTACTCAAGAGAACCTAGGTGGAGAGCATCCACCCTACACTGAGGCGCTTCCAGATTCGATGCGTCGACCATGAACACCGCATGGAAGACAACTGCTTTTCAAAGCGTCTCTTTTAAGGGGAGATCAAGAAAAGGAAGCGATCTCATGGCAGACAAAGGGAGCGATTCAAATTCACCCCCAAGTCTTTTCTGAAACACTGCAACATCCTTCCTGCCTCCTGGGAAGAAGTTGCACAAGACCCCCCTGTGAGGCGCGTCTTACTCAAAGCAGGCGTAGCAGACTTTGAAGCACAACACATACGAAAATTACAGCAAAGGCGAAAACGCCGAAAGAACAGATCTAGCTCTCCTTCCCAACCAGATATTCTCTTCTTACGCTGCGGCAGAAAATTCAGATTTAACATTGGCCTGTTTAGCAATTTCCACAGCAATAAGTTTCTGATAAGTAATGTTTGATGAAAAATGTTTATCTTCTCTCACGAAGGAGGAACATCCTCATCACCATCCTCATTATCAATACAAAAAGAAAAGAAAAGAAATAAAAAGAAATAACAGCAAACTTGCACAATCAGCATTGGCAGCTGCAATTAGAAAAGACACCTTGGTTAGTACAATTCATAGTAACAAACAACACGCAGCAAAATATGCCTCAACAAAAGGCAAATTAGGTTCCAATCTTCAAGTTCTACACACGGTATTTGTCAATGAGTCAATAACCGAGTGAATTAAAACGCTATTTAGTGAATTTGTCCCAGAAATTAAAAGAGAAATAACCAAATTTATTCGAACACTATGAATCCCTGTTGATATGAATTTAGGTTTTCTGTTTGTCTTAGACAGCACCTAAAGGTGGATTACAAATGGATCAGCTAAATTTTGAGAAAAAATAATTTGATCTTCCAAAATATGTAAATCTTTGATCTTTTTGTTTTTAGTTTTCTTTTCTTCTTTCTTTCGTTATTTTCTCAAACTTGTTTTTTTTTTCTTTAATTGTACTACTTTGTGTTTTTTTTACTCGTTTCCTGCTTTCTTTCTTAATTCTGGTATTTATTTCTGTTTTAATTCCTTGTTTCTTTCGCCTAAATTCTTCATCATTTTTCGCTTATTTCTTTACTTATAAAATTTATATTGATTATTACTTTCTTTTATAGTCATTTACACCGATTTCCTTACATGATTGTTTCTTTGCTTCTTTTTTCATTTGTATCCAGCTTACTTGATTTATCGTAATTTTGTCTTTCATTCTTTATATATTCTTTATTTCATTCATCTATTCTTTTTACTTTCTTTCTTTCTTTTTAGTTCCTTCTTTCTTTCTATCTTTCGTGCATTCATTCTTTCTTTCTGTATTTATTTCTTCCATCCTTTTTTCTTTAATCTTTTGTTCATTTCATCCTTTTTTCTTTATTTCACTTATTTGTTGCATTTTTATTTCTAGAATTCTTTTTTATTTACTTATTTATTCTTTCATTCGTCTTTCATTCATTTCTTTCTTTCACTTTTTCTTTATTTCATTCTTAATTTCTTTTATTCTCCATTCATTCTTTCTTTCTTTTCTCTTTCTTTCTTTCTTTCGTGGATTCATTCTTCCTTTCTTTCTGTCATTCTTTCTTCCTTTCTTTCTTTCCTTCTTTCTTTTACTTATTTCTTGCTTTTTTATTTCTAGAAATCTTTATTTAATTCATTCTTTCATTCCACCTTCATTCATTTCTTTTCACTTTTTCTTTATTTCATTCGTTATTTCTTTCATTCTCCATTCATTCATTCATTCATTCATTCATTCATTCATTCATTCTTGCTTTCTAAATTTATTTCTTTCTTTCTTGCTTTCTTTCTTTCATTCATTCATTCTTCCTTTTTTCTGTCCTTCTTTCTTCCATTCTTTCTGTATTTCTTTCGTTAATTTATATTTGAGATTCATTCATTTTTTCTTTCTTCCTTTATTTGGTATTCATCAGTTATTTTATTTGATTTTTTTTATTTCCTTATTTCTTTTGGTTTTTCATTTATTCAGTTTGCTAAGATCTTTTTAATCCTTTAAGGATTTAATAAAAGTTTCTTCGCTGTATTCTTTTCAATTTTTCCATTAAATCATACGCGCTTCCTTTTCCCAAACATTAGTCTTTTTCTTCCTCGACATAGAAGTCTATAAGAAAATTATGTTTATTGTAGTTTTCCTATTCTTATTCTTATAGTCATAATTTTGTTGCTTCTTTTATTATATAACATCAGATTTTGTTCCTATTCTTTGCGTTAAAAAGGCTTTTTTTCTATTTGTAAACTTTTTATTCCCATATTCACGAATTTTAACTATTCTTATCTAATTTATATTTATTTTATTTTTTGATTATAATTCTATTCATATTCTCATTCGTTTTAATCTTCTATTTCAGTTTAACATCTATATATTTATTATCAGTTCAATCTTAGTGTTTCCGTGTTGTTTTATGATTGTTTTATCATTCGTGTTCTTTTATCCTTATTCCTGCGATTGTAACATATTTTTTATTCACTTTCAAATTCCATTCTTGTTTTCTTATTTTCAATTCATTCTGTATTCCTTATTATCTCACTTCTTTATATATTTACTAATATTATTCTAAATTCTTTAGCCTTATTTTATATTTTAAGCATATTTTCTGTCTTTTTTTCTTAGCCGTCTCTAATTCATTCATTGTATTCAGTAGAACAATACTTTTGTCTTTGGGACAATCGACGTAAAAATCGACAATATATCCAACAGAAAAAAAATCAACTATATAAATAAAAATCGTTTACTTATTATTATTAGATGTTTAATATCTACGTTTCATTTGAAATATATTTCGAGCGTTTTGAATAATACGAACAGGATGTCCTCAGTTATGTCAAAATGCATCAAGATAGAAATGTCGATAAAATACATTCATTCATTTTGATTAAAATGAAATGAATTTGCATTTCTGGATTCATCTTGTACAAACATCATCCTGTGCCGAAGCGAGATCTGCATTTTTGTTTATATGACATTAAAAAATGTGTGCCCAAGTTGCTGCCCTGTCTAAGCTTGATTTAAACATACGAGCAAATTATGCATATCTCCAAATGCTCAAATATAGATGAAAAATAAAAACATATCCTTGTATGAAAAGTATTGCTGCCAATCAAGATATTCTGAATAGCATTAGTAAAACACATATTTACTTCTATTATTCAGCGATTTCCTTGAAAGACATAAGTAATGTTTAAATTATAACTTCCGACCTTTTTGCGCAATATTGAAATATATGAATGTCGCTTCAATTATGTTATATGATTATGTAGCAGGAATGCACAAACATTTTTAATACAAACAAAAACAAAAAGCAAGAAAAGTTAAAGTGTAAAGTATTACTGACATCATTATGATGAAGATGCCATATTGTCAACAATAGTACATTTCATTCTGAACTAATAATATATATCTTGAACAAACTCAAGCGTATGTGACGTTGAAATATATCTTGCAGTCTAATGCTTCCCCATATGTGGAATCCATACATCCTCCAAATACAACATTTCCCTCTCTCTCTCATATATATATATATATATATATATATGTATGTATTATTATTTATATATATATATATATATATATATATATATATATATATATATGTGTGTGTGTGTGTGTATATATATAATTAGGTGAGGTTGTAGGAACATTGAAAACGTCATCAGATAAACAGTTCCCACGATATGACAGGTTTGAGATCTAGAGCAGTATTTGTTCATGGCCAGTTTGGTGGAGACCAGCCCTGTTCTTCTCAAAGAACAGTTGATGTCTTTCGATTTAAAAGTTCCCTCCTGGTCACTAACATCTGATAGTTTTTTCTATGGGCTGAAGCCTCTACCACGACCATTTACGAATCCCTAGACGCAGTTACGCCTTCATATCATCTGCCTGGATGACGATATATATATATATACACTACCGGACATAATTAATATGCAACCCCATCTTTTTAAAAGAAATGATGTATTTCATACTATTTTTGGTATTTATTGCTAAGTGGATAATTCTAAATGAAAATAGAATGTTTCTTTTGTTATTATTACTTTGAAATTTTTTACAGAGCAAGGAAGCAAAGATGAACTCGTCCGAATCACCGTAAATGTTCTTCATTCTTTCATTAATGAAACTGCAAATTTAAAATTCATTTGATGCACATTTTACTGTGCAGTATTGACAAAAAAAACATTCTATTTTCATTTACAATTATTCATTTGGTTATAAATACTAAAAAATAGTATGAAATACATCATTTTTTTTAAAACACTGGGGATGCCTAATAATTATGGCCGGTAATATATATATATATATAGAGAGAGAGAGAGAGTAAATTATAAAGTATTGAGATAGATGGACGTTAATTTACCCGCCTAACAAGAAAAGCAGTATTTACAAATCGGTATAACAGCTGAAAGGCGTATTGGGATGTAAAAGGATGCTAAACAAGCTAAACAGAGTTGTGAGAGATAGCAACATTTCGTTGGAAACAAAGGAAGATGTGCTGATCTGTTGCGTGATATCTTCCCTAATATATGCCAGCGAATTTCGGACAAGCTCCTCAAAGATGCAATTCGAAGCAACAGAGATTCGAAGCAACAGAAATGTGGTTCTACAGAAAGATGCTGAGGGTACGGTACCGTGGACCAAATCTGTGAACAAAAACGTGGTTTTGAGAGAATGGAATAAAAACGTATACGTATGCTTAACATTAGAATGAGACAGTTGAAGTTTCTGAGACACTTAAGAAGAAAGGAGGCTTCGAAAATCTGATACTGACAGGGCAGATAGAGAGAAAGAGAAAATCAGCGCGTGACATAAAATATAATCTTAAGCAAATGGGTGGACGGCAGAGTTTGGAAAAATCAACAAAATAAAATATATTAAGATCTACAAGGTACAGACAGATGTGGGAGGTTCATGATAGTATACGTTCTGAACGGACATGACATTAAAATGAAGAAGAATGTATAAACATGATCATACAGTCGATAGAACTGCATTATATAGTATCTGTTATGGTGCCTTCCTACAAGGAATGGTCTCTTTCTTTTGCTATATAATTACCTTTCAAGTACGGCAGTTAAGATCGCAGTAAAAAACAGCTACGGTTCAGGCAATACGCAGCGGAACTATGACGTTCAGTCTTATTTATTTCTATTTATTTATTACTAACACTTACAGTGTACATATGTTCTTGTTATACTAAAACACTGTTTTGAACCTACCTTCTGTGTTCCGTGTCTTACTTCCGGCACAAACCGGCCAGTACAACTTTGCGGCAAAGTTTCGCTGCAGCTACTCCACAACAAATTCGGGACGAAGATCCAAAACAGTATCATTAACAGTTTCTTAAAACAATTAAGATTCTAAATTTTCAACGTAACAAGCGCACTTTGTTACGACGTTCCCCGTGTTCATCGTTTAGATCTGATAGATTTTCTGGAAAAAATGAAAAATGGGAGTGGGGAAAATGGAGCTTTACCTACATATTATATCCCAATCTCTGATACGATTTAATAAAATCGGCCACTAAAACATCATAATCCGTCTACTTATGATTTAAAAAAAAATATTGCATAGTCACTTGAAGTTAACCCATGCTGCTAGTCATAGTATCATCAAATGCGTCGTCAAGCATAAGTTTTCAAATCTGTTGACCAACAAATACACCTTTACTTTACTTTTGCATCATTTAATATGGGAAACCTTTCTTTCTGATACTTAAAAGCAGGTTTACCGTTGTCTAGGGCCTTTACAAATTGCTTGATTAACCCTAATTTAATATGCAAGGGAGGGAGAATGATTTTGTCTTTTTCTACCAGCGGTTCTCAAATGACGTTGTTGGAGCTTGGTGTACCGTCTCTGGGTTCCCATTCTGAACGTATGTAATGTTCTTTGTCAGTGCGGCTATCCCATTTGCATAGGGAACACATATATTTTGTGAAACCTGATTGAAGTCCACTCAAAATTGCAACCACCTTTAAATCACAACTCCGTACTTTATCTTTTCTAGAACAAATGCCAATTGTAATTATCTCATATAACCACCGAATGTGCAACTGGAATTGATGGTAGGGCGTTTTCATTATGCAGAAGTATAGCTTGTGTACTGTAAAATGAGGAATCGATAAACAGTTTCCATTCAGTAGGGTCGTAGCTAGAATTCAAATCTATGAACAGTCCAAGAATGTTATTACAATATAACAAATGGTTTTCTAAAGGAAATCTATGTACGAAGTAATCAGAACGCGATCTGAACATGCTTACTCGAACATCTTTATGGAACACATTCCTTTCTTGTATCCGCCAAGCTAACATTTCACTCTGATGTTTTGTTAAATAGAGATCTCTCACAAGATCGTTTAGCTCGGTTTGGGTGAAGAGACTTGGTTCTGATTTTGAAGCTTCCATCTCTAAAAATTCATCATGCTTAGATGAAGATGCACCTTCTGGTTTTGACTGTTCGGAATCGGAAAATTCCAATAAATCTTCAGCCTTTAATCTTTCTGGAACTGGAATTTCTTCAGAATGTGGCTCATCTAAGGTTTTGGTATTCGACAGATTTTTTAGTTTCTTTTGTGATACCTGAAATAAAAGTAACACATGAATACCATTTTACTTTATTTGGAAGGCTAATGAGTACTAAGACAAAGGATAAAGCTAGAATCTAATTAAAAATATGAAGTTAATATATATTTACATTAGTGACCATAAGTTAGATTTATTCTCTATGAAAAAGAAATAACAAATTTTATGTCTTAGAAGAATAAATATAGACATATTTCATTGTTGCTCAAAATTGTACAATAATTAAAACGAAAATTAACATAGAATAATTTTAAATTTAATTAAAGTTAATTCATATTTCTTTTCATCAAAGAAACCACCACGAGCCTTTTTATACTGCAGAGCAAATCCTTGGCATTCTTTCTAATAACTTATAAAAACAAGTTGATGAAAGTGATCTCCAAGCATCCTGCAAGCATTTTGAAGAAGTACATTTCGAACTGTACGCTAAATTTCATCCCTTATTCTCCTTCTTTAATAGTGGTTTCTTAACTGCGACACAGTCTTTAAGCACAGCAGAATGAAGTCGTCTCTTAAACCTAGTAACAGATACTGGATTTTGACGAGTAGAATTCATTTGTTAATTCCAGAGCGGTTTTTCTTCTATTCCTCTTGCTAGATATGATCAAGTGCCTATCCTCTACAATAGGTGATACTCTGGGCTTACCAGATCTTTTTCTGTCAATATTTAACTCAGTTTTACGAAGTTGTTGAAGGCAATAATGCACGCTATTTTTGATAGGCTTAATTTTTTAGCAATAACAGGTTCAGAATATCCTTCTTTCGAATGAATTTCAACTTGAGCTCTTTTTCAATGCTAATCAGTTCCTTCCTTGCCATTTATACCGTAGTAATATGGTTTACACAAATACATTATACCGTAATTATAAAATCTGAATAAATCTGAATTTTCAGCAAAAACCTGATCACAATAAGAGGAGTCAAGTAGCAAACTGATTAAATGTTTACTTTAAAGTTGAAAAGAATACTTTTTTTTACTTGACATCTGCATAAGAATAACAAAAATACAAACTGCGAATTTGATTCTGCTAAAAATTTGGGTGGTCCCAAACTGATGGTCGGTAGTGTACCTTGTGCTTTAGTAAGATAGAAATAATAATCTTCATTGTGATTTTGAGGCTCTCTCCAGACTATCGAAACACCAAATTTGAAGCCTTTTCCAGAACCATTTTCCCATTTCGACTGAGCAAGGAAACAAAATGAACAGCATTTGTGGTGCCCATTTCTCGTTTTGATTTCCCACTTCAATTTCGAAATATAGTTTATAAAGTT
This sequence comes from Ascarosepion bandense, assembly GCA_037127315.1. Classification (NCBI taxonomy): domain Eukaryota; kingdom Metazoa; phylum Mollusca; class Cephalopoda; order Sepiida; family Sepiidae; genus Ascarosepion; species Ascarosepion bandense. The sequence continues at coordinate 920,969 of JBBBDQ010000214.1, forward strand.
TTTTGACGTAATTTTATATATTTTTCGATTTAAGCCTTTGTGGATATGTATTTTTATTACAAGTTCCTCTGAGCATTTAAATTTATTCAAGTAATATAGCTATCTGAAAATAAATCGCGCTTCCCGCCTGTGGAACTCCCTTCCACAAATCTGCTTTCCCGACAGTTACAATCTCCAGGTGTTTAAATGTAAGGTCAATAGACATCTATCACACTAACTCCCAATTATTCTCAGAACACTCTCATCTACCCAACAATCATTCTCGGTATCTTTACCCGCCTATCACCCACCCTCTGACATTTCCTATATTTAATCATCCTTTCTCCACTCTACGTAGCCCCCTGCGCAGTAGTGGCAGTGACATGCCTTGCTCAGGGTGAAACGCTTATAAAAAAATTAAAAATATATATATATATCTTAAAATATATTTAGTAATTTTGAAACTTAGTATAAGTGTAAAATTTCCATAATAATGTAAAAATTTGAATCACGATTTACAAAAAAATGAAACCTGATAGGCAAAAATGCGTGTCACTTTTGTAATCTACGCAAAAAATCTACCATAGAACCGGTCCTTCTCTGCTCAGTAATTTTATAGTTGTTGGACCGTGTTATTGAAGAAAAGATAAAAGATGAACTGGATTCAAGAAAGCAGATGGTGACAATTGACATAGAATTTAGATGTTTGGAGACTGCTGCTATCAGTGAAGCAAATAAACGGAAGGGTGTTCAACAGGCGGGACTTACAAGGAAAGAAACATTTCGGGTAGAAGTGCCGGTTATATATTTAACTATTTCAATGGAAAAGAGTTGTTACTTAATTGCTACTCTAGTATCACGCTGAAATTCACGTTGTTGGAGCACCAGGACACAAGACATCGAGAGCAGTTTCTATGAAAATACTTGTAAAAAAGCCAAAGGGAAGCCTTATCATATCGTTGAGAAAGTAACTGGGGTATAGATACCAAGTCAAGATTACATTGCAGATCCTTCTTTGGATTTTGGCGAGGATCTCGAGAAGTATAGCAAGAGCACCCGTTCAGATATGGCAACGATATTCAATGCACAGGCAGATGGTAGATTTAGACATGTATAAGATGGCTTATGACAGGAACATTTTTCAGGCTTGACACAGAGACCAAAATTTCATAGCAGTAGATGCAGCCAGAGATGGTTTGTATTCGTTCCACTTCAGGTTGGTTGAAAAACTGTGGCCAAGGAGGCGCATTCTGTGGCTCTCCGAGACTTGGATAAGCCGTGCTGATTACTGACAAGAATATTTCTTTATACTTTTTAAAGGAGAGCAGTTTTGTTTTAGAGGCATTGAAATTAATACGCTATTTGCTGTCCCATTTTCCTCTGATTGAAGGTACGTTTCAAGAGCAACAGTCACGTATATTTTGTTAGTCGCGGCAAATTTTCTTATTGAGAGGGGAGTAGATGGTAGCTTCATCTCTATAAATGCCTAATTGAGAACTAATGACATCAGAAGGTGTTATGGTGAAACACATCTACTCCTTAGATAATAGACTCTCCCTTCTATATTAATAATAGTTAACAGGAAGTTAACTCGAGAACTTCTTGGGAAGTTCATAGGAGTTATTAGAAGTGCTAGAGATTTCTTTAGAGTTCCATTGGAGTTCAGTAGAGCTACTAGTCAGTTGATATTAATCGGCAGTTAGCTGTATAGTAAGGAGTCAGCTTTCTGTGGAAGATTACCAAGTTCCTAACATTTAGGGTGCGTTAAGTCAATTTACAGCCAACATAGCACGATTATAACTTTCAGTGCGAAAACTACTCCACAACAGAAAGATCATCGATAAAGACGAGAAACAGCGTAGGACAAAGCATAGAGCCCTGAGCTATATCCATATTTGTGTGAATGAATCTGGAAACTTGCCCGTTTCAAACGATTTTCATTTCACGATTCGATAGGAACGATTGGATTGAATCAAACAATCCTCCAGTAATACCGTAGACCTGGTGTTTGCTTTGAAGGCCAGCATGCTAAACCCTGTGAAACGCTTTCTAGAGCAACAGTTCGTGCTTAGCCATTATTATCAAGAGTTCTTATATACATATTCAGTATTGACACGTAGCACATCAGAGGTAGACCTAGCGAAGCAGTAGCCAAATTATTTGACAGAGTATGTCGTGAGTGGTGAGATTCTTGACTACTTCAGCATTGATTAGAACTTCGAATACTTTGCGGAAAAGCGCTACGAAGCAATAGGTAGAGGGGTCGAAGGGTTCAACGGACTTCTTAAAAGCAGGAACTACAGATGAGGACTTCTAAGAAGCAGGAAGCATAAAGGTAATTACATACAGAGTTTGGAAGAATTGTTGAACTGATTCAGTGTCTCTTATAGAATCGCAAAATGAAAGTTGCATTGAACAAACATTCTTTTAAAAATATTTTTGTTCCGTTAGTGCAGGCATCTACCATGGTACTTTCCTTTGAACCTATTTTGTTCCAATTTTTATTAGTTCTTAACTCAGTATCTCTACTGATGACGCAACAATATTTCAGTCATAGCTGTCAAACAATTTCTATGACTATATCAGTTTCTATGTAATATAATAATCTGGCCCCACCCGAAGAAGGCTGATGAAGCGTGGGTGTTTTCGGTCATTGAAAGCAGCGGATGTCGTTTTGACCCTATTTCCGGCAGAGCGGAAATAGCTCAGAGCAAACAGACAGGTGACTATGAGAATTACGTAGGCGTCGAGTAGGCGTCGCGATCGAGGCAAGTTCCGTTTTTGGAAGATATATAAAGACCTCGAAACACAGAGTCAGAGCTCGTCAGAAGTCAGAGAAGTCGAAGAAGTCAGTCTCGACAGGCAGTCAGTCGACAGAAGCTGAAGAAGTCGAAGAAGTCAGTCTTGACAGTCAGAAGTCGAAACGGAGAAGTCGACGAAGAAGAGTCTTGCCAGTCTCGTCAGAAGTCAGAGAAGTCTCGAGAAGTCGAAGAAGAAGCTAGAAGAACTAAGCAGAGAGGCCACACTCCCGTCGAAACCCATTAGAAGCGCGCTCTCAATTCTCTGCCCTTGTGCCACACGGTCCATCGTTCATCAATAAAAATATAACATATATTTTTATATACACCCGTGTTTGTTTGTGGCCTTGTACCAGACAGTTAAATATATAACATCTACATATGGCCACCAACCTCCCCAAACTCTAATCCCCTTGATTATTCAAGGGTAACATTTGAGCGGGAAATCGACAAAACTCCTTGTAACACTATCGATGAACTGAAGGCAAAGATTATTGCAGCATTCACCAACTAAATCAAAGAGGCTGTCCAGAAGTTTTGTAGAAGGTTCTGAAATTGTGTAGAGGCCGTGGTTGAAGTCAATTGTAATTATATTAAATAAATTTACTCTTTACTATGTAGGAGCCTCGGTGATGGTTGGTAAATTGGCCTTGTGTTAAACACGTCCAAAGTCCCCACAATTTAAATATCAGGTTGAAGGTTGGATGTTAAATGTGAAAGGATAAAATATTTCGTTTGTACATTAAAGTAAAGATTTATTAACAGAATGTCAAAACTGTAAGAAGAAAAATATATAAGTAAAATTTCATTAAATGAACACTATAATATATTTGTGAGAAGAAAACTGTTCATGGAAAAAATGCATGTAGTTTTGTAGTTAAAATTGTTCAAAGAGAAATGTAGGTATTTAAAATGTTCTACAGCAGTTTTAGAGCTCATGGTGTATAGTAGTAGAAATTAAAGTTTTACCCTTTTTAGTAGGTTGGCGACAGGGTAAGAAAGAAGGTAAAAACAAATAAAAAAATTGTATTTAGAGTGTCCTTTTGTTGTTGATGTTCTTTTCTTTAGCGGCGTGGAGTGAAAACCAAGAAAAGAAAATTGGAAGTAAGGGCGAGACGTGGCTGAGTAAGCTTGAAGTATCCTCCTAACATTGTGAGGTGCTATTAGATACCACTCCCATTCTGATTGTTTTTGACCAGTTAGAGGACTTCTATAAGTAGTGGATCTAGTGTTGTGACCGGCTCCAGCGGGCATTTTCAATTCTAGGTGTTAAAAAACTGACTGACGTCATATATCAATTTTCGATTTCCTATCCAACCAGGTTCCAGAATTTTACTTTTCACACTGACTTGTGAAATTTTTCATTGGTCGGGGTTTTTCCAGACTACTTTTAGTCGTGGTCTGGATTTTTCCAAAATGTTTTTACTTGTTTGAATCCGATTTTGCGGATGTGCAATTTTTTTACTTTGTGTTTTAGTTACGATATAGGATTTGTATCCTATAAGTATGTCAAAATGTTTTGTGTAATCTTGAGAAATATATCTGTTAACATGAGATGCCAGTATTATTTTCATATATATATATATATATATATATATATTCTTACTTGTTTTTTTTAATGAATAATCGTATTAGTAAAAGGGGCCCCGTTTACTTATTAATCTACATTTATTTACTTTAGTCGACCGAACTGAATATTCAAAAAATATAAAAATATGATCTCATAGGCATGAAACGAAACTGCTTTTTTAAAGGATCACTCATTAGATCTCACAGATTTTGGTGATTGCGACCACGAAGTGCGACGTAAAAAGCAAAAATGAACAGTGTCTATAAATGCCACCATTTTTTCGGACTCTGGAAATAGATATCTGCTTAGTTTTGTATCCTCATCAAACAAAGTAAATTCCAAACAGAGACATGAATATTTTGAATTAATAATCCGATATATTTTATGAATTAAACGTCATTTGATGTAGTTGACATTCATATTTGAGTATGTATTTATTTAAACAGAATATTTATTTAATTATGTGGAGCTGTGGGTATTGACTCGGAACGACAAATCGGTGAGACGAGTTTGAATTCCAGTTGCATTCATTTACATAGAAATACCCTTGAGAAAGATCTTAATCCGTCAATTCCCTCTACTTATGGTTTCATAATAGGACAGATTGAATTCTATAGCCTTGGCTAGAAACTAGTCTACCACAGAAAGCAGTGGCAACATACTGCGGGATAATCTTCTGCCAAGTCAGTCATTTCTCTTTCGAAGTATGATCGCCCTAAGTGTTTATCACGTATGGCACTTAACTGACTGACTTATTTAATAAACAGTATATTAATTTACTAAATATTTGTTAAACAGTATATATATATATATATATATATATATATATATATATATTTATTTATTTATTTATTACACATCATGTGTATTTAAAAACTATATTTATTTATTAAACAGTATTTTTATCTTTTACTCATTATATTTATTTATTTAAGAATATAATCATTTATTAAACAATGTATTTATGTTTAAAAGAGTACTTATATTTAAACAGTATATTTATCTATTAAATAGAATATTGATTTATTAAACAGTATATTTTTAACCAGTATATTTATTAAAGAGTATATCTATTTATTAACTAATATTAAACAGTATATTTATTTAAACAGTATATTTATCGATTAAACAGTATATGTAATTTATCAAACAATATATTTTTAAAGATTATATTTTTAAACGCTATATGTGTCTCTTAAACAGTTTATTTATTAAACAGTATTTTTATTTAAACAGTATATTTATCTCTTAAACATAATCAGATACAAACCCTATATCATCTAACATTAAACTAATTATGCAAAGTAAAAATCGCACACCAGCAAAATTCGGTTCAAACAACTAAAAACGTTTTGGAAAACCTAACTAAGGCAAACTTCACAAGTCAGTGTGAAAAGCAAATTTATGGATCCTAATTGAATAAGAAATAGTAGATTCATATTACAAACGTCAGTCAAACGTTTTTTCATACCTAAAGAAGAATGTGCCTCTGGAAGCAGGTCACATGAGTGAACTCCACTATAGCGGGTATACCTTCTCTTATTTATTCTTTTCTAGTAGTTGTAGGATTCCGTTCTAGCAAAGGGTAGTAGTATACCGTAACAGATTAACGGAATTTGGTCTCGTGGGAAGATAGCCCACTATAATTCATAAAATGATTATAAAATCAAGAAATTGACTATAAAATAACATTTATATATATACATTTCAATTAATGTTTTACAAATAAAGTAATACCTGAAATAAAAGTCCAACGGAGGTTAAAGAGTTCATGACAAATATAATGCTGAAAAGATAAAAAGCTTAGGAGTGTAGGTCTTGAAGGTAAGGAATGTTCGTTTAGAAGTTTCCGTTTCTAAGGTCAGTAGGTCAGCAAGATGGTTTGTGGAATGTCTTTGAACAGGTTAGTTAGTACTTTTGAGAAATGTCTTTGAAAAGGTCGATAAGTACTTTTGAGACAGGGAAAGAAAGAGGTCAGCATAGTATCCGCACGACTTAAGTCAAGGGGAGGCAGGTAACTCTATCCTATCGTCCTTCTGTCTGACGAAGCTTTTGTGTCTCCGCTTTTTATATCTGCTTTTTGGATCAAAAGCTAGTTTTGAATTTCATCCTTGTATTTGATTCCGGGCTTCCCATTGGCTGGTAAATAAATTTCGCGTAGGCTCGCGAAATGGTAATTTGATATTTGATAAATGTTTCTTTTTCAACCGGAAAATCTACGAAAACCCGGATGCACACGACGAGTTTAATTCTTTTGCCTTTTTGTTGTGAGAGAGCCAACATCCGTTTTCTCGTTTTTGTTCGGTCGGTATCTCCATACCACTACTTAAACTCGTCCGTGACCGGTCAAGAGTCAAAAAGGCACAGAGATCAGAGAGGCCAGAGAACCGACAGACAGGCCCATCGCCGACTCAACCAATACAAAAGAGAAGAAGGAAAGGAAAACAACAGCAACAAGATATCTCCAACGTAAACAAAGCAATTTTTAATGAGAATGATAACATTTATATTCATTTATCGAAACTTACAGAATAGTCATTTTGACTCGCATTTTAAAGAAGCTGTTGGATCGCGCATTAATCTGACTCAATTATCGATGTCTGACTTCCGAATAGGTTATTACACGAGAGAATGTTACTCCGAGACCCCTTTTGATTAGTTGTCAAATTATAGAATATATTAATGCAACAGGTTCTCAAAATAGCCTCATGTTTTTTGCACAGATCTCGTAGTTCATTCAATTTTATGCATACGATTGTTTCTAGCCTGTGGTGGATAGGAAATTAATAATTATAAGCAAAATCCTTTTCACTTTTACAAAATTTCACAAAGACGTGTGAAATCCTGGTTTTGCCAAAGAGAAAAAGAATTAACCATGTGCTTAAAGAAAAAGTCGAAACTGGATTTCTTCAGTAGATTTTAAATTGCTTTTCTAACTAATGGAAGCTATTTGCATGACCAAAAAGATTTAGCGATCCAGTGAGAAAAATCTAAATGACTATAAAATGCTTCAGTCAGTGTCAATCAGTCAGATAAGACCAGCGAATGAGAGACACAACTAAAATGTATCGGGAGTAACTTCAATTCGACCCGAATATAAGGTCGCGTCGCACAATATCTACTTTCTCCTTCTTTCTCGTGTGCTGATTCATTTTACTTCTTCTCCATTCAAAGACATTTCTACCAATATATACATACGTACGCATAAACTCTCTCCAACAAATTACTACTACGAACATTTCTTCAACTATTGATACCCTTAAATCATTACTTGTTTCTCACTGAAAATTAATTGCTATCTATTCTTGTTATTCTATTTTTTAATACATTTCTATTCAAACATACAAAATAGGTATTTTCACTCTTCTACTCTTCCACTATTCAACACTATGCCACACACTCCAACCTACCGACAAGCAACCTTCTGATGAAAATCGGATAATTCTGCATAAAACGTATAAGCTGTAGGGAGTTCGGTTATGTATGACACAAAGCCGAATTAATAAGCATTAACCATCTCCCTTCAAGCCCATTAGTAAAGATAGGATAGAATTTCGATTCGAAGGTAGCACAATTTTAAATTTATTGCATTAGATGATCATTATACTTTCTTCAATCGATTCCTTAGACCTAACATTAGTCGGTGTCGCTAACATTCTAAATAATCTTGGACTAATATAGTGATAAGCTATGCTGTTTAAATATTTAGCCAACGTGTTTGGAAAATGGACTGCTTGTCAAAGGACGAATTCTCCCACGGTACTGTTATCGATTTTACTATCATTACCAATTCTAAACGTTTATTGATTTAAAAAGCGTTGATTAGACTTTTAATAAGACCTAAACATATGAAGATAAAATTACACATTTTCTATGTTCTTGAGAATTGACAACAAAAAATAACAAGCACTATTTATTTATTAGATTTGAACTTGCATCCATTATTAATTGGAGTAGATAGACTAAACTATCGCCAGGTTCACACTCCACCCACGTCTATTGAACAGGTGAAGCGGCTCATCCCTTGTTTCCTGTTTAGGATGCGGTTTCCGGTTTTCTCTTTTCCAACCTTCTCACTTTTTTTTTTCAATTGGAGTAGATAGACTAAACTATCGCCCGGTTCACACTCCACCCACGTCTATTGAACAGGTGAAGCGGCTCATCCCTTGTTTCCTGTTTAGGATGCGGTTTCCGGTTTTCTCTTTTCCAACCTTCTCACTTTTTTTCAATTGGAGTAGATAGACTAAACTATCGCCCGGTTCACACTCCACCCACGTCTATTGAACAGGTGAAGCGGCTCATCCCTTGTTTCCTGTTTAGGATGCGGTTTCCGGTTTTCTCTTTTCCAACCTTCTCACTTTTTTTTTCAATTGGAGTAGATAGACTAAACTATCGCCAGGTTCACACTCCACCCACGTCTATTGAACAGGTGAAGCGGCTCATCCCTTGTTTCCTGTTTAGGATGCGGTTTCCGGTTTTCTCTTTTCCAACCTTCTCACTTTTTTTTTCAATTGGAGTAGATAGACTAAACTATCGCCCGGTTCACACTCCACCCACGTCTATTGAACAGGTGAAGCGGCTCATCCCTTGTTTCCTGTTTAGGATGCGGTTTCCGGTTTTCTCTTTTCCAACCTTCTCACTTTTTTTTTCAATTGGAGTAGATAGACTAAACTATCGCCCGGTTCACACTCCACCCACGTCTATTGAACAGGTGAAGCGGCTCATCCCTTGTTCCCTGTTTAGGATGTGGTTTCCGGCTTTCTCTTTTCCAATCTTTTCACTCCTATGTAGCCCCCTGCACATCACTGGCGTTACCGCTTTGCTCGGGGTGATATGATTAAAAAAAATTATCCTTGCAAGACCTTGTCAAACCTTAGGACAGTGCCTTTATATTAGGTTACAAAAATAATGGCTGCTTGAAATGTTGTATTTTGAAAAGCTATTTTAACATAGTATATATTAGGTGAATTTTAGTATACATCATTATTAATGTGTTCTCTTTAATAATTTTTAACTTATTTTCAGAAAGAAATATTCTTGAAGCATTGAATCCCTTAAGTATGAAGATTACAAAAAAGTGATCTTCATATAGTTTTCTTGCATGGGTTCAAATTTGGGTACAGTGCCTCCCAATCTTCTGCCAAAATTAACAGAACATGGGGAGATGGGTCCACATGTAATCGAACAGTATAAAGGTGCTTCCAGAAATTCTGTACTGGTGATGATGAAGAAAATAAAGGATGGTCATGCAGCCTTTACAACGAACAATTGCAAGCAGTTGTTGAACAAACCCAAAGTGTCTGAGAAATGTCCCAGATACTTGGTGTCAGCACTGCAACACTCATGCCATTTGCAAATTATTGGCAAGCTAAAATAGCTTGGTAAAAGTGTTCCTCATGATCTCAATAAAAATCAAAAACCTAGGCATTTTGAAGTGTGCTCAACACTTTCTGCGGAACACCAATGATCCCGTTCTTCATCGAATAGTCACTTGTGATGAAAATTTTATTCTTTATGCTAACAATAATCAGGTCAATGGCTTGATTGTGATGTGGCCCCCAAACATTTCCCAAAGCCAAATTTGATCAGCAAAAGACTATGGTGACCGTCTGGTGGTCTAGAATTGGTGTTATCTACTACAGCTTTCTGGATGCCAATGAGAGCCTTAATGCAGAGCTTTACTGCAATCAACTGAAATGCATACAGGCCTGATAAAACGAGACATACATTGGTGAATCAGCATGGTCCATTTCTGCTCCATGATAATGTGCAGCCATATGTTGCAAGAATAACATGTATGTCTGGCTAAACACTGGCTAATTGCCAATCAATTCGAATTTTATAAAGTGAGAAATAATAAATATTTCCTTATATTTTCTTCGCATATTTTTATAACTGAGAAAATATCTTTTATTTCCTTATTAAAATAATTGGTAAATAATAGGTACTTCTGTATAGTTGGTTCAAATATTTTAATAATATAATTTTTTTGTTAAATTATAAATAAAAAATCATATTTATTGAGAAATCTTTATTATTTACCAACTTGAAAATACTAAATATTGAACTGTATTAGAATATAAATACAAATTATATAAAATACAAAATATAAATACAAAATATAATTACAAGTATATAAAATTTTAATTTTAATTAAGAAATTTAATAAAGAAAGATTAGTTTTGTTGTTGTAATGAGCAACTATCTTTAGTACTTCAACTTAAAGTAACTAAGCGCAGCATTAGCGGGGAGGATGTGCGTTGTTGTGCAGGATGTGCGTTGTGGTGCAGTGGATATAGTCTAGGAACGAAAAATAGGCGTGCCGAGTTCGAATTCCAGTTAAATTCCTTGCATTCACTTACGCACAAATATACTTAGAAACGGTATTAATCCGTCCCTTATCTCCAGTAATGGGTTAAATAATAAAACAAATGGGGTTCTATAGCCTTGGCTGGCAACCACTCTACCACAGAAAGCAATGGCAACCAGTAAGCCGAGACATGATCGCCTAAAGCGTGTATCACGTATGGTACTAAACTGACAGACTAGAAGGTGGATCTCCTAATCTTTCAGTTGAAATTGATAAATATAACCGGCAATTAAAAGCTCTCTGTTACTTATCTCGCACATCGTATTTGTGAAAACAATCTTTGCATTCTCTTAATTCATTAATTGAAAGGGATCCCTTCAATGAGTTTGTTAAGAACCTTATAAAAAAAAACAAGTGCCACAACTGTAAATATTGATAACTTCGTATATTATATTTTTAGATTTTCATTTCAATATAAGTGTATTTTGATATTTGTTTGAAAATCTTCAAATATATAATACTGTCTGCATGAACTGCTCAGTCAAAAAAATAATACATTCTCTTTATTATTATCATTATATTTGTTATTATAACTATTATTGCTGTTGTTCGCTATGTTAGAAATAAAAGCTACAGAAGGTAGAAAAGTGGTTTGGGTATAAGCCATTTGCTGTAGTGGAAGATTAGAGAGCAATGCTGCACTGGGACTTGATCGTGCAATGTGATAATCTAATTGGAGCAAGAGGGTTAGACATCATTAATCTCCAGGCGGAAGTCACCGTGCAATGTGATAATGTAATTAAGGCAAGAAAGCCAGACAGTAAAAGAATGACAAGTCGCAATGGATCATCGATGTAACTGTACCAAGGGACATGGCTGTAGACGAGAAAGAAAGGTAGGAAGAGGGGGTGGAAAAATAGCGTGATTGGTGACATGAGATAGCACACTTGCACAAGCTTAAGTAAACTTGAATTGCTTCCTGTTGTTATTGGCACTTTTAAATGTGTGACAGTCAAAATCCAAAATTGCCTATGTAACGTTTGGACCGTAATCGACATGCGACATTTCAGAAAACGACACTGAGTGAGACGACCATATATTTGAGAAAAGGTTGTGCTGATTCAGACTGAAGAAATGACAGGCTATTTACTATGGTCAAATCTTGATCTTCAAATCACCGCATAACACAGTTTTAAAACCACTGTGATGAATACTACTAATACTAATACTACTACTACTAACAATAATAATCACAATAACAACAATAATAACAAGGCTTTATTCTTGCAGCGCAAGACCAATGTCTTTTACTAGAAACTTTCAGGCAAATATGCATAATAATATGGATCCAAAATGCAGGTTTTGTGATAAACACCAAGAAACAATAGACCATCTAATCTCAGGCTGTTCTGTGCTTGCACCAAATGAGTATAAAAATCGCCACGATAGAGTGGGGCAACGTTTACATTGGACAATGTGCAAAAACTATGGAAAATCTGTAAACGAACACTGGTATGGACATCACCCAGCACCGGTTACAGAAATAGAAGATGTCACTATTCTATGGGAGTACACCATCTACAGAGACAAAAAATTGAAGCAAATAGGCCGGACATTATTGTTAAATATCAGAAAGAAAAAACTTGTCTATTAATTGATATGGCTTTTCCAACGGATTGTAACATAACAACCAAGGAATTCAAAACACTGTCAAAATATAAAGACCTGAAAATTGAAATAGAAAAAATGTGGAAATTGAAAACAAGAGTTGTGCCAGTGATAGTAGGTGCACTTGGAATGATAAAAAATGAAACAAAACAACACATTGAAAGAGTCCCAGGAAACCCAAGCTTAAGAGATATACAAAAATTGTCTTATTAAGTACAGCCCACACACTAAGGAGGGCTTTGTCTATGTAACGCCAGGGATGATGGGGAAGATAGAAAAAGCATGAAATAGAGCCATAAGAACACACCACAACCTGCCTTAGGTCTTCCTGCAGACTTGGTTGTTAATGTGACCATAGCAGAAATCAAAATATGATGAAAATGAAATAATAATAACAATAATAATTTACAGAAGTGTTCAGTTAAAATGGAGCCATTTCGGACCTTAGACCTTTAGTTGCGACTCGGAAGGAAATATTTATACAACAAAAATCAAAGGAATTATTATTATTATTAATTATTATTATTATTAATAATAATAATAATAATAATGAAAATAACCGATGGTTATGAACATCTGGATTAAAGACTGTAACAGAAGGCTTTATTCCTGAAGTGCCGGGAATACCGGGGGATAAAAGGTTTGCAAACATAATGTAATTGACAAAAAACATGTAAAGGATTACGCTTAAAAAATAAACAATAATAAAATGCTGGGTTAAGTTAAAGAAAACACAAGTAGAAAAATAAAACTGAAAATCAATATAGACTAATATGAAAAAAATATTAAATAAAAAAAATATCATATTACAAATCATAAATTTACTTGATAGTTGGTGTTAAAAAATAAAGAAAAAAACTAAAATTCAAACAAAAGTTCATCAGAAAAATTAGCCTCGAAATCTTTATAGGAAAATGCACATGGTGGCTACGTGACGGCGTTGAGAAAATAAATGAAGTCGTGATGTCAGCTTAGGGCTGATAACGTTTCCGATGCTTTAGCTTTTCCAAGTATTTCTAAATATAAATCAGAAAAAACCAGAGCGGATGTGAGAATGCGCCTAATAATAATTGTCTTACAAATAATGAAGAGAAATAATTTCTAGCAAGAGTTGACATGGTTTGCGTGTAGAAAACTTAGCAACTGTTTAAATATAATCATTCCAGATCATGTCAGTGGAAAACGCGAGATCAAGTATGACCTGCGAGTTGCATATTAAGAGGTTAGCATCAGTTATGACGGGTACCTAGCGTTGGTGTAATGATTAGAAAGCTTGACTCACATGAATCATTAGTAGTGAGTTCGATTCTCACTAGGTGTCTTTACTTTCGGCCGGGTTCCACGTCTAAGCTACGCTTAGTAAATCATTTTCCTCCAGGGTTGGGGCGCAGGACTAACAACCCTGCGCATAAAAAAACAGTTTGTTACGGAAACAGCAAAAATGCTTTCCTACACACAATTGGGTGTAATTGATGATGATGATGATGATGATGATGATGATGATGATAATCAGTCATGTTCATGGAACATAAAAAAGAACTTTATGAGGATTAAAGAAAGAGCCTTTAATTTTTTCGTTAACAAACAATTTTTTAATTGCCTCAAGAACAGATTTTATTTCATTTTCGAGATCTGTTCCTGAATTGCTTTTTTCGTACCTATCAGATTAATATTCAGAAATAAGTAAATGCCAACATCACAAATCTCAATTCGGGAAGAGGTATCATAGGAAGGTCGACAATGTAAATAAGGGACAAGTAGCTTCAGTGATAGAGTTTTCACTGATGTTTTTATTAATTCAAAACGATCTGGAGAATCTGGAGGAGTGCCCGTTCAAGAAACTATAAACTATGAGATTTGATAAAAGAAATTGAATCCATTCAAAGAAAAGGTCAAAAGTTGAAACACAATGTCTTGTCGTAAACTGTAACATAAACTATATTCTTTAAAGTTAAATTATTGTCTTCTTCTTCTTCTTCTTCTTCTTCTTCTTCTTCTTCTTCTTCAACCTAATAGACGCTATTCAATCCACTTGCTGAAGCCCATAAAATATGTTATGCGTCTCTCGTTCCCTCTATTTGACCTGATTCTCCAAACCATTCTTCCTCATTAACTTGTTATATATCGCCGTACGACGACAAAACAACAAACACGGATATATAAAAATATAAGGTTATATTTTTATTAATGACGACGAACCGTGTGGAATAGAGAACGGAAGGGTGAGAGCGCACATAGAATGGGTTGACGGGAGTGTAGTCTTGCCTGTGGTGTTTCTCTGCTTCCACTGGCCGTTCTCTGCTGGCGAATCCGTGTGTCGAGGTCTTTATATAGTCTTCTAGAACCGGGACGTTCCTTCCGGTCTTGCCTCGCCCACGCAACGCCCACGTAATTCCCAGAGACACCTGTTCTGTTTGCCTCCGTATTCATTTCCGCCGCTGTCGGAAATAAGGTCAAACGGCATCCGCTCCGGCCCCGACAGGATGTATTTCTCAAACACCTGTCTTGTCGTTCGCCGACCCCTTCACCGACGGGAAACACCATCGCTTGCATCACTTCCTCGGGTGGGGCCAGATTGTTGTATTACAAACTGACCCAGGAACTTTATCTGTTTTTAATCCTGATGTTAAATATTACTTTCCTTTTTATTTCCATCCTTCTAAAACTTCATCGTTGCTCACATGGTCGGTCATTAATATCCGCAGCATCTTTCTATAGAATCACATTTCGGTTGCTTCAATTTTCTATTTCATCTTCGAGGTGATTGTCTAGCATTTACTGCCATATTAAAGAACAGACATCAGATAAGAGTTCAATAACCTCTTCTTTTCCTGTCTCGCAACGCTCAGCTCAGCTTCCGGAATGCATCTTTGGCCATGCCAATTTGCCTTCGGATCTCAGTGTCGCATTTACCGTCTTCTGTTAGAACTTTTTTCCAACTATTTAAATATCTGAACCCGCTTGAGCTTTGTATCCATCGCCAGTAGGTGGCATTTTGTGTTTCTTTTTTTACTGATGATCATTCATTTGGTTTTGTGTAGTTTTTATGTAGTCCTTCTCGACCGTTTACATCAGCTACTTTCTGTAGGATGTTTTGTAGTTTATCTTACGTGTCTTCGATCAGCATTGTACGAGGGTCATCCAATATATAAGGTGAATTTTTCAGTATAAGGACTTCTACGAAGGTCATTCAATAAATAAGGTGAATTTTTTGGTAGAAAGACTTCTACGAGTGTCATTCAATATATAAGGTGAATTTTTCAGTATAAGGACTCCTACGAGGGTCATTCAATAAATAAGGTGAATTTTTCGGTATAAGGACTTCTACGAGGGTCATTCAATAAATAAGGTGAATTTTTGGTTGAAGGACTTCTACGAGTGTCATTCAATATATAAGGTGAATTTTTCAGTATAAGGACTTCTACGAGGGTCATTCAATAAATAAGGTGACAATCGCATCTACCTCCCATTAGCATGGGACAGGCTAGCCTCCCAGAGAGTAAAATACTAGGCCTCCTTGGCCTTACACTCTCGGCGGACCTCAAATGGAATGACTATATTGAATCCATTGCCAAATCTGCTGCTATGAAAGTGGGCTCCCTGTGCAGGGCCCGGGAATTTTTCCCACCTGAATCTATTCTGCACATATACAAATCTACCATCCGCCCGTGTATTGAATATTGCTGCCATATCTGGTCGGGTGCCCCTGCTGCTCTCCTTGGGCTTCTTGACAAAATACAAAGGAGGATCTGTAACGTGGTTGATACTGACTTGGCAGACCGGCTGCAGCCGCTCTCTCACCGGCGTGATGTGGCTTCCCTGTGCCTCTTCTACAAGTACTTTCATGGCTTCTGCTCCGATGAGCTTAGATCACTGGTGCCGCCTAAGCACGAATTTACACGAGATACTAGATTAGCAACTAGGTCCCACCCTTTTACAGTTAAACAAATAAGATGTACCCGTAAATTCTACTCCAACAGCTTTTTTCTCGCGCTTCCCGCCTGTGGAACTCCCTTCCACAAGTCTGCTTTCCCGACAGCTACAATCTCCAAGTGTTTAAATGTAGGGTCAATAGACACCTCCTATCACACTAACTCCCAACTATTCTCACAACACTCTCATCTACCCAACCCTCATTCTCGGTGTCCTTTTTTTCGGTATAGGGACTTCTACGAGAGTCATTCAATAAATAAGGTGAATTTGTTTGGTAGAAGGACTTCTACGCGTGTCATTCAATATATAAGGTGAATTTTTCAGTATAAGGACTTCTACGCGGGTCATTCAATAAATAAGTTGAATTTTTCAGTATAAGATCTTCTACGAGGGTCATTCAATAAATAAGGTGAATTTTTTGGTAGAAGGACTTCTATGAGTGTCATTCAATAAATACGGTGAATTTTTCAGTATAAGGACTTCTACAAGGGTCATTCAATAAATAAGATGAATTTTTTGTCATAAGGACTTCTACGCGGGTCATTCTATAAATAAGATGAATTTTTCGGTATAAGGACTTCTACGATGTTCATTCAATAAATAAGGTGAATTTTTTGGTAGGACTCCTACGGGGGTCATTCAATAAATAAGGTGAATTTTTCAGTATAAGGACTCCTACGAGGGTCATTCAATAAATAAGGTGAATTTTTCGGTATAAGGACTTCTACGAGTGTCATTCAATAAATAAGGTGAATTTTTTGGTTGAAGGACTTCTACGAGTGTCATTCAATATATAAGGTGAATTTTTCAGTATAAGGACTCCTACGAGGGTCATTCAATAAATAAGTTGAATTTTTCAGTATAAGGTCTTCTACGACGGTCATTCAATAAATAAGGTGAATTTTTTGGTAGAAGAGCTTCTACGAGTGTCATTCAATAAATACGGTGACTTTTTCAGTATAAGGACTTCTACGAGGGTCATTCAATAAATAAGATGAATTTGTTTGGCATAAGGACTTCTACGCGGGTCATTCTATAAATAAGATGAATTTTTCGATATAAGGACTTCTACGAGGGTCATTCAATAAATGAAGTGAATTTTTCGGTATAAGGACTTCCAATACAGATACAAGCTTACTTTTTTCTTTACTTCTTTTTCAAAGGGATTTAATGTTTTTTGCAGATTGAAAAACTTTGATAGTTTTGGAGATTACAAATATGGCCGAACAAGAAGCTTGCTCTAGGATTGAGCAGAGGTCACTTATCAAGATTTTGGTTGCTGAAGGTGACAAACCAGTTGAAATTCATAGAAAAATGTTAACTTTGTATGGTGCCACATGTTTCAGTAAAAGAAAGTCTATAAATGGGTTAAATTGCTTAAAGAAGTTTTAAAGTGACGATGAAGTCAAAAGTGCTGTAAGCGATTGACTGAGACATCAGTCCAAAGATTTTAACGCTGAGGGTATACGGAATCTTCTGTACTCTTGTGACTCTACTGGGACACTAATTCGAAAAATAAAAATAAAAAAAAATATGTAAGCTTCTATCTGTATTAGAAAATTTTACCTTAGACAAATTCACCTTATTTATTGAATGACCCTCGTATCATTTTTGTATCTTGTATTGTTCAGATTGTAACCACCATCGTATAGATCCTGGAATGACTTCTAGGGCTTTCAGAATAGTCTCGTTTTACAAAGTGTATAGATCCGGTGAAAAGACACATCCTTATCTTACACCATTTTCTACCTTTGTTTGTTTTTTGTTTTTTTGTTTTGTTTTTTAATTAACTCACCCCAAGCAAGACATTCTGCTGCCACTGTTGCGCAGGGGGTTACATAGGGTGACATGATGAGAAAGAGGGGTTACTTATAGGAAATGTCAGTAGGAGAGTAATAGACGGATGGGGATACCAAGGATGAGGGTAGAGTAAAGTAAAAAAGAGCTTGTGAGAATGGATGCGAGTTAGTGTGATAAGAGATGTCTATTGACCTTACATTTAAATTCCTGGAGATTGTAGCTGTCGGGGAATCAAGTATATGGAAGGGAATTACACAGCTGGGAAGTGCGTGAAAAGAAGCTGTTAGAGTAGAAATTGCGGTTACATTTTATCAGTTTCACTGTAAAAGTGTGGGATCCAGTTGCTAAACGCACATTGTCTTTTATACATCCAGGCGACCGGATGTTAAATGGCACGAGCTACGACACAATACTTTGCGTAATCTTTAAAACAAAAGTACACCTCCTTCTTCATTTGTATTGCAATTTTTGATAGCATTCTTAGCATAAATATAGAGTTCATTGTTCCAGTTTTCTTGACGAAACCGCACTGTTTGCCCTATCTCTGGCCAGATTCTTCAGTGCGTTCTATTCATCAGAATTTGAAAGATGTGTTTTGTTATGGTCAGATATAAAAGAAAAGGAAAATTGCTATGGATTCCGGGTGAGGAACTGCACAAAATAATGAACAACAAAAACAGATATTGAGATAGAAAAGTAGGTTATATTGAACGTAATATACAAACTTGAACGCAGGATAGTAAAAGCACGAATACTATTCACCGTCATCATTTGGGTGTAATGGATTAATGTGTATTTCAGCATGTTTTTTTTTAGATATAATACATAATAATAATAATCATTGTATTCCCGATATATATTTTTTCATCTTTAGAATTTACTATGGATGAAATCGAACACGTATATATCAGAGATTTCGTTAGACATTTATTAGCCATGGGGCTTTGGTTGGGGTTTCTACAGTTATAGAGGTTATCACGGGACGAACTTGTATTTTTTTGCTATTTTTGCTGTGTACTTTTAATATTTTGCTGTTATGCATTTTAATTATTTTTTCTAGATTATTGGAACAACTATAACTTAGTTTTATGGTATTTTATTGAAGATTTTGTTCAGAGTGTTATTTTGGGGGCTTAATATTCTGAATTAGATTAGAAATATATCCGCTAAAACTTTACTTAAATACAAAAAGATTCCGTATTGGAAAAATCAAATTTAAAAGAGAAAATGGCCCCCAAACTCGAAGACAATCTATTTCCTATATTCAAAATCTAGATTAAATATACAATTTCAGATTAATCAATTATAATATATTCTAAAAAAACATGCTGAAATACACAAAAATACTCCGTACAGAATAGACATCCCACACCTACCACATCCATTTAAAGAACTCCAAGTAATATAATCTAATCACAAGATAAAAAGAATACATAAAATCCGTCTAGTAACAACAGACACTCATTAATCAAATTCTAATCACAACCACCCACCCGTGCGTACACACACGCACAACTGACCAAGTAATCAACCTTTTAACTAAGCACAAAATTCTTTGAAATTCTAATCAAAAGATATACCCAAGCAATAAAAACGTACATCCCAACAGCTAATGTCATTAATCAACCATTTAACTTCGCAATCTATTTCCTTCAAAATTCTAACGGTCAACACAGAAGACATATTCCTTTTATTATCAATAACCCCAACCAACCCCACACTAACAAGGAACCAAATATAGACAGCGAAGATTTCCATTCTTTTACATTCCTCCTGAAGAGACATTGGAGACGCAATGTCGAAACAACCATATGATTGTAGAGGACACATATATATATATAAAACATTATGTACATGTTCTAAAATATAAATATTCACAGCTCTATATATATTATATATCGAGCACTGATTTAAATTAATGTTCTGGACATTGGAAAAAATTCTTTCTTCGTTCTGTACTCACTCGGATATATATATATATATATATATATATATATATATATATGTGTAGAGAGAGAGAGAGAGAGAGAGAGAGAGAGTATAGAGTGAAATTTATCATCAGTTTTTACGCAAAGATAGCGTGTCTCACCATACTCACTGTATATAATTTTTTAAGAGGTTTAAAGTCACGCATTTTCAGTGAACGGTTGCAGTACGTGCAGTTAAATTTTTTTGTGGGGTTTTAAAATTCATGCATTTTCTGTAACCGTAAGCTATTTGATAAGCATGCATTCTCACGGTACCATTGATATAAAATAACAGAATAGGTAAACTTTTTTAGCCTGCGTTTCTTAGCTTAAATCCTTTCTTTTTTGTTGCTATATAAAAATCAGAGCATCATTAATTTTGTGTCTCACTTAAAATCTACAAATACATTGTTTAAATGAATAATTAATAATGTCTGTTTTTCCTTTCCCCAATTTCCGCTCATTTTCGTTGGTACGTATTTACATTGATGATATATTGCTTTTATCTTTGGCTGATAAGTATTTATACTGCATTTTTTCAGTTGTATTTCTTTGTATTTCGTTTTTATGGCAAATCAACCTCGCGAGTTATTTATTGCCAACTGAATGCATGGTCATCAGTAAAAATGTCAGCCCAAAATGCCAAATACAGGTCGGGGATACAAGTATCAAGCAGATACAAAAATTCAAATACTTGGGTAGTGTTATAACAGAAGACGGAAAGTGCAACACAGAGATCCGAAGGCGAATTGGCATGGCGAAGGAAGCATTCCAGAAGTTGAGTACGGTATTAATAAACAGGACAATTTCGTTAGAAACTAGGAAGAGTACTGGATTGTTTCGAGATATCCGTCCTTCAAAAGGGCAGTGAATGCTGGACAATACCATCAAAGATGAAGGAAAAACTTGAAGCAACTGAAATGTGGTTCTATAGAAGGATGCTACGAATATCATGGATCGAGCATGTGAGCAATGATGAGGTCTTAGAAATGATGAAAACAAAAGGTAAATTAACACTGAGCATCAGGAAGAGACAGCTGAAGTTCCTGGGACACGCAATGAGGAAGGCGGGCCTGGAGAACCTGATACTAACAGGCCAGATAGAGGGAAAAAGAGACAGGGGAAAGCAACGGATAACATATTTGAAGGACCTAATCAGGTGGATAACAGAACGAGAATTGCACGGTGTAACAGAAGAAGGCGTGCTCAGAGCCACCAGAGAAAGGGATACATGGCAAGCCATGATCGCCTACGGCCTGAAGGGACAGGGCATGTAGAAAAAGAAGAAGAAACTTCATTTTTTTATTTATTGCTGGTAATACCTTTCTCTTTCAACAATTTAATGTTGTTTTTTATATAAGTTTTGTGTCTAGTAATACATTTTCCTTTTCAAGTATCAAGATTCACTGGTATTTATTTCTATTAAAGGGCATAGTCCCCATATCCTACCCTTGTTATTTAAGCCATAACTCGAGGGAAAGTACGGATTAATACCTTTCCCAAGGGTACCAGTGCTTAAGTGAATGCAGGGTATTCAACTGAAATATAATCTCGGCTCACCGATTTCTCTTTCCGAGCCGATATCCACTGCACCACAACGCACATCCATCACTGTACGCTTACAGCACCTGATATTCCCAAGCGGACACCCATCTAAGTACTAACCAGGCTCAACGTTGCTTAACTTTGGTGATCGAGCGAGAACCGGTGTATTCAACGTGATATGCCGTAAACTTGGTATTATTTGTACAAAAAAGAATGGTGATCATTTATTTGATTTAGATATGTCCAGGATGATGACAAGTACTGCAATATTTGTATTGTATTTGTATGTAGGTGTTCTTATATTTCTCAGAAGATGGGGTGCATTATACAAGAACTAATATAATAATGAAATAGTTTTTTTTTTCACTTAAAATGAGAGGTCGCACTATATATGAAGTTGGCATATACATGGGTATATTCGGTGAGTAATTTTTAATATGACATTAGTTTTTCTGTTATTGTAGACTTTATGTTTAGTGTATACGGATATCTGAGTAGACCTTGCTATCTCTTTCTTTTATTCAAAAATAGAATTGTCATCAAGGATCACATTCGCGTTCTTTCTATCATGATTACGCAACGGTATATAATCAAACATTTTTATCTATTAAAGTAATGCTTATCCTGATAAGAAATAACGTCGAATTGAGAAGGAAAATCATGTAATTACTTAGAATATCTATATATAAACGGTAATTCACATTGGTTGGTAACAAGGAAGTGACTAAATGCTGATATTTGTATTTTTGCTTGTTTTTCCCATTTGTCAAATTGAGAACATGACTGCCAGAGGTATATGTTTGATTTGCGTCAAGTTCGCGAATTGAATGTCATTGAAGTGGATTTGTATGATGCTTCCAACCAACTCTAACACGATTTCCTTCTAAAATCACAATTGGATTTGTTTTACTTTTAGGTGAAACAGAAAACAAAAACAGCAACCAAATATTCAAGGCTATTGTTTAATTTTATCCGATGACAAAGTGGAAGAAAGTTTGATAGCAGATAATACCCTAAAAAACGTGAATGAATTCTGTCAAGGCGAGCGATGAAGTGGGTGCCAAGTTGTTCATATGTTTTACACTCTTAACATTTATCCATATAACATCATAGCGTTACTCTTTAGTTAGCTATATGTTTATTCCAATTTCCATGACTTTAGACTAAACATTAGGTTAATATATCTAAACTTATTTATAAATGGGACTTTGTGTGTCTGTGTGTGTATGTGTGTGTGTGTATCCGTTACCTATAGACTCCGAAACGTTTGCACAGTTGTACTATAAGCGTCTGCAAGTGTTCTTAACTAGGTTTTGTCTCGAGGTGCCCCCAATAAATATTGATAATCGATAATCGAAAAAATCGGGTTATAGAAAGAATGGTCCAATTTTAATCAAATTTGATACACACATCGACAAAAACATAAGAAACGATATTCAGATGTTTCAAGGTTGCAGTTCTTACAGTAGTGCAGAAAATCGACGGCCATATTGTGTTGAATACGCCGGTTTTCGTGCGATCACAGAAATTAAGCAACATCGAAACTGGTCAGTACTTTGATGGGTGACCATGTGGGAATACCAGGTGCTATAAACGTAAGTACCAAATATTGTCCACCGGTCCTCCAGGTTTGTGGGGTTGGGCGCAGGTCTAATAACCTTGCTCCATAAAAAAACATTTTGTTACGGAAACAGTAACTTTTGTTAGTGCCCTACACATCATTGGGTGTAAAAGGTTAAGATGATGATGTAGTGAATGGTTTAAAATTAACAACATTTATACTGTGCAACTTGTTAAAAAATCACTAGTTGTAAAGTGTATTTATGCTGAAACACAGATAACAATGATCTATCGACGACTGGATTTAATTCACTAGGAAACAGCTCTACCAGATTTGGCATATCTAAAACATAAATTAAAACCGGAACATTCAGTGTCTGACGCGTGAGTGTTAATCTTTGACGTTGTTTCATTGAACAGATTAAGTACTGCGCTATATTCTATATTCATAAACTATGGTAGACATGGTCAACATACCTTGCACTGACAAACATATTAATATTACTAAATATCAATACAATAGTTTATATAGTAGAATAAAAACAATATCGATCTATGAAAGTTGGATTGCTGGTTATATTATTATATTCCTAAAAAATATACTTACAATTATCGAAAACCAACACGGTTTCTATATCTAATTAAACTTATCTATAAGTATCTATTACGATTTTGATATTTTCAAATGATAATTAAATCTATATTTTGTAAGGTTTAAACACTCATTTCATAGTCAGTCAGTTAAGTGCCATACGTGAAACACGCTTGGGCAATCAGTCTCGAACGAGACATGACTGACTGGGCAGAAGATTATCCCGCAGTAGGTCGCCATTGCTTTCTGCGGTAGATTGTTTGCCAGCCAAGGCTATAGAACCCAATCTGTCCTTTTATTTAACCCATAACTGGAAGGAAGAGACGGATTAATACTTTTCCTAGAGTAAGTGAATGCAAAGAATTCAACTGGAATTTGAAGTTGGCTTCCCAATTTCTCGTTCTGAGCCGATATCCACTGCACCACAACGCACATCCGGCACCATACCTGTTATTTTATAGTAGTGCCCGATATTGCACCAAATAGGCTCTAAATGATTTAATCTGGGCTTGGAGTAACGGGGTTCCTAGAATTAGTAATCATCAAATTACGATAGCCTCAGTAATATAAATAGATAAGCGCGAATTTCCAATAGACCAGCCAAATAAAATATATATATATATTTTTTTTAATCATCTCATCCCAAGCAAGGCATTCCACTGCCACTATTGCGCATGGGGCTACATAGGGGAAGGTAAAGGGAAGCAGTGGTTAGACATAAGGTATGTCAGGAGGAAGGTGACAGATGAGTAAGGATAGCGAGGATGAGGGTTAGGCAGATGGAAAGAGTTCTTGATAGAATGGGAGCAGGTCAGTGTGTTAGTAGGTGTCTATTGACCTTACATTTAAACTCCTGGAGATTGTAGCCATCGGGGAAGCAATCGTTTGGAAGAGAATTCCACAGTCGGGAAGTGCGAGGAAAGAAACTGTTGGAGTAGAAGTTGCGGCTGCATTTTATCGGTTTCACTGTAAAAGGGTGGGATCTAGTTGCTAATCTATTATCTCGTACAAATTCGTATTTAGGGGCCACCAGTGATCTAAGTTCATCGGAGCAGAAGCCGTGAAAGTATTTATAAAAGAGACACAGGGAAGCCACGTCGCGCCTGTGGGAGAGAGACTGCAGGCGGTCTGCCAAGTCGGTATCTATCACATTACAGAACAATAATACTCTGGATCAACTATAACGGTTGACAAATTTCTTAGTGTTTATTAGAACGTGTAAATTAAACAAAATGGAATTTTTTATACGTTGTAATATTATGATCATGCACGTGTTAAAGCACGAAAAAAACTATTCTTTTTACAAACACTTTAGAACATTACTAAAGTACTTATAGTTGATTCTATTAATTTACGGCTGAAGGTTTTGATGAATATTGCCTCCAGAATCTGGAGTTTGCTTTGGATTTCTTGGTATAGGATAGTTGTGTTATCGATCATTATTTTTTGTATTGTGAATGTAGACAGGAATATTGTTGTAGATGTCTAGAAATGGACGAATTGTCAGACAATTGTAATGTAAGATGTCTTGTTGATATAGTTGTTGTAAATCCACTATATATATATGTTTTTTTTTTTGTCAGAGATACATTCTCCTAAGAGACATTTGAATTGATAATATAATGTTGGCTTTACGTAACACATGAGTTGGTGGTAAGGAGTTATTACGGATAACTAAATCTGCAGTATTGTTATATTTAAAGCAGAAAAATTTACAGTATTCTTAACAATACAATTTACCAGTTATCTTTTGTTACCATAACTCACACCCCTGAAGATGATCTCGGAAGGAGATTGAAAGTACTTAGGAACATTGAGAAATGGACGATAACATCTGTTCAAATTACAGCTCATTTCTGACGTCTTTCAATTATAATACGCGAAAGATTATCTGTGAGTATGAAGGGATTTTATTAAAAGTAATCAGACACAATGTTTGCAATTTATTTAATCTGAAATGTTTAAAAGAAAATATCCTTTTCTTTTAAACATATATATGTGAATATATATATATGTATGTGTGTGTCTATGTGTTTTCACGCGCGCGTATGTGTTCAAATGTTTAGTTAGAATATGTCTGTAAAAAGGTAATATGAAAGAAAACAAAAAAAAAACAGTATCGCTGCACAACACCCAGAATAACAGATTGATTGCCTCCTATGTGACGTTAGTCGTGTCATGTAGACAAATCTTTCCCAGATTGTGATAGTTTTGGTGTCTTTCCAGTGAGGGTGGTGTCTTTGAACAGTGTATCAGGCTCGATTTGAATGGTTACATGGAGTTGCCGAACACTGTGGTCAAGCCATAGTTGGAGAACTTGGCTACTGAAGGACCATATATGTGGCAGCAAAATTCAGCTCCCTGATACATCCTATAAAAAGTGGTTGACAGATAAGTTTTAGACTTCATCAGCTTTATCATCTGGCTCCATATCTAACCTGAAAATAATATCTTGTTTTATTTTGAGTTAGGCGCGTTGAGAAAGAATGTTGATAAGCTATAAAAAACTAGCAACAATTCAACTGAAAATTTAATCATGTTTTTAAGTTAGCTTGACTTACATTAGGAAATAAATCCAATAGATTTAACAAGTGTTTAACCCAATAAATCAGATTATAATTCAGGCAAATATTTCATAAAATCAATACATATAATACTATTCATATTTCAAAGTGACAAATTGAAAGAATATTCTACTTAGGAACGAAATTTTACCGAACACTTACTTAAAAAGAAACTTCTTTCGCTTCAGCTATGCTTCAAGAAAGCTGTCGCCACCAGGAATCGATAATTATTATTTTCCCCAGCTACCGTTGCTAAGAATTAGCATTTCCCTGTTTGTTTGCTTTTTAATTATACTGTCAACATATATATATATTGTTCTAAAATAAAGCAACACCTTAATTAGTAAATGGAAATATTCTTGTTTATTCTATAGACGAGAAATAAAATTATGCAGAAAAAACTACTTAAATTAATATAAAAAATTATTCTTCTCTAAAATATGTTAAAGCTATATATATATATATATATATATATATATATATAAAGTAAATTTAAAAAATATATAGAGTATTTTATTAAAATGTAAGTTTTGTCAATATCTGGCTTTCGTGCCTCCACAAAATCACGGAGAGTTCAAAGGATTGTTTTTCCCTTGACACCGATATTATTGAAACTACTAACGATGAGTAGAATTTTAATAAAACTGAAACAGAAGAAAATGAATTCATTCATTTTATTGTTATTGAGAACTGATGACAAAAATAATAAACACTATTTATTTTCATTATTTACATTATTCGGACTATTGTCCTCATTTTTATTGTCATTATTACGTCTTTTCGGTAGTTGTATGCTCAGCCCTTCTTCAACTGCTAGAAATTGCGAATTGAACCCTTTACGATCACCAGGGTATATCATTCTCATTCCATGTGCGATGCACTTTTGGTAACCATGTAGTTATCTCCCCTTAACTTAACTGTCTAAGTTATTTGTTCACCACTGCTGAAATCTTGAGGACACATGGATAAATGGATATAAACATTGTTTATTTCCAGTGACTTGACCCAAACAGTTGTGAGTTCAATCAAAGGCTACAGCAGTGGTGAACAAATCATTTACTTAAGTTAAAGGGAGATAACTACATGGTTACCATAAATAGCATCGCACATGGGATGAGAATCATCATACTTCAGCGATCGTGATAAAGTGTTCAGTTCGAAATCCTTAGCACCTGAAGAAGGCCGGAGCGTTCAAAGGCCGAAATGTCGTAATAATTACAATAAAGACAAGGACAATAGTCCGATTAATATAAATAGAGTAAATACTACCTCATATCAGAATTATAGACAAATGCTATTTACTTTTTTAGATGGATTATTTACACTATTTATTTATATATTGTTCATTGAATAGTTAGCAAAATATCGGCTAATTGCCAGTTCATTCCAACTTTATAAAATATAAATTAATAAGGATTTCCTTACAGTCGGTTACCATATTTTAATAATTTATTAAATGTTTATAAAATTTTGAATAATAATTGTTTTAATATTTAGTTATTTATAAATTGTAAAATGATAAAGAATAATTTCATTGATTTTTTTTAGAATTTTAGAATTTACTGGGTTTTAGATTAAATATACAATTATTCATGCAAAAAAAATTTTAATAAACAATGTTTAATATTATTTTGCAAATTCTCAAGAACAAAAATGTGTATAAATTAAATTTTATTATTTGTTAATGTTTTACTAAATTTCAAAAACTTTTTTAAAAAATTTATATTGCTCCTAAATTAATGTAGTTAATTAAAATAATAGCGATGCTTTTAGAAAACCGCATATTCACACGCCATTTTTTTTTTTTTTTTTTTTTGCGGACACGAAGTCCAAGATTGCCAAATACAGCAATTAAAGACGAAATATTGTGACTAAGTCTCAAACTTTTTAACTCTCGTATACATTGTTCACGTGGTTTTTCATTTTAGCATTTACATCCTTTTTAATATTTGATCACTTCACTGATACAGCGAATAAGACTGCATATCCGAACGAAAAAGACTTCGTTTGTTCAAATTTCTACAGTTTACCAAACCCTTAGTTTTTTTTTAATTTTCTGTTATTCTTTTCACAAATCATTTGAATTAAAGCATGCCACAGACAGTCACCCATTAGTATGGATCAGGCTAGTCTCCCTGAAAGTAAAACACTGTGCCTCTTCGGATTAACTCTCACAAAAGACCTCAAGTGAAATGTCTACATAGAATCCATAGCTAAATCCGCTGCTAAAAAGTTAGGTTCCCTGTGTAGGGCCAAGAAGATTTCCCCGGCTGAAACAATCCTGCACATATACAAATGTACCATCCACCCGTGCCTTGAATACTGCTACCCTATCTGGTTGGGTGCTTCTGCTATTCACTTAGGGGTCTTTGACAAAATTCAACGGAGATTCTGCAAAGCGATCGATCCTGACTTGCCAGCTAGGATACAGTCGTTTTCTCACCGGCGCAATGTGGCTTCCCTGTGTCTCTTCTACAAATACTTTCACGGCTTCTCCTCTGATGAACTTCTCTCTCTGGTTCTAACTATAGTGAATTTATTCGAGCCACAAGATTAGCAACTAGGTCCCATCCTTTTACTGTGGAACTAATACGATGTAAACGCAAATTCTACTCTTGTAGCTTCTTTTCTTGAACTTCCAGCCTGCGGAATTCCCTTCCAGCTACAATCTCCAAGAATTTAAATGTAAATCAATAGTCATCTCCTATCTCACTAACTTGTATCTCTTTCTCATGCACTCATCTCGTTTCTGCAGTATTCTCATCCCTCTTCTACCCGCTTCCTGACACCCCCTGTATTCAGTCACTCTTTCTCGTGATTTCCCTCCCATGTAACCCCCTGCACAACAGTGGCAGTATAATGTCTTCTTGTGGCAATACGATTATAAAAAACACCATCAATAAAAATCTAATCATGATTTTAATTTACAGCGTCACCTGTATTCATTAAGATGTCGATTTTTCTGATTCGATCATTTTACATTCATTAATAATTTTTATCAGGATCAAAGAAACTTAACTTTACCAGTAAGAATTCTTTAAATGCGTATTTTTAGATTCTCTTGTCTTAATGAAAAATGAGACGGTGTGCGTTTTTTCATACGCCTAGAATAATTTTTTTTGTTTCGAACCAGTAAAAAATGTTTTCTGTAGTACTGCATAAAATGTCCATAGATCAGATTTTATAGCAAAATTTGTGGTGTAGTGGATATCGACACGGAACGATGAGTCGGGGCGCTGAGTTCGAATTCCAGTTGAATTCCTTGCATTCACTTACACAGAAATAACCTTGGGAAAGTATTAATCCGTCTCTCCCCTCCAGTTATGGGTTAAATAATAAAACTGATTAGATTATATAGCCGTGGCTGGCAACCAGGAAGCAATGGAACCCTACTGCGTGATATTTTCTGTTCAGTCGGTCATGTCTCTAAAGAGACATGATCGCCCAAGCGTATATCACGTACGGCACTTAACTAAATGTTAATATGCTCCTATAAAGTTATCTTCAGACCTCAACATTTATAAATATATGTGTGAAAAATACATGTTCACTATTCATAATACAGCAACATAACACCTTTTTTAAATCGTTTCAGCTCAGATAAGGTGATAATGCCACTAAGATGCGAAGGTTTAGTGTGATGAGTCAGAATGAGAAGACTTTAGTGGGGAGGTGTAAGGATAGGT
This sequence comes from Ascarosepion bandense, assembly GCA_037127315.1. Classification (NCBI taxonomy): domain Eukaryota; kingdom Metazoa; phylum Mollusca; class Cephalopoda; order Sepiida; family Sepiidae; genus Ascarosepion; species Ascarosepion bandense. Next base: position 950,941 of record JBBBDQ010000214.1, read on the forward strand.
CCTGTCTATATTTGAGACTGTAGAGAAACATCAGATATTTGAGTGAACATGTAACCGGGTCTAAACTTATATATAAATTGAACTTTGTCTCTTTGTGTGTGTATGTGGGTGTGTGTGTCTTTTGTGTGTCCGTTACCTATATACTCCGAAACGGCTGAACTGATTTTGTTGGAAAATTACACAGTTGTACTATAAGCTGTCTGCGAGTCTTCTTAGCTAGGTTTTGTGTCGAGGTAACCCCGATAAATATCGAAAATCGCTAATCAAAAAAAATTGGGTTATAGAAAGAGTGGTCCGATTTTAATCAAATTTGATACACTCATAGACAAAGACATAAGAAACGATATTTCAAGGTTGCAGTTCTTACAATAGTGCAGAAAATCGATAATATATATATATATATATATATACATATATATATATATAAAGCAAGATGTTTGTGTGTGTGTTTATCTGTCTGTATGTTCTTTATTCAAATCCACAAGTTTTATCCGATACTCACCAAACTTCACACACATATTCTTTAGGCTAAGTCTGAGCTCCAGGACCATGGATTAGTTTTAAAGCTTTCATTACACCCGAGCAACGCCGGGCTATACTGCTAGTATCTTATAAATTACTGTATAAATGCTGAAGGTATGCATTGCTAAGTAAAGGAACAGTGTTCAGGGAGACAAAAGATACCGATTGACGTTGCATTTGAGTAATTGAAGATTGTAGGTGTCAGGGAAGAAAAATATCGGCAGTTAATCTCACAGGTGAGAGGTGCTGAAATAAAGACTGTTAGAATTGCCTATCGATTTTGTCTAGTTGACTCGCAAAACGCTGAGAACGAGTTGCCAGGCTAGTAGCACACTTAAATTCATATAGTTGAAGCACTAAAGAAAGAAAAAAGGTTATCAATACCGTTGCCATGAAAGTATATGTAAAAAAGGCAGAGGAAAACCACATAACGTGAAATCGTGAATGAATACTGTCTGATGAATGCTTACTATCGTAATCACTAATAGAAAAATATAGACCTCTCCTATCTAGGAGGCAAATTTAGCTCTTTCAGTTAAGAAACGGACCTTTTTTTCGGTATATAATGACATTTCCTGAGTTATGTGCGTTGTGGTGCAGTGGTTGTCGGCTTGGAACGAAAAATTTGGGATCCGAGTTCAAACACTAGTTGAATTCCTTGCATTCACTTACGCACAAATAACCGTGGAAAAGGTATTAATCCTCCAGTTATGGGTTAAAAAACAGAACAGATTCGGTTCTATAACCTTGACTGGCAACCAGTCTACCTCAGGAAGTAATAACAACCTATTGCGGGATAACCTTTTGAACAGTCAGTCATATCTGTTTTGAGACATGATCGCCCAAGAGTGTCGCGTATGGCACTTAACTGACTGATGCAATATAAAAATAACAATAAAAATGTTACAACAGTCATTAACGTAGAGAAAGTGTGCCAGCCTTGAAAATCAGCATTAAAATATATGCTTTATTAAAATGTTTATATTATGTAATCCTTGTTTTAAGCATTGTATTTTGACTTCTAATGAACTTAGGTATATCCCAAGCCAAATATATTTCATTTTCTTATCTCAGTCGATAGATGAAAAGATAGAAAATCGGCATTTGAAAGTTAGTGGTCTAATCAAAAAGTATGGGGACTGGTGCTATGGTAAATGAGCTGAAATAGGCAGTTTGGACAGTGAACTCACTCCCGTAGATACATTAATTTGTAAAATTCTCGCTTAATTTACTTTTTTATGGCAATGCTTGGAAGGACAGTGTGTAGAATGTGGTCGTCGAGGTTCCCATATCAGTGAACCGTACTTGTGCAGCAATTTTGCGCCGAGGAGAAAATTTTCCCAATACAACAACTATATTCCCTAGATATCGCCCATTGCGATTTTTAATTGTTTTAAATTCAAATTTCAAACAAAAGATGGAAAGTGCGACACGGAGATCCAGAAGCGAATTAGCATTGCGAAAGAAGAATTCCAGAAGTTGAGTAAAGTATTAAGAAATAAGACAATGTCGCTAGAAAAAAAGAAGAGAGTACTGGATTGCTATGTGATATCAGTTATTCAATATGGCAATAAATGCTGGACAATATCATCGAAGATGAAGGAAAAACTTGAAGCATGTGGTTCTACAGAAAGATTTTGCTAATATCATGGATGGGCCATGTGAGCAATGATGAGGTTTTGGAAATGATGAAAACGAAAAGAATTTTAATACTGAGCATCAGGAAGAGACAGCTAAAGTTCCTGGGACATGCAATTAGGAGAAAGGGCTTGAAGAACCTGATACCAAAAGGCCAGATAAAGGGGGAAAAGAAACGGCGGATAGCAGCGGATGACATATTTGAAGGATCTGATCAGGTGGGTGACGAAACGAGGGTTGTGTAGTGTAACAGGAGAAGGCATGCTAAGAGCCACTAGGCATAGGGAGATGTGGAAAGCCATGATCGCCTACGTCCTGAAAGGACATGGCACATAGAAGAGGAAGAAGACATCGAGGAAATTCAACAGAATGTGGCGAGATAGCTATTCAATATTACAAATGAAAACGACGCAGAACAACGGATGTAGCGTTTTGAAGGGTACTGCTTTGAAGGAGATTAAATGCGGAATTATTATGTAACGTAGTTTCAATTCATAGTACCTATCCCGATACATTTCAGCAGATGTTCTATTTTCTATACCTCGAATTGGTCACAGATTCTTGCAGTCATGGTGAAGAAATCAACTATTTATCGATTATCGAGATAACCACTAACAATTAAGAAATATTTATTTCAGAAGACGGCTTTCAAATAGCAAAAGATGCAAAAAGTATTAATAAAGAAGGAATATATTAAGAAACAAATTAAAACAACTTAATTATTATGTAACTTTTATGTTTTGAATTCCTGTTCTTTTATTGTTTCATTTTCATAATAGTGTTTGTTTCTCATATTCTCAGCAAGGCATCTGATTGGGAAGTTGTGAGGAGCATAGAACCACCTCCTAAATACTGACGTTCCCCGGTTCGACCTGACTCGTGCTGGTAGTGTCTGTTACATTCCCAGCTATGGGCAAATAGCTAACCCCCAACCTGGGTGCAAAACACTATGAAAGTATAAAATACTTTTATAAATATATATTAATCTTTTATATATAATCATATCGCCCAAAGCAAGGCATTATACTGCCATTGTTGTGCAGGGGCTTACATAGGAGAAAAATTATGAGAAGTGACAGAATACAGCGGGTGTCACGAATGAGAACACTGCAGAAATGAAAATGCAAGTTAGTGAGATATGAAATGACTATTGACTTTACATTTAAATTCTTGGAGATTGTAGCTGTCGGGGAAGCAAATAAATGGAAGGAAATTCCACAAGCGGAAAGTGCTAGAAATGAAGCTGCTGGGGTTGTTTCACAGTAAAAGTTGCTAAACTTTTGGCTCAAGTAAATCCGTATATGAGGGGCACCAGTGAGCTAAGCTCATCAGAGCAGATGCCGTGAAAGTACTTGTAGAAGAGACACAGGGAAACCACACTGCGCCGGTGAAAAAGTAGCTCTATCCGAGCTGCCAAGTCGGGATTGAGCACATTGCAGATTCTCCGTTGAATATTGTTAAGGACCCCTAGGTGAACAGCAGGAGCATACGACAATATATGGCAGCAGTATTCAAAGCACGGGCGGATGGTAGATTTGTATATGTGCAGGATTGTTTCAGCCGGGAAAAACTTCCCGGTACTGCACAGAGAACCGTCCTTCTTAGTAGCGGATTTAGCTATGGATTCTATGTAGACATTCCACTTGAGTTCTGTTGTGAGAGTTAACTCGAGGAGGCGCAATGTTTTACTTTCAGGGAGACTAGCCTGATCCATATTAATTTGGAGGTGGGCGGCAGGAGCGACTGTATATAAATAAAAATTGACTTGATACATTTTGATGGAAAAAAATTGCCTGAATACATTTTGAAGGAAAGCATTATTACCAGCAATACAGTTTTTGAATACAAAACTAGAAAACATGTTCAGTTTTCTAATATAAAGTTTTAAAAAATCGTCAAAATCTGACTAAACTAACATTCTCCACCTACGTCTATTGAACAGGTGAAGAGGCTCATCCCTTGTTCCCTGTTTAGGATGTGGTTTCCGGCTTTCGCTTTTCCAATCTTTTCACTCTTACGTAGCCCCCTGTGCTTCAGTGGCGTTACCGCCTTGCTCGGGGTGATATGATTAAAAAAAAATAATTGAACATAAAAAAATATAATACCTTAAAACCTTACCTTTTTAGCATTAAATAACCAACAGAGGTTGATATGTCGTTAAACAAAAAATCAAACTAAAACTCTCTCACACACCGTAAACCTTTGGTCTTAGTAGCGTTGCTTGTCTTGCTTGGGGTGAAAAAGAAAATGATTAAAATAAATGTAATATTGGTAATATTAAATGAAACAAATGGCAGTGAATGTTCTGCAATTACATCACAGATGAAGAGGAGGGGGATCATATTAGCAACGATCGATGTTTAAGAAAAATTGAAATAAAAAAGAATATTAGGAAAAGATAAAGAAAATTATTGGAACAGTTAATAAGAATAAAGGCATAGAGAATTTAACACATAAAGACAAAATGAAGAAAGAATGTCGAGTGAAATATCAATGAAAAAATTTTAGAAGATGAAAATTCTAGGACATCATGGAGAGCCGTAATCACCCAGGTCTTGATGAAGAAGAAGAAGAATGTACACTTTTTGGTACTCTTTATAGATCTCCCATACTTTCCCTATTAACACTTCAACCTAACATATGATATATTTAGGGATCTCCATCATCTGTCTCGTCTTAATTATTATTATTATTATTATTATTATTATTATTATTATTATGTCATTTTTCATCATATTTCGATTTCTGCTTTGGTCTCACTACCAACCAAGTCTGCGGGGAGACCTAAGGCAGGTGGTGGCGTGTTGTTATGGCTCCATTTCATGTTTTTCTATCTTCCCTATCATCCCCAGCATTACATAGATAAAGTTTTCCTTAGTGTGTGGGCTGTACTTAATAAGACAATTTTTTGTATATCTCTTAAGCTGGGGTTTCCAGGGATTCTTTCAATGTGTTGTTTTGTTCCATTTTTTATCATTCCAAGTGCACCTACTATCACTGGCACAACTCTTGTTTTCAATTTCCACATTTTTTCTATTTCAATTTCCAGGTCTATATATTTTGACAGTTTTTCAAATTCCTTGATTGCTATGTTACAATCCGCTGGACAAGCCATATCAATTAATAGACAAGTTTTCTCCTTCTTTTCCTTATTATTATTATTATTATCCTTTTAAAAGCGTTAACCAGACGTGAAAAGAGCAAAATCTTAATTTAGGCTGACGGAAACGGGTGATTGTATATTTTGAAAAATCCTTTCATGAAAATTCACAGATTGTAAATGTAATGATCGAAAAATACGTAAGCGATTTATTTATTGCTAAATGCGTATAACAGCAATATAATAAAGGTTAAAGCATGCGTAGTGATGTCCTCTCCGATAATATACCAAATAACATCAGGACTTAGAAATAAGGTCCGCCTGGAATTCACAGTGTTATAAACTTTACAGTCAGTCAGTGTATTGTAACTGAGTGGTTCGTACTTTTATTTCTTTATTTATGTTTGCATTCTTGTCCATTTTCCAAACTTACAGAAGTTCGACTATGTTCAAACAAAAATGACGTTTTGGTTTTTCAAGCGCAAACAAAACCAAGATTTATTTCTGTTTAATTCTCACAAGGATTCTGCACGGATAAGCAGAATAAGTTCTTTGTTTTAAAGTCTTCAATCAGAAATGGCCCGCTGTGTCATCGTTGTTTGCATTATTTGCAAGAGCAGTTCTTTTACAAAAACCCAGTTGACGAATTCATCACGAATTCAGATTTTGTTGCTGGCCTAATGTATTTCAAGGTCATTTAATAACAAATAGTAAAGGAAAGCAAAAGTTCCTGTCGCTATCTTCGGTTTAATATTAGGGAAATTTCAGAAGTACTTTTACTGTTACTTATTAACTGTATTTGTCTTGAAATATTCCCAAAAGTTCTTGAATCATTACATACTTTTAAAGTTAAACAAATTAATTCAGCAAAAATATCGGTCTTCCTTTTTCATTTCAAAGAAATAATTTTCTTGCATAAGAATATAAAAAAAATCCCTTGTAAATCGTATTGTCTGGAACGTTTCACTCCTCAAGTCGATTTTCCTAACTACGTTCTTTTAAAGTTTTTGATCTGAAAGAAGTCTTAATCGAAACTGGTTCAATCCCACTAAAGAGTGGACTGAATGAATCAAAAGAAGCGTAAAGAAAAAAGCGATTTTAAGAACAGACAACTGACTTCTGCTTTTGGAAGAATAACACGTTTAAGTTTAATGAAGCAAGGCGTTTCCCTAACTACAGCCGCATTTTCAGTTGGTAGGTGTCAATGTTATTTTTTATTTTTTATTTCATAACCATATCGCCCCAAGCAAGACATTTTACTGTCACTGTTTTTCAGGAGGTTACATAAGAGGAAAGTTATGAGAAAGAGTGTCAGCTTAAAGGGGGTGTCAGGAAGTTGGTAAGAGAAGAATGGGAATACTGATGAGAATGAAGTTGACGGAGAAAGGTGCATGAGAGAGAGAGAGAGATAGAGAGAGAGAGAGAGAGAGAGAGGATGTTGGTTAGTGAAATAGGAGCTGACTATTGACTTTACATTTAAATTCTTGGAGACTGTAGCTGTCGGGCTATCTATCTATCTATTTATCTCTTTTTTTATAACCAAATCGCCCCAAACAAAGCATTTTAGGGCCACTGTTTTGAAGGGCATTACACAGGAGGAAATTATGAGAAAGAGTGACAGCTTATAGGGGTTGTCAGGACGTGGGTAAGAGAGGGATGAGAATACTGATGAGAGTGAAGTAGAGGAAGAAAGGGGCATAAGAGAGAGGATGCAGGTTAGTAAGATAGGAGATGACTATTGACTTTACATTTAAATTCTTGGAAATTGTAGCTGTCGGGGAATCAAGTAATTGAAAGAGAATTTCACAGGCGAGAAGTGCAAGAAAAGAAGCAGCAGGAGTAGAATTTGCGTTTACAATTTACTGGTTTCACAGTAAAAAGGTGGGATCTATTTGCTAATCTTGTGGCTCGAGTAAATTAAAATGTAGGGGGAACCAATGAGCTTAGTTAATCGGAGCAGAAGCCATGAAACTATTTGTAGAAGAGACACAAGGAAACCACATTGCGCCGGTGAGAAGGTGACTGTATCCGAGCTGCCAAATCAGGATCGATCACATTACAGATTCTCCGTTGGATTTTGTCACGGACACCTGAGTGGATAGCAGAAGCAACCGACCAGATATGACAGCAGTATTCAATACACGGGCGGATGGTACATTTATATATGTGCAGGATTGTTTCAGGCGGAAAACACTCCCTGGCCCTATACAGAGAACCGACATTCTTAGCAGCGGATTTAGCTATAGATTCTATACAGTTGTGATGCTTTCCCTTCTTCCTTGGGTTGGTTTAAAACAACTGAGATAGAACTTGATATTGGTGATATTATTAGTGTTTTATTGCGTCACGCGATATGAACTTAGGAAAAAAATAATAATTTTAGTACCATCAAGTGCTTCTAAAAAGAGGGAGCATAAATTTTGATAATTTTGGGAAAATAATTATTTCTCGTCTTTCATGATTTTATAAATTTCGAATTTTTTCTTTTCATGTTCAATGTAAATTTATTTTCTGTTGGTGTTAAATTGTTGATTCCGCTAATCTGAAAACGCGTAGACAAAACAAGTGTCAGAGTGATTTGATAAGGTCAACCGAGGGACAAGGCCATTGTTGAATACAGCAGTCCGAAATAATCCGACCTGGATTCAGTTCGATATGAGTTGGCATAATCTCATTGGTCGAGCTAAGACATCCGCAATCGAGTGGGCGGAGATTGATTTTCATTCGCCGAAGACTGTGAGCCGGCCGGATTCCCAAAGAGGATCGAAATTGGTTATAAAAATAGATGATCCACACGAAAATTTCAGTTCGAGAGTTTTTTTTAATTTTATTTTGTCAGTTGGGTGACAGTTTTTGAGTTAGAGCTGCTATCAGTCGAAATGTAGAGACTGGGGGCAAAATGGCCCCAGCCGGGGAGCCATGGCCCACGGCTGGACGCCCACCATAGAACTTATGGCTAAAGAGTTAATTTCGAATGAAGCCTGCCGCAAATTAATTCAAAGAAGTTAATTTGGAATAATGTGCCATCGACATGAAACCCGAAAGAACGTTATTGTTATTTTTTTTATCACGGAAAAATCGAAAATTCTGATTCTTCGTTCATTCAACCTCGGCAAACTCCGTTAAAATCCGATAAGGACCCGACAGAACTTTGCTGTTTTAGAAGTTACATAGGAAAATTGACAATCCTGATTATAGAGAATTAATGAAAATACTTTTAATGAAATACAAGGGACTTTGGCGAATATTTGAAGAGATCTGTTTCTTTCAACCCTAACGAAACTTAGACAAAAAACTTTTCGGTTAACGATTAGAAGCTATAATACTTTTGGCGAACTTTTTTCCTCCGTTGTAAATATCATTTTCAACAACTGTATTCTTGGGAAAAGACAGACGTTGTTTTTCTTTATATAAAGACATTCTACGTAGCTCTCCAGGCGTGTTCGACTTCGTTCATTTATTTTATGAATTTTTTTTCTTTGGTGTCGTGTTTATTTTTTTTTTCAACCCACAAGTGTACACCTGTGTCCAGACTGGCTAAAGGGACAACTATTAAGATTGCAAGACGAGATCTCTGGGATCTAATCACAACGTGGGACAGTGGTCTGTTGTTGCAAAAGACGTCCTGTAACCCAGCTTTTGTGTCGACGTCATCGGACGGGATCGTCCCGACCAGCAACAGCAACCAAATCAAAAAGTGGCAGTGTCACAACAGGGATCGTCACGACCGTCGGTGAGGACGAGCGTCACATTAGACAGCCGGCCAGCCTGGCTGAGGCGTCACATCTAGTGCCGTTTCGGCCAGGATCTGGCCTGAGTGTAGCAGTCCGGTGCAGAGTGTTACACAGTGATTCCACTTGAGATCTGTTGTGAGAGTTAACCCGAGGAGGCGCATTGCTTTGCATTCATATTCTCAATATATTAAACAGGAACAAAACTGACCTTGACCCGTGTATGATGACTGGCAGTAGGTGGAAGAGTTCAGTGATGGTGGTATCAACTCTAATGTCTTTCTTTTAATCCCGGTTCTGACTGCGGATTGATCCATTTCTGGTTGGTTGTTTTGATTATGTCCTATGTGACTTTGTATATATGATCATATCACTGCTTCCTAACGCTGTCATTTATTTTCCCTTCATCTTTTCTATAAATATTGTCATGACAATTATTCTAATGATATTTCATCTAATTACTTCTTCTTTCGCAATTCCCGCCAGGGAAACTCGCTTCTGGCATCTTGCTTTCTAGTATCTTTTCAAATGTAAATGTAACAGCAATCGCCATCTTTTGATTTTCTGAAAACTGTCCTTTATTGACCGTTCTCTTAAGTGACCTTTTGTCATTGTCATTCACTCTCAGTAACACCTAACCTTTTTGTTCGCTTTATTACATAGCTTGGGGTGAAATGATTAAAATAGTATTAATATAAGAAATACGTTTCTTTCAAATGTCGAGTTAAAAGTTGATTTCAATACGTACTTCACAACAAGATAATGAGAAGAATTTTGATGACTTCATCGTCATGTCATACACAGACAGGTTAAACTGAATGATTGGCTTCAATCAACAACCGAAGAAAATGGTAAATAGTATAAAAATATAATATTATTTTTCTATTGAAACTGAGCAGTTTCTTACAAGTTTAAGGCTATATGTTTTAGCCCAGTTTCCTTTTGTACTATATATATATATTTCTTTTTAATTGTTTCACCCCGAGCAAGGCGGTAATGCCACTGATATGCAGAGGGCTACATAAGTGTAAAAAGATTAATTAGAAGAGAATGAAGAGGAAGACTAACCAGTTAGAAAGGAGCAACAGAAAGATGAGAATGCAGGTGTGATGACAGTTTCAAAAGTGGAGAGAAAGGAAAGGATATACGGGGTGGGGAAAATAGTTAATAGATGAGTATTGACATTGCATTTAAATTCCTGGAGGTTATAGCCGTATAAATAACATTATCGGACAGAGGATATGATAAACTAATTCTAGACAAGGTTTCTTATAAACTAATTCTAGACAAGGTTTCTTATTACTTAACAATAATTTGGCCTTGGTTGGGTGATTTATGAATCATAATTTTTCGCTGAACTCTATATGAGTAAAGTCGATAAATTAATTTTATATGCACTTTCCTACCATTCAACATTTGTACTGCTTTGATTGGTTGTCTCATAAATCATAGCAGTGAAATAGGTAATTATTCCCTAAACGTCTTAATAAATAGATGGCTAAATACAAAAGATCAATTGAAACGTCAGAGATCGAACACACAATTAAAATTAATATGGTGATATTAATGAATGCTTCCAGACTAAAAAAAATCTGCTATACGTTCTATGGGATTCGGAAATTTTATTTTATGTAAGATGCCTGAAATACCAAAAGATTCATTACTGATTAGCATCAGACATATTTTTAGAATAAATGTCCGTGTAGGTACACAAATCATCTCAGTTTCAAAAGTATGCGATGTTTAAAAATTAAGGCGCCAGTGACATTATTTAAGTTTTCAGTTTAGGGGTGACATAAACTTGAAACATTGTTTCAGGTTTATGAAATATCAGCAGGCTGGTCAGTGTCTAGATGAGTGACTATTTTGTAATACCAGGTTCTGTAAGGTTGAATGTGCCAGTGGTGTAGTAGATAATATCTCAAAATTGTTTCCAATTTCCAATACTCGTTGGGTTTCTTTAGATTCACTTACAAAAATTGGATCCGGGAGAGTATTAATCTATGTATGGGTTATTAGTAGAATTACATTTACAATTATCTGTAAAATTTTATTTCCAACTAATACTGGGTTTCAAAAAGAATAATTCTTACAATCTGCAATTAATGTTTGGCTTTAAAGATATGCGAAGTGTTAATAATTCGTAAAAACAAATTAATTAAATTCTTTTGATTTACAAATGAATTCACAGTAATAGTGTATATAAAAAAGAAAAAAAAACAGGACAAGAACAATTAGTTAATGCAGAAGTAATGAAATATTTTAACAATTAGTACCCTGCTCTCTTATTGAAGATAGGGTTATTTGTGAATGCCTTACCAAATTACTAGTGTATCTCGTTCATTCAGAATTTCGTCATCTCACAGTCATTAAAAATCTTAATATTATTAATTTTAAAGACTAACTTATTTAAAAAAGAAATATATATATATATATATATATATATATATATATATATATATATATATATATATATATTCTTTTGGGAAAATAATCATACAAAATAAAATATCTCTGCATACAATTAAAAAATAAGTAAAACCTAAAATGCTAAAAATATTAAAGCTCATCTCTCGAAACCGCTACTTTTATATTGGAATATACGATTCGTTATTAAATAATTTTGTATACAAAAGAGAATGCCTGTGCAATTATCTTCAACTCTCAGTGAATGAATCTTTAATTAAATCTTCATTTTCAAATAGATTTCTTTTATGCAATTCGAATCCTGCACGCTGCTAGATGTCTTGAATAATTAAATCATGTTGCCTTACGTCGATAGACCAATGTAGGCTCGAGAAAAACTGCTAAAGGCGAGCTGTGATGGAGATTTGAGAGAAGCAGGGGAAATTAAAGGAAACATGTAATATGACCAATGTTCCCTAGATAGACATGCTAATTTCCTTCTGGACATCACAGAGAAACACACCTGAAAGATATTACTCGATATTAATTAGCTCATTAGACAAATAGAATCGGATGAATTCAAGAGGATGATAAATTAATGGAACGTAAACATGTCAAAAGTCTGCCATCTTTCTCCAGTGGTTACGGTTCATACATATATGATAACAATATAGTTTTATGGTATTCTATATACAGGTAAGTGTTCACTATCAGAGATAGAGTGTATTTAAATATAAAATATTTAAGATATATATCAGTCACCTAATTGCCGTACGTGATACACCCTTGGGCGAACATGCGTCGAAAAACACGCGACTAGTTAGGCAGAAGAATTTCCCGAAGTAGGTTGCCATTATTTCTGTGGTAGGCATTGTCAACCCAATCTGTCAAGCTATTCAACCCATAGCTGGATGGTGAATATTACTACCTTTCCCATGGAATTCGAACTCGGCTCTCCGATTTCTAATTCGGTGCCGATACCTCTTACATCACATCCTGACAACATATTGTGGTGAACACAGTCTCAGACGAAGCAAGAGGCTTAGGGTTGGTTGTGTCTTTTGTGGTCACAGAGCGGGTGCTGGATCAGGCAAACAACATGGCGGCAAAGCCTAGAAAGACTGTACGCGTGCGCAGAAAAACCGAAAAGGAGGCTCACACTTTTGCAAATCATGGACAGTTCGAGAGAAATAAGTGGAGCTCCAATTTGACAGTCGGCAGTTTTTTGCGAGCGGTCGAGGGAGACGGATCGTTAGCAGCAGCAACAGCAGCAGCAGCAGCAGCAGAAGAAGAAGAAGAAGAAGAAGAAGAAGAAGAACAACAACAACAACAACAACAACAACAAGTAGAAGGAATTCGAAGATACGTTGTGACTTGTTCAGAAAGCAAGGATGGCAAATTGAACCAGCGGCATCTTGACTTGTATAAGTGACATCGTAGCAATAGAAACTTGTTTAAACAACACATATATAGATCACAAAAGTAGTGTATGAGTTTCAGTGCCCAGTAAAAGATTGTTTTTCTTGTCACAAATCATTTATCTATATCGAACCCACAATCACCTCCTTTATTAGAAGCCTTACATTTCACTTATCAGATCAAAGTGTCATAAAGAAAAATTAATTGATAACTTACAAGAACCCTTAAGGAAAATTCTGATCGTAAACACAATAATTTTATATAAATCACAGTTACATTGACCAAGGAAAGTGAATTTATACAGTTTCGATCTAATATCTAAACGGGTTTGGCGCTGTACATGACATCCATATAAAAATATCGATCTGACGAGGATATTTAAGTCGATTCTAATTTTCATAGAAACATTTTGGTTTGATTTTGTAGCAATTTAAAAATTTGGTGGAAAATGCAACTATTCTGCAGTCTATTCAATTCTCACATTTATTAGCTGCTACATTAAAAATGGTATAAATTATCCATACACTAATATTTGTGAAGTATTTATTATTTATTAAATCCAGATCCTGATTTTAATGATAGTTTGGGTTACAGCCCATCACTGCCTTTATTCTAATTCAAGACGCCACAAAGAGTTGATGGAGATGCTTGGCAGCCTCGACATATTTGGGAAAGACTTGAGCGTAATAAAGAATTTCTGCTAGCAGCAAACCGCCTGCATACGGACAGGTAAATAATTCGGCAGATATACAAAGATTAAAAGGGGCGTTAGACAAGGATATGTCTTTTCACCGGACCTATTCAACTTGTACAGCGAGACTATTCTGAGAACCCTAGAGGTTATGCCAGGATACGTCATTGCAGGCCATAAGTTAAGCAATATAAGGTACACAAATGAAACAGTGCTGATAGCAAACACGGAAAAGAAACAGCAAGACATCCTAAAGAAGGTAGATGAAGAGAGTAACAAGAAAGGACTACAAATAAACTGCAAAAAAACCAGTGCATAGTCATCAGCAAAAACGGCAGCCCAAAATGCCAAATATAGATGAGGGATACTAAAATCAAGCAGGTACATAAATTTAAATTCCTGGGAAGTGTTCTAAGACGGAAAGTGCGATACAGAGATCCGCATGGCATGGCGAAGGAAGCATTCCGGAAGTTGAATAAAGTATTAAGAAACAGGACAATTTTGCTAGAATCAAAGAGGAGAGTATTGGATTGCGATGTGATTTCGGTTCTTCAATATGGCAGTGAATGTTGGAAAATATCATTGAAGATGAAGAAAAAAAATAAAGCAACTGAAATGTGGTTCTACAGATGGATGCTGCGAATATTTCTTTTTAATCGTTTCACCCCGAGCAAGGCAGAAATGCCACTGATGATCTGGGGGGCTACATAACTATAAAAAGATTAATTAGAAAAGAGTGAGGAGTAAAAACTAGTTAGAAAGGAGCAATATAAAGCTGAGAATGCAGGTGCGATGACAGATACATAGGTGGAGAGAAAGGGAAGGATATACGGGGGTAGGGAGAGAGCTAGAGTCCTGTGGTTAATAGATTAGTATTGACATTGCATTTAAATTTCTGGAGGTTGTAGCCGTCAGGAAAGCAAGAATATGGGAGCGAGTTCCACAGGCGGGAAGTGCAAGAGAAGAAGATGAAGGAGTAGAATTGTCGTCTGCATTTGGCTAACCTGACTGTGAATGGGTGGGACCCATTTGCCAGTCTGGTTGCACAAGTAAACACCTGCTGAGGAGGCACCAGTGACTTAAGTTCGTCAGAGCAGAAGCCATGAAAGCATTTATAGAACAGACAAAGGGAGGCAACATTTTGACGGTGGGGATGTGGTTGCAGTCGAGCCACCAGATCAGTACCCATCACATTACAGACTCTCCTTTGGAGCCTGTCGAGAACACTGAGGAGAACGGCAGGGACGCCTGACCATAGATGGCAGCAGTACTCCATGCCCGGACGAATGGTTGACTTGTATATATGCAGGATGGATTCAGGCGGAAAAAACATCCTGGATCGGCATAGTGACCCAACCTTCTTAGCAGTAGATTTAGCTATGGAATCAATATAGTGGTTCCATTTGAGTTCTGAGGAAAGGGTAAGGCCGAGGAGGCGTGGTGTGTTGCTCTCAGGGAGAATCGCTTGGTCCATGCTTATGGAAGGCAGGAGAGGTTGCCAGTGATGGTTGACAGACAACTGCTTGGTCTTAGACGCATTGAAGCTGACAAGCTACTTCTTGCCCCAATTCACAACAGAGTGTAGATCCCGTTCAAGGTCAGCAGCAAGATTATGTCTGTCCGCCACGACAGGTTTCTTACTGGTGTGGGAGTATATTGTGGTGTCGTCTGCGTAGATGCCTACTAGGGAACTGATCTCATCTGGGAGGTCGTTGATGAAAATAAGGAACAGCGTCGGGCCCAGGATAGAGCCCTGTGGGACACCAGCATTCGTGCTGTAGGATGAAGAGGCATGCCCATTCAAAACGACCTTCATTTTGCGGTTATTTAAAAAAGATTGGATTAGGTCAAGCAGGCGACCGGAAATACCGTAACCACGTAGGTTGCATAGGAGGCCAGAGTGTCAAACCCTGTCGAAAGCCTTGGAGATGTCCAGAGCAACCGCGCGAACTTCATCAGATTCATGAAGGGCCTAGAGCATGTACTCCGTTACGGTTGTTAGCAAGTCGGCCGTGCACATGGCAAAGCGGAAGCCATATTGCCTGTCGGAGAACAGTTTGTGGGAGGTGAGATAATGAACTATTTCAGCATTGATTATAGCCTCGAATACTTTCCCGAATATTGGTAGAAGACTGATAGGACGATAGTTGGATGGGTCCGAGGGTTCACCACAATTCTTAAATACTGGAACGACTGAGGAGAACTTCCAGCATGCAGGAAAGCAGGAAGCAGAAAGGCAGTAGTTAAACAGTTTAGAGAGGACAGGGGTAAGTTCAGGAGCACACCTCTTAAGGACTATCACCGGGATTCCATCGTCTCCACACGCCTTATGCAGGTCGAGTTTTGAGATAACTCGGGATACTACTGTCGGGGTAATATATACGTCGTGCAGTTTGGCCTCAAAGTAGTCGGGTGGGTGTACTCCAGATGAGTCAAATGTGGAGTTGCATTCAGCTTTGTCCGCAGATGACGTGAGAACCTCAAATATATGGATTAAAGGAGGTATTTAGGATTTGCTGTTGTTCAGCACTCGTTTGCAAATCCTCCAATAGTCCTTGGAGCCGAACTTGCAGTCAGCTATGCGCTGTCGCATTCTCTCAGCAAACAACCGTTTGACGTCATTTAGGGTTCTCTTGCACACATTGCGAGCAGACGTGAACAGGCGCCTATTGTGATCAGATGACTGTCTCCGGAATAGACGGAAGTAACGGTTCCTGTGGACAATGGCGGCTGAGCAGGCAGGAAAGAACCACGGAGAGGAATGAGGTTTTAGGCAATACTTTCTGGTCGGTATGGAGACATCAATGCCAGCTTTCACCCATGACGAGACCTCAGAGGCACAGTCATCAGCTGATAGATCAAACACTTTTCCCCAAGGGACGTCGCAGAGGAAATCGCGAAAGGCATACTAGTCAGCTTTTTGATATAGGTAGGAGGTCCTATAGGTAGGGAGCTCCTGAGGGGAGTGAGAGTGGAAAGAAATACTGAGAGAGACTACAGCGTGGTCGGAGTTGCCGAGAGGGTAAAGCTGCGTGACTTGGATCGAGCATGTAAGCAATGATGAGGATTTATGGAAGCGAAAATGATATTAATCTGAGCAACAGAAAGAGACAGTTGATGTTCCTGGTACATGAAATGAGGAAAGAGGGCTTGGAGAATCTGATACTAACAGGCCAGATAGAGGGGAAAAGAGACAGGGCAAAGCAGCGGATAACATATTTGAAGGAACTAATCAGGTGGATGATGTAACGAGAGTTGCATGTTGTAACAGGAGAATGCGTGCTAAGAGGCACTAGGGATAGGGAGATGTGGAAAGCCATGATCGCCTACGTCCTGTAGGGACAGGACACATAGGAGAAGAAGTTCCGGATTTGGAAAGTTCTATTTTAAATGTTATGATCGATGCTGTTGATGTTCTGTTCAAAATTATTCTAATCCAAAATATAAATACCTATATCATCGGCATTTGCCTCACCCATTATCGGTACTTTGACCTTGGGAAGAAAAGCAAAACCGTTGTCTTCTGTTGGTAGATTCTTTTTGGGACGTAGTATGAGATGATTAAATGATCAGTGACCATCACCTTAGATCAGTTTTTAAATGACCAGAGCTTAGTATAAGAGAAATATTGAATAGAGTGAGACTCTCATTTTCTTTTTGTCATACACATCATGAAATTTAAAATGTGTTTGCTTTGGGGTTTTTGGACAGATATTTTAGATCTTAGAGACCAATTAAGTTCCCGTATAGATCGATGAATTTAGTGGATTTAGAGTTGGGAAGGCAGCTTCTAATGGTTGATTAAAAGAAATTACTATTAGTGTAGTCATATGCTACAGTAGGTTCGGAAAACAAGTATAGGGTTTCCTATTAGAGTGAAAATCTATTTGTTGGAGTTTTGATGACACATATGCCATCATGACCTCGTCTTGGGTACCCGACTGTCAAAAGAATCCTTTTACGATCAAAACTATTTTAGCCTGTTCAAGTTTATGGTTACCTAGCAGTATAGCCCGGAGTTGCTCGCGGGTAATGAAAGCTTTAAAACTAATCCATGGTCCTGGAGCTCAGACTCTTTGTACGTTGGCACGAAAGACTAAAAAGCAATAGTTGTTTCCAGTTAAAGCGAAACCGTAGACTGAGAGAAAAATGACTGGATGTACGTCAAATTTTGATTTCCTACCATCGATATGAAATAAGTTTTTTTCGTCGTAAACTGAATTTTGAAGGCTAAATAAGTCCTCTGTGTAAATGGTATCATGGCTGAGACTAAAAACTACAATTATACCTACTTAGAGCCAAACACCCAGCAGAAGATAAAATAAAAGGCCTGAAAAAATACAGACATACAGACAGATAAACAGACACTCACACAAACATCTTGCCGTTTATATATATATATATATATTATCGATTTTTTGCACTATAGTTAATTCTGGAACCTTGAAACTTCTGAACATCGTTTCTAATGTCTTTGTCTATGAGCTTATCAAATTTGAATAAATCCGACCACTCCTTCTATAACACGACCTTTTTCGATTATCGATTTTCGATATTTATCGGGGGTACCTCGACAGAAAACCTAGCTAAGAACACTCGCAGACGTTTATAGTAAAACTTTTTAAATTTTCAAGAAAACCAGTTCAGCCGTTTTGGAGTCTATAGGTAACGGACACACACACAGAGACACACGCACAGACAAGGTTCCATTTATGAATACGTTTAGATATACTGTGCCACTTATTCAGTAACTCTGTACATAGTATGACTCTTGTGCTTGCTACGAAGCAAATATCACTGGAAAAATGTTCATAATTGGTATATTTACTCAAGAAAATAATTGATTCGATTTTCTGATTCCAACGCTTCTGACTAATAGGGGCGATACTGATGCGTAAAATCTTCTTTTGTAGGATTGGTTTTAAACGAATTAAAATTTAAACGAAAAAAATTCTTTAATATATTTTAATAGAGCGATGACATATGCGGTCTGCTTCTCAAAAAATAGGTTACCTGTTCCGTTGCAATTGGACACTGATAATAACAAAATATCCTCTCACAATCAGTTCAATAATTGCTATACGTGATACACACTTGGACGATCATGTCTCGAAAGATAGATAACTGACTAGACAGAAGGCTTCTCGCAGTATGTTGCTATTGTAAACTGGTTGTGAACAGAGGCGATAGTGCAAAATCTGTTCTGCTATTTAACTAATAACTGGAGGAAAAAGAGATGTATTAATCCCTTTCCCAAATGTGTTTGTGCGTAAGTGAATGAAACGAATGCGACGAGCCGATATCCATGACATCACTAGTGTAATTATAGGAGAAACAAAAATAGAGGCATATTCTATCGGTTACGCCGACATTAAATACTACGCATTATGAAAATACAGACTGATTACACGCTGTACAAAAATAATTAAATATAATAGTTAGAAAATAGTTAAAGACGAAAGGATGTTTTATTTATTTGTTTTAATCAAATTTATCCCTAGCAAAAAAGAAGAGACAATAAGACACAAGAAGAGAATGTAATGAAACAATTAAAATGCAGAAAAAAATTATGATGGAGCGAGATCAATAGAAGAGCAATGAAGAAGACAGGAGATAAGAATTGATATTAGATTTAAATTTTTGAAGATTAAAGTTGGCCCGAAGATAGTTCCACAAGCGATATGTGCGAGAAAAGAAACTGTTAAAATAGAACTTAAACTTACGTCTAGCCGATTCCACTATAAATTGATGAGATCTTTTGACAATCTAGTACAATAGCAAAGAGCTCATTCGTGCAATTCAGTGCTTGGGCGACCATATCGCGAAAGAGACATGATTATCCCGCAGTAGGTTGCCATTGCTTTCTGCGGTAGACTGGTAGCTGACCAAGGCTATAGAACCCAATCCGTCCTGCTATTTAACCCATAACTGGAAGGAAGAGACGGATTATTACCTTTCCCAAGGGTATTTGCGCGTAAGTGAATACAACGAATTCAAACTGGAATTCGAACTCGGCTCCCCCGGTTTCTTGTTCCGAGCCGATATCCACTGTACCACAACGCACATCCGCATTCGTGCAATTACCATGAAATTATTAGTAGAAAAGGCACAAGGCAGCAGCATTACGGCGAGTGGGAAGTGACTAAAGAGGTTACGTCAGTTCAAGACTACTAATATTACTATTACTATTATTATTATAAATAAATACTGATCCTCTTTCAAATTGTATCAAGAATCTCAAAATAAATAGCGGATTATATGGGGAAACAATATACTAATCAAGTGCGAATAGTGAACTTACAGATTTTTTTTTTATAAACGAGTTCATATTAGCTGCATACTCTGTGAAAGACTGTTTGCGAATTATATGTCTCATCCAAATATTCCCCGGATATTTAACCTAGTAATTTTCGCCACTGTTTTTATTCTAAATTAAATAATGTGCGCAATACAAAAAAAAACCCCTTCAAAATGGAACCTGATAATCTTTACTATTAAAAACGAAATGGATAGAATAGAAACAATTTTCATTAGTTTATTTTTACCTTGTTTTCTGATCTTAGATTTTTGTTACCTAATATACAAATGTTCAGAACAACACCGTTACTTATTTCACAGCTAAGTGTCGCTATGCCACACAACATGTAGCGAGCCACACTCATTCTCTTTGTAATCCATTGGTAAAATAAAATATGCTAGGATCTTATTCCTGCTAACCGCTACTTTTTGGAAGTGACTTCCAAGCGGATGCTTCCGCGCTCGCTACAATCCTAACCTGTCGAAGTGTAGGGTTAACTGTTATCTTCTCATAGACTGCACATGCGAACCACCCTCATTTGCTTCTAAATCTATTGATGAGATGTAAAATTTCATTCGACCAGCTTTTTTCAATGAAAACTCTACTGTTTAACTGACCTTTCCCAAAAAGTACAATCATAACATGTTTTAGTTGAGGTTTAACTGGTATATTTCCCAAATATCCTCATTGTATGTCCTATTAATAAAACATTCTGACACGAGTAATTCTTGAGCCTTGTAGCAGATCACTTATTTCCACTTTGTAGAAGAGAATGCTTCCCGAACCCTACAATATTAACCTGTTGAAATATCTGGTTAACCGATATCTTCCCCACATATCATCAGACACAGTGCTACATACTTGTAAACCTTTAACTCTCGTTGTTTTTGAGCTTTTTACCAGTTGAACATTATTGTAAAATCTAATATCATATATATTAGTAATATTACTAAGCACTACCTTATTTTATGTCCAACAATCTACTTTTTGTGACTCACTTACCTTCTACTAAGTAAACCTTTAGTATATATATATATATATATATATATATATATATATATATATTTATATAAACAAATTTTTTTACTACCACAGCAATTGACAATTTTTTTTATAAAGGATAAACTTTTTATTAAGAAAGATACAAAATTATCTCAACTAAAAAGGGAAAATAAAAAGTATAAGAGGTAGATTTTAGACGCTTTTCGGCCGACACTTCTTCAGAAATATATCATCGACAGTTAAAAAAGAGGAGTTGACATGAATTCGGAACAATGTCTGAGATTAAAAACACAGGATTGATTAAACAAATGGACCATTACCATTTTGATAACTACCTCCTATGTTAGGAGGTAGTTATCAAAAAGAGTTCTAAATTATATTTCAATTCTCTTTGTCTGCGCAGTATAGGACGTTGTATGTTGATATATATATATATATATATATATATATATATATATATATATATATATAGATAGATAGACATGGATTGGTGCTTTGATTGAGATGTGGATGTATATATGTAATATATCAAGAAAAATATTTGGGAAATTGTATGACAAAGTGAAAAAAGTTTAATTGTGGTATAACGATTTCCGCCCTTCAGGACTTAATCGGACTCAATTTTTGATAGTAATACAACTGCAGATGCACCTGAATCGAGGGGCGCTGGAAAACTTCCGAATTTTCTTTTTTAATCTACCCGAATTCGTTTAGCCTTTTTTTTACCGTAATTTTTCATGTAGGTATGCCACACTGCGATATTACAAAATCTTCCAGGATGATCAAATATAGCAATAGCCAGGGCATAAATTGAGTGTGGCCTTGTGATTAAAGCACTTTCAATAGTTAACTACTTTCTTCTTTAGTCAGGGTGGCATTTTTATTACAAAATTATGGTTAATCTGGTCCTAGTGGACAATCATAAGTTTACTTATTTTTAAATGTGTTTTTTTTGCGTTCGTATAAACTTTTATTTAGATTCCTTGATGTTTCTCCGGTGTACTTTTTGTGGCAATTATTACAGGTGATGAAGTAAACTCCTTCACGTTATAGTTTATTGTTATTTTTTTAGTACTGACTAAATCTCTTACTGTTTTGCATGTTGCAGTAACGATGTTTTTTTGACTTTAGATGTAGATGTGATGGACTTAGAAAGCAGAATAGTATACTTTTTGGAATCAGTGGCTTATTTAGGGTGTTGTTTATTTTTTTGAATTTTTACCGGCCATTTGTTTCACGTTGAATATAAAATAATTATAGTCCTAGAGAATGTTGAATTTGTTTTAGTGAATTACTCCTTTTTGTGTAAATAATCTGAGCTGCATATTCTTAAGGCTCTTAGGCTTTTATGCTGTTTTTATGATGAAACTAAGCAATTATGAGTTGTTTTTTGTCGGTGAATTTCCAGTCGACATACTAGGTCCCCTCTTATATATCCACGTGATACTGATTTACTTAACCTAGTGGATCAGCTAAAACAAGTCAAAGACAAAATTAAATTCACATACGAAACCAAAGAAATCATTTTCTTACCCTTACTAGATATCAAGCTACACCGCATTAACAACAGTTTAAAACACGCTGTCTACCAAAAGTCGACCAACACAAACGATGTTTTAAATTTTTATTCCCATCATAACAAGAAAATCCGACTGAGTCATCATTATAGCATGGCGATTCTAAGCGAATTGCGTCATGGGGTTTCTTTCCTCGAAGACGGTGCCCAACAAACTCTATTTGTCAGCAGAGCCTACAAAATCAAAAACAAACAACACACATGTGCAAAAATAAAAGTATATAATGGTGACGATTTACCTATCTCTTTATACACGCATTATTAAAAAGAGTTTTACCAAACAAAGGAATAAGTCTCTATGAACATATATCTGCAAATTCTTTGTTTTTATTATTAAGTTTTGATAATGTTTACGGTAGATAGTGTTATTTTGTAATGTAGACTAGGCTATATTTTTCCGTCTATATTTGTGGCTAGTCTGTCTTAACTTTTATGGTGTGTAGTATTAGGACCTCTCATAACAGAAGACGGAAAATGCAACACAGATATCCGAAGGCGAATTAGCATGTCAAAAGACGCGTTCAAGAAGTTGAGTAGAGTATTAAGAGACAGGAAAATCTTGCTAGAAACAAAGAAAAGATTACTGGATTGCTATATAGCAGTGAATGCTGGACAATATCTTCAAAGATGAAGGAAAAACTTGAAGTAATTGTAATGTGGTTCAACAAAAGGATGCTGCGGATATCATGGATTGAGCGTGTGAGCAATTATGATGTTTTGGAAAGGATGGAAACGAAAAAGATATTAATACTGAGCATCAGGAAGAGACAGCTAAAATTCCTGGGGCATGCTATGAGAAAGAAGGGCTTGAAGAACCTTATGCTAACAGGCCAGATAGAGGGAAAAAGAGACAGAGGAAAGTAGCGGTTAACATATTTGGAGGGCGTGATTGGGTGAATGGCAGAACGAGGGTTGTGTGGTGTAACAGGAGAAAGCGTGCTAAGAGTCGCCATGGATAGAGACATGGAAATCCATGATTGCCTATGCCCTGAAAGGACAGGGCACATAGAAGAAGAAGAAGAAGAAGAAGAAGAAGAAGAAGAAGAAGAAGAAGAAGAAGTGATTTAACTGAGAAGTCTTCCGTTTAACAAAGGCATGATATTCATGTCGTGTGCAGACAGATGTGATTTTGCATACGACCGCGTGAATGATAATGAATGCTAGACTGCACGGTTGTATCAAATTGCTTCCCCAAACCGGAGAGAGCCGAGCCATTCAACCTACACTACTGTTTATCATCTTGTTATCGAGACAGGGTCCGTGGCAGTAAAAACTTTAAAATACTTTAAATACTTATTTTGGATAGTGTATTGAATTGTATATTCAACAGCGTATAATGTAAATTTTAAGCTTATTAACTCAAAATGAAATATTTGCGGAAATATATTCATGTGGACTTTTCTCATTGTTTTGTTGTAAAGAAACGGCTCCAAAATTTGCAAAACTATTTTTTATACATCCTCTATATATATATATATATATATAGGATGTATAAAAAATAGTTTTATATATATATATATATATATATATATATATATATATCAGGATATCAATAACATTATTTATATATATACAGGGATTCTTAGTTCTTAAGTCTTTTGCACAATTACTTTTTATAATGTTATTTCAAATCATCAGCAAGTTAAACTGAGCCGCGACTTACTGATTAGCATTGCGCGTAATTAAGGATGTTGTTTATGTTTCAACAAATTCATTTAATGAGTGTTTCAAGTGAACTGTTAAAAAACCACGTGTTCTTATATGAACGCAAATGTCATCAGTCTCCGTCTCAATTTCTGGATGTATGACTCCAGTATAACAGACTGCCTCACTCTCTTCAATGTGTGATGAAGTGGCATCATTATCAATAACAAAATTCTTAAGAGGGAAACATCAAGGGCATCGAGTATACACTCATGCTGGGCTAGTTGCGTGTGGAAGATGGAAGAAAAATGTCTATAAAACCTTTTTACGTTTAGTTAACTCTTCTGCGTAAAGAAAGCGGTACCATACCTCCTCAAAAGCAGTCACAATGAATGTGAATGCTAAAAGAAGATGAAGGTTTTAAGAACACTGACTATGAATAAGAATTC
The DNA here is from genome assembly GCA_037127315.1 of Ascarosepion bandense. Lineage (NCBI taxonomy): Eukaryota > Metazoa > Mollusca > Cephalopoda > Sepiida > Sepiidae > Ascarosepion > Ascarosepion bandense. The sequence continues at coordinate 975,417 of JBBBDQ010000214.1, forward strand.
CAAATGAAGATGAAGGTTGGTAGAAAAATGTTTTTGTTCGAGACTACAAACAGAACGGGAATATTTTTAGAGATGTGTCCGTGAAGTAAAATTGAAATTGAAGTTGAACGGTAGGAAACCAATCACAATGAATGCAAATGCTAAAAGAAATGTAAAGTTTTGAATACAACTGACTATGAATACGACTTCCAAATGAAGGTTACATTGTCTGTCGGAATGTGAAACTTTAGCTAAAAAAAGGCGAGCATAACGAAAAAAAAGATTTTATTGTAATTTTCCTTTTCAAAAAAAATTACCGCAGAATTGGTTGTTGGAATGTTGTCTTTGTTCAAAATAACTGAGAATTAGGAGAGCTGCAGTTAGAGAAAATATCGAAGGACCATATGACTCTGAAAAGAAAACAAAAAAAAAGAGCCTTATTAAATACTCATAAATAAAACGGCTAAATATGAGTAACCCAAGTACTCCTCACATTCTAATCTAACATGGCTACTTTCCATATTTATAAGTAGCAACCTTTGTAAGGAAAAGAAAAAATAGGCTGAGTCCTACTCTACAACACTAATGTTGAAAATTTATCATTGTATATGAACAAAACATATTCGAATTCTCAAACACTACATTAGAGTCCCTCTTGTAGGACACTGCGAAGAATGAAGAATCTAAGCATGGCACAGAAACTGCAATGCAACACACTCATAAATGACTTCAATCTACAGCTAAAGTACATGGATAGAGTGAAAAAATATACGAGAAAATATTGAAAACGGAAATTTAAAAAGGGGTGCACTAGTATGACATTAATGACATCGGCCAACGACATCATTCCAAAGGAAAACAGACGGAAAAGGAAAAATGAATGGATCAAAGATGAAATTTCCGATATGATGAGAAAGAGACAGAAAATAATACCAATACATGGGACGGAATACAGGAAACTACACAAGGGAAAAAGGGCAAATACAGGCAAGCGAGAGTGGAATGGCGCATTGACAAATGCTCAGAAACAGAGAGTGAGTGAACTCGACTAATAAAAAAGACTTGCTGAAAAAAATAAGTGAAATGAAAAAGCAAAAACATGGTCCTCAAGAACATGCATAAAATCTAAACGTATTTATAAATGGAACTGTGTGTGTGTATCTGAGTGTGTGTCCGTTACCTATAGACTCCGAAACGGCTGAACCGATTTTCTTGAAAATTTTCACATTTGTACTATGAGCGTCTGCGAGTGTTCTTAGCGAGGTACCCCCGATAAATGTCAATAATCGAAAAAATCGGGTTATAGAAGGAGTTCACATTACAAAGACATAAGAAACGATATTCAGAGGTTTCAAGGTTGCAGTTCTTACAATAGTGCAGAAAATGGATTATATATATATATATATATATATATATATATATATATATATATATATATATATCTCAGGCAAATGTTTGTGTGTGTGTCTGTTTATCTGCTTGTATGTTTGAATTTTCTTCAGTACTTTTATTTTAGTTTTTGCTTCGGGTTTGGCTCTAAGTAGGTATAATTGTAGTTCTTAGTCTCAGCCATGATACCATTTACTCAGAAATCTTATTTAGCCTTCAAAATTCAGTTTACGACGAAAAAACTTATTTGATATCGATAGCAGGAAATCAAAATTTGATTTTTCATTATTAATTTTTTTTCAGTCTACGGCTTCGCTTTAACTGGAAACAATTATTGCCTTTTACTCTTTTGTGTCAACGTCCAAAAAGTCTGAGCTCCAGGACAATGGATTAGTTTTAAATCTTTCATTACACCCGAGTAAACTCGGGCTATACTGCTAGTTCAAGTATAAAACACCGATATTAAAGAAAGAGGAAATACTGAAGCGGTGGGAAGAATATATAAAAAATCTCTTCCTCGACAAGAGAAAGCAACCGGCAGTACGCAAAAATATTGAAGGGACCAGAAATATTAATATCCGAGGTAGAAGCTGCATTGTTCGAATTGAATAGAAACAGAGCAGCTGGACCAGACGACGGCGTTGTAACAGAGATGTTGCCAGCCTTAGAAGATTTCCGCTTAGACACAATCGCAGAAACTATAAATGGAATATACAACAATGTTCTAGTGGAGCAAAAGCCATCGGCGATCCCTCCCTATCGACGATGAGGTCGTCGATTTTTCTTTAAATTGCGCTTTTACAGGTACAGGTGTTGACTCTACACAAACCAATTTACGCAAACTCGGGTGAGATACCAGTCAATTTAGTGCCATACGATTGCATGGGCGTCATGTCTTTTTGAATGTTTAGGCAGAAGATTTTCTCACAGTAGGTTGTCATTTGTTTCTGCAGTAGACTGGTTGCCAACCAAGGCTATAGAACCCCATCTCTTCGTTCACATAATGTAGTGACTTGATATAAATATAATAGTAGAAAATTTTAATGGATACCAGATGTGATTTTTCTTAAATGCAAAAATATGTAATCTTTGTCTCGAGTACAAAATGTAATTATTAAAGCGTGAATTGCGGCCACTGTATAAATATACAGGTTTAACTTAGTGTAGTACTTGGAATTATTTTCCTGGTTAAAGTGCGACACAGAGATTCGAAGGTGAATAAGGCATTCCGGAAGTTGAGTAAAGTATTAAGAAACAGGACAATTTCGCTAAAAACAACGAAGAGTGTACTGGATTGTTATGTGATGTCAGTTCTACAATATGGCAGTGAATGCTGGACAATAGCATAAAAAATCAAGGAACATCTTGAAGTAATTGAAATGTGGTTCTACAGGAGGATGCTGCGAATATCATGGATCGAACATGTGAGCAATGAGGAGGTTTTGGAAACAATGAAAATGGAAAGGAAATTAATACTGAGCATCAAGAAGAGACAACTAAAGTTCTGGGACATGCAATGAGGAAGGAGGGCTAGGAGAATCTGATACTAACAGGCCAGATAGAGGGAAAAAGAGACAGAAGAAAGCAGCGGATAACATATTTGAAGGACCTGATCAGGTTGATGTCGGAACAAGGGTTGCGTGGTGTAACAGGAGAAAGCGTGCTAAGAGCCACCAGGAATAGGAAGATGTAGAAATCCATGATCACCTACGTCCTGAAAGGACAGAGCACATGAAAGAAGAAGAAAAAATCAAAAAGGTAAGATTGAGAGCCACAATTGCTTATACGCACGGCTACAATTCATTTCCCTCTTGCGAATCACTAAAAATATAGAGTGTAAATAACCTGATGACTTAGAAGACTTGTGAGCAGTTAAAAAAGGGTAAAAATAATGAGTGTTTTTTTAAAGAAATCCACCTGAGATTGTTCATTTTTTCATTTCTTTTATGCAAGTAATTTACCGTAAAATAAAGGTGTTAGCCATTATTGTTTGCTATTTAACATTTGCCACTAAATGCAATTTTGGAGAATGCTCTGTGGAAATAAAATTCTACGTCTGCAGAAGAAACAAACGAAGAAAACGACACAAATTCTTAAGTTACGACGTTTTCTAATCATAGAAATATTGCAACAGTTTTAATCTCTGTTACCAAACGCGTGATATGACGGCCAGTTCACGTCAAAACACTACTTCCCGTATAATGACCGAATTTAAGCAAAGTCAAATCTGGTCTGTACTTAGCTAGGTGACCGCTTGAGAATACCAGGTGCTATAAGTGCTTGTGTGATATAATCGATAATTATTCAGAATTTTTTAATCGGAGATCTAATTCCAGTTGAGTTTGTTATACTCACTTACGCACGCACACCTTTGAGAAAGGTATGAATCCGGATTTTCTCCCCAATCTATAGGTTAATTAGTAAGACTTGCATCACTAAAACCGTGATTGTCTCAAAAGCTAAATTTTGTGAAAATCGATTTCGGGAGTCAATTCTGTCAGTAAACTGTCATACGTTATACACACTTGAGCGAACATTTCGAAAAAGACATGACTGACTGGGCAGAAGATCATCTCACAGTAGGTTGCCATTGCTTTCTGCTGTAGACTAGATACTATCCAAGCCTATAGAACCCAATCTGTCCTGTTATTTAACCAAAAACTGGAGGAAAGAGAGGTGTTTGTGCGTAAGTGAATGCAAGGAATTCAACTGGAATCGGTCTCGGCACCACGATTTGTCGTTCAAAGTCGATATCCACTGCACCACAACGCACATCATTTCAGGAGTAAATAACCCATAAACGTTGATATGCTTCTAGACAAAAACAATCTACCAATCGCATGTCATTTTGGATATGTAAGATTTTGAAATAAAAAACGAGAATGAAAATAATATATCAGTTAAAAAAATCAGTCAAGAATGAGTCCATAGAATTCATTAATTATATCGGTCATAAAGTGTATTCTTTTATGCTCTTCGCTATCATTACTTCCTACAATTTAATGCCATTTGCAAATAGAAGACATGTTTTTGATTTGTTGCACTTTCACTGCTAGTACTTGTTCTTTCATCCATTGTTCAAGATTGTTATGTAGGTAACTCGATGTTTTTTCTTCTGTCTTCTTTGCTTTCTATATGTTCAATGTATCTCAGATTCTTCATCCACTTTTTCCTTATTCAGTCAGTTAAGTGCTATACATGATATATACTTGGGCGATCATGTCTCGAAAAAGACATGACAGACTAGGCAGAAATTTATCCCGCAGTATGTTACCATTTTCCTTATTATATTTCCTAAAAATTTAAACTGCCACCTTCTGATCTAAAAAGCAGTTGCAGCTTTCTTCTTGTTTACATTTAAATTATACACTTTGTTTCCACGTTCCGTTCATAGTTTTATCAACATTCTTATCTAGAGTGCATCTCTATTTCCTAAAGTCACCCCTGGGAAAACATTTTCTAGCGTCCACTGTGGAATTAGTGATTGATAGTGCACTGCAAATCGATACAGTTTCCAGTTTCTAATATTATTTACATTGTTCGGTCTGTTGTTGTAATCTTTATTGACATATTTACTTGTTTATATTCTTCGCCGTTAAAGTATTCCCTCCTTCTCTGATATGAGTTTTCCATCCTTGGAGTTTATGCATCCCGTTCAGGAGCATATCTTTGTACTGTCAGTTGTCTTAATTTTATTATGCTGGTCTCTTGTATTGATCGGGCTCAATCTCTTTATTTCTGCGAATTTGTCTTTGAGCCATGTCTCATGCGCTTGTTTGCACTTCCTCCTACTTTCCTTTTGTAGTTCTCTGTATTCCATTTCACGTCTTGGCATTATTTTCTATCTCCTTTGCATCTTGTCGAGGATTTCATTTGTGATCCACTCATTTTTCCTTCTACGTCTGTTTTCCTTGCAGATGATATCCTTGGCTGGTGTCATTATTGCTTTTTTGGTGCTTCCAATTTTGGATTTCCGTTTCAAATTTTTCCTCGTATATTTTCTCATTCTATCCGTGCAATTTTCCTACAAGTTAAGGTCATCTAGGAGTGTGTTGTAATGTAGTTTGGTGAAACAGTAGACTTCTTCATTCTCCCCAGTTTCATTCTTAGTTTGCATATAACGGGAAGGTGATCACTACAACAGTCGATACTCGTATAAGTTTTACAATAAACAACTGCATTCCTGAATCTGCTGTTTATTATAATACTAGCCCGGCGTTTCTCGGGTGCAATGAAAGAATTAAAACTAATCCATGGTCCTGGAACTCAGACTCTTTGGACGTTGGCACGAAAGACTAAAACGCAATAGTTGTTTCCAGTTATAACGAAACCGTCGACTGAAAGAAAAATGAATGGATGTAAGTCAAATTTTGATAAATTTCCTATTAAGTTTTTTTCGTCGTAAACTGAATTTTGAAGGCTAAATAAGTCCTCTGAGTAAATGGTATGATGGCTGAGACTAAGAACTACAATAAATACCTACTTAGAGCCAAACCCGAAGCAAAAACTAAAATAAAAGGCTGAAAATAATGCAGACATACAGGCAGATAAACAGACACACACACTCAAACATCCTTTTATATATATATATATATATATATATATATATATATATATATATATATATTATCGATTTTCTGAATTATTGAAACTTCTGAATATCGTTTCTAATGTCTTTGTCTATGAGTGTATCAAATTTGATTCAAATCAGACCACTCCTTCTATAACCTGGTTTTTTCGATTATCGATTTTCGATACTTATCGGGGGTACCTCGACACAAAACCTAGCTAAGAACACTCGCAGACGCTTATAGTACAACTGTGTAATTTTTAAGAAAATCGGTTCAGCCGTTTCGGAGTACATAGGTAACGGACACACACACACACACACACACACAGAAAGTTCCATTTATAAATAAGTTTAGATTAGATAAATAATTCACTGTGCACCATGCGACCTATTTTTCTCTTCGGTCATTCGAGTTTCCTCATCCAAAGTTGCCTACTGTTCCCTCTTCCTTCATTTTACCTACTTTGGTATTTAGATCTCCCATGATCATTATAATTCCTCGTGATTTTGTTATAATAAATAAGTGATGAAATGAATATGCATACACCTTGGTTCCCCCACACAATAATATGATTGGCTGGTGTCAACCATAAGTACAGACTAAGGCGAGGACGGGGATTGGTCTACGGCTATTTGTCTACGTCTGTTACCTACGCCTACGTCCCAGCATACTGCATACGACTACGACGAGTACCGTCCAATACGTCTACGTGCTAGATTGCCCTACTCGTTTACGTTTGCCAAAACCGCTTAGCTACTTCGAATCATATATATATATATATATATATATATCCCTTTCCGAGACATATCTGATTTACAATTAGACTTGGCGCTATGTATTGTGAAATAAAAATATTCTTTTCTACCTCAGTGCTTTGTGTTGTCGGTGCATATTTCTACGATAACTGCAATACTGAAAAGCTTTCCCTTCAGTTTGACTAGTAGGGCTCTGTGGATCACGAGCATTACCCTAATAAACAACTGTTCACAATTTGTGCTGCCTACTGTGGTTACTGGTAACGGAACCACCGTTGTTTGGTTATCTAGATTTAGACACTCCTAGAATAGTTATATTCAGTCGGCTCATATCCTACTTGACATTCTCTAGTTGTTTACACATGTTGAGTGCCCTGACATTCCATGTATTTAGTGTAATTTTGTATTTGGTGCAAACAGTTGCAGGATGACGAGAGGTGACACCTGTTGCCCATGTCTGTCCGTACTTGACGAAGAATTAATTCCTTTGGCATAACCCTTTTCATGTTGTTGGTTTTATATATCTACTAGCAGTATAGCCAGGCGTTGCTCGGGTGTAATGAAAGCTTTAAAACTAATCCATGGTCCTGGAGCTCAGACTCAGCCTAAAGAATATTTGTGTGAAGTTTGGTGAGAATCGGATAAAAATTGTGGATTTGCATAAAGGACATACAGAGAGATAAACGCCATATAAAGGCCATACAGACAGATAAACAGACACACACACAAATATCTTACCTTTTATATATATATTTTTCTGCACTATTGTAAGAACTGCAACTTTGAAACTTCTGAATATCGTTTCTTATGTCTTTGTCTATGAGTGTATCAAATTTGATTAAAATCGGACCACTCTTTCTATAATCCGATTTTTTTTTATTATTGAGATTCATCGGGGGTACCTTGACATAAAATATAGCTAAGAACACTCGCAGACGCTTATAGTATATCTGTGTAAATTTTCAAGCAAATTGGTTCAGCCGTTTCGGAGTTTATAGGTAACAGACACACACACACTGACACAGACACACACAGTGAAAAAGTTCCATTTATAAATAAGTTTAGATTAAATTTTTAAATTCCATGATTTTTCTTGGGAGTAATAATGGAGCGGTTTCCTGTTGCTTTTTGCACGGTGTTTTATCGATACTCCGCCTCTAGTTTAACTCCTTAAGAAATCTTCCGCCATTTCACTAGGTCTTGTTTTTCGTCCTACCGGTATGCTAATATACGGCCTCATTTCCGAATCCTTAAAGCTAGGTAGCCGGTTTGGTTGCCGACATTTATTTTGTTGTGAAATCACATATAATTAAAGAAAATAAAATAATTTATATTTGTATACCTACACCTAGACGTAGCGTATGGTTCAGCAAGCTTTTCTCCCTAGAACAATTACAACTGCGTAATCCTCACTGGGAACCCCATATTTTCGTTTTTCTGCCAGCCACATCAAAGTTGCGCTTATAAAATCACCACTCTGTGTATAAGATATGGGAGAAGAAAAAGCTGACCTTTTTTATGAGACAAACGCTAGGAATATTCATGAGCATTACTGCTAAGTGGATTATTGATTCATAATTAAATTAATTTACATATTTTATTGATTTGATTTAGGATATATTTTGCATATTCTTTCTTTTGTGTATTTATAGTTTCAAATTTTGAAATTTGGAATAATGTTCATGAGATATATTTTTAGACAAATTTTCTGAAGGTTTACAAAAGGGAGGACAGTGTGGAGAGCCAAAATCGCCTACATCTTGAAAGAAAAAGAGACCTAGAAGAAGAAATAACACTTGCCATGTAATTAGATTTCTATATCTGCTATATTTTATGTTTTTGTATCATTAAATTTACTTACTTGTAAGATATTTCTTTTAAACGTAACTTACGCATCCAGTATGAATGTATGTATAGATTGAAAGAAAGATTTTGATGCAATATTTTAGGTGTAATTTTTCAAAGTATTTTTCTTTAAATTAAGTATGTTATTTTTTAATTAGGGCTGTAGTAGTTAAAATCAAATGTCAAAACACCACCAATAAAATTTAAAAAAAAAACAAAAAAAAAGTGCAAAAAAATCGTAATCTTGTCCCCACAACCCTTTTTTTTTTTTTTGACAAAAGTCGCAAACGAAATAGTCAACCCTAATACTTGGACCGTTAACACAAACTCTAAAACAATGGGCAATATTTAAATAGAAAAATAAATTCAACAGTAACGCAACTGCCAGAATTTATCAAATAAATAGTTTACAAGGCAAAACACTTTGTAGGGGAGACATCACGTGATCTGAAGTCTCGCATGTCCGGATACAAGAGAGCCTTGCGTTCGTACAAACGATCTAACTCTCCCGTATTGCATCGAAATAATTCCGGACGCAACTTTGATTTCACTAATGTCAACCAAAAGAAGGAGGTAATTCTTTAAGGAGAAAATACTTTGAAATCTTAATAATAACATTATTAAAAAATATCAACACGCTCCTAAGACTTTACATTACATTGTCATCATTATTTTAATGCATTTGTAAAGGCCTCAGTAAGGTTTATCAATTAACCTTGGGCTAAGCTCAACCGAAGTCCGCACAATTTAAAATATCAGAAGGTTGAACAAAAGGAAAAACTGTATTGTTTTTATGGATAAGTGGAAATTTGTTTACAGAACAGAATAATATCATTTTTATAGGAAACGAAATTATTAACTGTGTGACTATTGCAAATGAAAGTGTAGTACACAGTTAAATACGGAGTTAAATAAACTCAGAGGTCGCAGCAAAATCTGTGTGTGCAGTAGTAAATGATCTTTTAATATTATGTTGACGCATGTCAATTATAGTGTGTACGTGAGTGAGAGTTGAACGAATAACATGTATTAAGAATATTACTTAACTTGATAAGCATTCAAAAGTAAATTTCTCTTTGAGTATTAGAATAATTATAGTGGTGATAGGCATCAGCTTCGCACCGCGTGGCGAATGAAGTGGGCGATTGTAATCCTGTTTGTTACATGTTGGATTGCGTGGACGCCTTTGGCTTCCTCATCACGTAGTGAAAGTTCTTGTTAAGTTTGTTCCTTATATAGACCTTGATTCGGCTCCAGAATACATTGAAATGTTTTAGCAGAATTTTTGGTTGAACTTGTTCTCAGACATGTTCTCCTTTGCATTCGATTAATAGATCAATCAGCGACGACCAAAGATAAATTCAGAATTAGATGCTTTAAGTAAATTGAATACACTTTTGTACTTACTAGTGAAATATGCAGTGCGATTGTTATACTGTCACTTAGTACTTTTTTTCTGTACTCATATGCTGTGCGAGTATGACTATATCGAATCCATTGCTAAATCCGCTGCTATGAAAGTCGGTTCTCTGTGCAGGCCCGGAGGTTTTTTACGTCTGAATCTATCCTGCACGTTTATAAATCTACCATCCACCCGTGCATTGAATACTGTTGCCATATCTGGTCGGGTGCCCCTGCTATTCTCCTTGGGATTCTAGACAAGGTACAGCGGAGTGTCTGAAATGTGATCTATACGGACTTAGCAGACCGCCTGCAGTCTCTCTCTCTCACCGGCGCGACGTAGCTTCCCTGTGTCTCTTCTATAAATACTTTCACGGCTTCTGCTCCGATGAACTTAGATCACTGGTGCCCCCTAGGTTCGAATTTGCGCGAGATACTAGATTAGCAACTAGATCCCACCCTTTTACAGTGAAACCGATAAAATGCAACCGCAACTTTTGCTCCAACAGTTTCTTTTCTTGCACTTCCCGACTGTGGAATTCTCTTCCACATGACTGCTTCCCCGACGGCTACAATCTCCAGGAGTTTAAATGTAAGGTCAATAGACACCTCCTAACAAACGAACTTCCATTCTTTCAAACACTCTTCCCACATCTATCACCCCTCTTCTGACATTTCCTATATCTAACCACTCTTCCTATTTACCTCCTCCTATGTAGCCCCAAGCGCAATAGTGGCAGTGGAATGCCTTGCTTGGGGTGAAATGATTAAAAAAAATTGTCGCAAGTTAAAACTGTAATTTATTTTTATCTTAGAACTGCACAAATACACCCTGGATTAGAAGTTTTGAATGAAATGTAAAAACTTGCAATATGTCTAGAAATTGTATAGAGTTCTGCACTGTGTTTGTTCGGCTTTATAAGCAACAGATATCTGATAAGAAAGCGGAAGTGCAATTTGTGGTGAATATGGTACGTCACCGGACGTTTTCGATACCACGTGTTTGAAAGATGTAATTTCTTTCTTTATTTTTTTCGTTGAAACGATATATTAATGGGTGTTTGTACGAATATTTCGTGTATAGCATAGAACAGAGAGTAAATTTGTCTCGTTAATATCAGATTCGGTAGAATCGTGTCGCCAACGTGTTTTTCGTACTGAAAAAAAAAAAGGACGTTGCTCGTTGCGTAGAGATAAAGCTGAGATGTGAGTGTTTAATTTGTCATTGAAAATGTATTTACCTTAAGTAGTCATTAACGTGCTATTAATTTTATTCAAAATTATTGTAACATGCTTTCGAAAAAATATATTCGAAAATTAGATCTGGCGTTTCAAGTAAATTATATAAGCTCTTGTGTTTATTTGTCAAATATACAGTGCGATTGCTATACTGTCGCTGGGTAACTTTTGTGCACACATATTATGCGAAGAGTAAATTGTCGCATGTTAAAATTTCAAATAAACTTTTATCTTAGAGCGGGGTTTCATACATTCATAAAGAATGTAACTTATATCTATCTAATACAAATAATAATTCATACGTGATACACGCTTAGGCGATCATGTCTCGAAAGAGACATTACTGACTTTACAGAAGATTATCTCGCAGTAGGTTGGCATCAATTTCTGCGATAAACTGGTTGCCAGCTAAGTTCATAGAACTCAATCTATCCTATTATTTGACCCATAACTGGAGGGGAGAGGCTGATTAATACCTTTCCAAAAGGCATTTGTGCGTAAGTGAATGCAAGGAATTCAACTAGAATTCGAAATCGGCTCTCCGATATGTCATTCCGAGTCTATATCCATTGCACCACAACACACATCAACTTAACGATTACACATAACAGATACACATACAAAATCACTAATATGCATTACAATCTTATGCCTGCTTAGACATACAAGAATATTCACACACTTATTTATCGAAATACCTCCAGTTTTAATTTACGTTATACCATGTATGACCAATGAGAAATGACACAAATTTGAAAAGTTTCTGTCTCTTTGTCTCTCAATATATGTCGATACTTTAACAAAAGTAAGTATATTAGATTGATAAATCTTTCTTATTTGTTCTTTATCTAATCTTTAACTGGATGGGATAGATAAATTTTTGTTCAAGGCGATTGAAGATCGCGTGTGATAGAATCTCTAGTCACAACATAAGCTTTCTTTTAGTAGGATTTAATGTTGGTAAGCGTTTTTGCTTGATTTAGTAAACCTAGGCTTCGTGTACTTGACTGAGTTGGGAAATTTGTCTCTTGGTTACAACAACAGATTTGGTTTTCTTATATATATGTATATATATATATATATATATATATATATATATTTATGTATGTAGGTGTAAAGTGGACATTGAAGTCGACAGTCAGCGCCAATAATATGCTTTAAGTATGACGATTGATTTTAAGCATAAAAATTATTGTCGTCGTTGCGTGTTGGCTTCGCACTCCATGGAGTATCTACATACGCTTTATCCCTCATATTAACCCTTTTGACGGATAAATATACCTTAAAATAATATTTTACCACGCTAACACACGTATATATATATATATATATATATATATATATATATAGAGAGAGAGAGAGAGAGAGAGAGAGAGAGCCCTGACGGATAAGAATATCATTATGGTGTCTTCACTAACCTTCGAAGTCAGCATGAATTTGCTCAGTTACAGGAAAAAATCTTTCTACTTATCAAAGCTTTATCTACACGCCGATATAGACCACTTTACAATAAAATACTCACTGGCAAAATAAATTATGTCGCTAAAAACAACAACTTTGACGCTAAACATCACCACAATCAAACACTATATATAGTTTCAGAATTTTCCATTAATGCTTAATGTTTAATTATGAGTTGTTCTAAATATCCTATTTTGACTTTAATTTCGGGTGAAATAATGATAAAAATTGGCCAACATTTGGATATTTTTTATTGTGCTGTTTCGAAGTTTTCGGTTCATATGAGCCATCTTCAGAACCAGCATAATAATAAAATATCCAAATGTTAGAGAATTTTGTGTTTATTTTCACCTAAAATTAAATAATAGGCATGCATTGTCTGTTATATCTAACAATATATATTTATAATATATGTTTATTTATATATATACATATATATATATACATATATATATATATATATATATATATATATATATATATATATATATATATATATATACAAATGAAGGGGACTCAAGGGTTTACTATATTGAGTACACCGGCATTTATTTTATTATAAAGAGTGCTCAATATAATACATATTACAGAGCTTAATATAACCATATAATTATGAATTAATTGTGCATTGCGACACGGAAATTTCTATGTTTCGAGATAGGTTCTCTTCATCAGGCAATGTCTCGAAACATAAAAACTTCCGTATCGCAATGTTTTTTTTTTTATCTTTTCACCCCGAGCAAGGCAGAAATGCCACTGATGTGCGGGGGGGGCTACATAACTGTAAAAAGATTAATTAGAAAAGAGTGAGGAGTACAAACTAGTTAGAAAGGAGCAATAGAAACCTGAGAATGCAGGTTTGGGGAGAGAGCTAGAGTCCAGTGGTTAGTAGATGAGGATTGACTTTGCATTTAAATTTCTGGAGGTTGTAGCCGTCAGGAAAGCAAGAATGTACAATTAATTCATAATTATATACATTGTGTATATTATATATTCAATGTATATATATATATATATATATATATATATATATATATATACACTGAATTCTGATATAATTTGAAGGCTCATTCAAGACCGTAAAATTATTATTTCTCACATTGATGTCTGTAATAAAAATATCTATAATATATATATATAGAGAAAGAGATAGAGACAGTGAGTGGTAGGGAAGAGCAAAGACACAGAACGACATAGAGAGCTGATAAATATTATTCATTAGGATATTGGAAATGTATAAATTCATGATAGTTTTGTCTATACAAAATGCCATAAAATGTTTTATAAAGCGTTAAATCATAAAATGAAATAATAGTAATTTTATTCGTCTGCAGAAAAAAAAATACACATATATACGATCTCCCAGCATCGTATTTTTAATGTTCCTTATTTTGAATTTTGAAAATAAAATTCATTTAACCATAAGCGTCTAATGTTTGGGGAAAAATGTATATTTATTTTTTTAAAACGTGAATATTGCATGACCGAGCAGATAATATCATAGTTGCTTCCCACTCTTAAAATTTGAAAATCCTAGAAACATCTTATATTTTTAATAACTGGGCGAAAAGAGACTTTAGTAAGAGAAGGATCTACAAAAATTAACCTTTCCAGAACCTTCAAAAACCTTTACAAATATTGTCTATGTAATTGGCGATGAAATAAATGAATGATAAAGAATATTCGTACTTTTCTTTGTCAAAAACAGACGAAAACAAGTCTCAGTCGAACGCGAACTCGTTTTACGGGTTTTCAGTTCCTTTTTCCGGAGTTGATAACTATCCATTCACTTAATGACTAGATGGAAGTATAAATATCACGTATTAAACAATGACAGTTAGTTACGCGCCATACGTGATACACGCTCGGGGGATCATGTTTCGAAAGTGATATAACTGGTCGGCAGAATATTTTCCCCCGTAGATCTCCATTAATTTCTGCAGAAGATAGAATCCATTCTATATTCTATTTAACTCACAGCTCGAGGGAGAATAGATTGATTAGTACCGTTGCGAGGTAAATACAGCGAATTCAACTGGAATCAGTCTCTCTGATTTCTCATTCCAAACCGATATCCACTGCTCTACAAGACACAATGGAAACTCTGTATATCTATTTTACTATCTTCATCTCTCTCTCCTATTCTGTTTATCTCTCTATCCATGAATGTCAGTTAATATCTAAGTCTCTTCTCAAGTTTATATGTACTTACTATACATAACTGCATATATAATAATGATTGTCCATTCTACCAGGGCGGATATCGAATCCCCGTTACAGACGCATGCTCAGGCATATTTTTGTTTGTTTATCATCCACAGAGCCCACCTCATTTTTTTTATCTATGGCAGGTGTACCTTAGTTAAAGTATCTGGGAGAGAACGCAATATCTATCGTAATCAACAATCTGAACAAGACGAGGACACTGAAAGCCTCGGTCAGGATGACTTGTATCTTCGCGCTAGCACAACAATCAACGACGACCAAATGATTCCGTCTAACCAATTTTACTCAGAACGTTTGGGCCAAACCGTCGTATGATATAAGCCACTTTTTAATGGTATCGCACGCAATGATCAACTGACCAAGACCTATAATATCGAGAAGTCACCATCCTGACAATTGTGGTGAGAATCGAACCCGGTTTTACATTTCAAGAGAATTTACATAATTCGGACTATTGTCCTCATCTTTGTTGCGATTTGTATGACGTTTCGGCTATTATACGCTCCTGTCTTCTTCAAGTTCTAGGAGTTTCGTACCGAAATCTTTATTAAAATAACTGGAGTATATGATCTCCATTCTTTGCGTAGAGTCTCTTCTGGTACTCGTGTGTTATCTCCCTCTAACCCTGTAAGTTAATTGTTCACCATTGCTGCAGCATGGTATTGAACTCGCAACACTTTAGGTCAAGTCATATGAACTAACCAACGTCTATATTCACTGGGCCATGTGTCCTTAATTTCTAGCAACTGAAGAAGGCTGAAGCCTACAACGGTCAGAGCATCGGACAAATCGCAACAAAGATGAGGACAATAGTCTGAATAATTTAAATACCGTAAATCCTATCTCATCTCAGAAAAATAAACAAATACATTTCAAGAGTTTAATAAATATATAATATTTTTTGTTTGATATTATTTATTTTATTTCTATATATTTCTAAACTATAAAAACGAACATTCTAAACCCGACTTATTTATTTTACTGCCTGATGAAGCTGTACTGAACACCGAAAATTAATAATTTTGGAGTTGCAGTGTGCTATTATTATAACATAATAATTACTATCTATCTATCTATCTATCTATCTATCTATCTATCTATCTATCTATATGGCTGTTTTCCACTGTGTATGTGTGTTCATATCTGCCTTTCTATAGACAGTGTGTTCATATATTGCCAGAAGCAAGTGGATGTCTAGCCAAATTGATGAGCTGTGATACAGCCAAATAGGCTTGTATATGTTGTATATGGACGAGGAATATATATATATATTACTTTAGAGCTCTTTCTCTCTCTCTCTCTCTCTCTCTCTGTCTCTCTGTTCTCATTGCATTCTGTTCATATCATCCGTGTACCTTTTAGCAACTGTTTAATCATCTAGCTATATCTATTTTTCAATCGCTTACTTACTGAGTCCCTCAAATTATCTCTCTCTCTCTCTCACACACACACACACTCTCTCTCTCTCTCTCTCTCTCTATATATATATATATATATATATATGACTAATGTAGAGAATTAACTTGTCAGAGTTTAATTGAAATCAGCAGATAGAATTTAAGTCTTGACGAGTGATTATATCATAATGGTGTCTTTACGAAACTTTGAAGTCGGTTTGATTCTTCTCGGTTAAGTGACAAACCTCTCCACATTAATCCTGTTAATGCGCTATCTCATTTTCGTGCAATTTGCAATTAATAAAACTGGTTGACAAAATATCTCTCTCAATAAACAAAAAAAAATACACCAAAAATCTTAGCAATATCTATTATCTGAAATCAACAATATCTATCTATCTATCTATCTATCTATCTATCTATCTATCTATCTATCTATCTATCTATCTATCTATCCAAAGGAGTATCCTGTACATACAGTGGTAGGATAACTCTCTAAGAGCGCTCTAAATATATATGTATATAAATACATATAGAGCAAATATAAGAAAAATGAAGGCAGACACGTTAATTCATATTAAGTCGGAGTATGGGCCTATTTCAGCCGAACGATCGTCAGCCTACGTCTTTATTGTACAAAAGATTTTACACGAATGAAATTCACAAAGACTTCACAAAAAAATGAATAAATGTTGCTCCCTTAAAAGAGAAAATTTAAGAAAAAATACATAATTACATCAGTTCGGCGAATACAAACACATTCATACATAAGCATATATATATACGCAACATATAATCAAAGAGCGGATGTCAACTAAAATCTAAAGATACAATATATATATGTGTGTGTGTGTGTGTGTGTGTGTGTGTGTGTGTGTGTGTGTGTGTGAGAGAGAGAGAGTGAGAAGCATATAACACGCTAAAAATTATCTTACATTGATTCCATGCGACTATGGTTTAGGGTTTAGCGATTCCGACTAACACCAGTTCGGTCGAGTTTCGATTCCGGCCAGAAGCAAGTGGATATCTAGCCAAATTGATGAGCGGTGATACAGCAAAATAGGCTTCTATATGGATGAGGAATATATATTTATTTTAATTTAGAACATGTCCAAACTACAACCTACTGCAAAAGTGTACATTTTGTTTAGACATTGGACATTATATATATATATATATATATATATATATATATATATATATATATATATATATATATATTGTCTGGTTTGTTGTTTTCCGTTATATATTTTGATGTTCCTTAAGGCTAGAACATATTTTTTGTAATGGTAATTCTTTACAGATAATAATGGTTTTACTGACAGCTGTCCTAATATTTAATCCATAACTAGTTAAGAATAAGCAAACTTTTTCCAATGGTATTTGCAGATGAGTAAATATAACAGACTTGGCTTTCGGAATTCGATTTCCGAGTCTTTATGAACTATATCACAGTTTTCAGCTGCTGATATTCCTTAGCAGTCAACCATCTCCATACTAGTCAGGCTCGACGATGCTTAACTTCAGTGATGTTATTAGAACCGGTGTTTTAATACCAAACATTCTAAAGCATATATATATATATATATATATATATATATATATATATATATATATATATATACGAGTATAGTGTCTGTATGGATGGAATAATATTCCTTGTCCAAAGAAACACTATTCTTAAAAAAGTACTCAATACAAAGTAGAGCTAATAATATTTATTCAGAAATTATAACATGGATATGTTATGATATCATTACAAAAGTAGACATTTTGTTTCGGCACTTCTTGTGTTTTGTCAAGTCATGTGATTTATTTAAAATTGAATAGTTTTAAAAGTTTAAAAACAAGCAAAAACCTTTTAATCAGGGACGCGTTGTTGTATGTACAATGTGGACCAATTAGAGTAAAGCAACTTCTAATTTGGAGAATATGTGGTCAGACTTAAAAATAATCTTGTGTGGGCATTAGTATTAATATTTGATTAAATTAAGATAAGCATTATTAATTAACTATTATATCTACTTTATTATTGTTGCTAAATTTACAAAAAAATTTCTAAGTTTAACAATTTATTAGATTTAAAAAGTTATTCATATATTAAACCTTCTCTGATTCTATGTTTTGGGTTTAGCGACTTTGACTGACCCCAAATCTGTCGAGTTTCGATCCTGGCCAGAAGCAAGTGGATGTATAGGTACTCTGATGAGCTGTGATACAGCGAAATAGGATTGTATATGGATGACGAATATATATATATATTATATATTTATTTATTATAAATTATGTTTTAGAACATGTTCAAAGTACAATCTGTTATAAAAGTGTACATTTTGTTTTGACATTGGACATTGTTTTTTCAATGTCGAAGCACAATGTACAAACTTGTTGTACATTGTATTTTGGGCATGTTCTAAATTATAATTTACTAGCATCATAGCCCGGTGTTGCCCGTGCAACTCAGAATATTTTTTTAATTAGATGATTAATGCAGCGTGTTGCGTTTTCCGAGCGCTTGTAGTCGCCGCCTTACTTTAAAACTAAGTTTAAAAAAAAAAACAATTATATAAAAAAGTCTTGTTCAAACATTGTTCAAAAATCCATTAAAAAATCTTTTTTTTTGTTTTGTGTAAACGTGAGTTGATGTTTTGTGTGACATTGTATACAACATTGCGTTCATTTTTGTTTCAAAATTACGGGGAAAAATATTTACATTTTTTGTTGAGTAAATGAATTTAAGAAATTTTCGAATATTTAAAAATGTAGAGATTTAATTGTAAAGGAAAAAGTTACATTAATGCCACACGAATTACAGACAGTTGAATTTCCTGCATGAAATATTTAGTGAAAAAAAAAATTTTTTTTCACAAATTATTTTAATTATTTCTAACAGGTTCTAATAGGTTCATTTAGTGTTTGAATATCTTTTTTTTTCTTTCGTCAGTGCGAGGCTTAAATTGACGCTACATTTTATTACGTCAATACGTAATATTACGCAAAGGCATTTTTGACTGTGAAAGACACATTAATTTGGAAATTATTGCAAAAATAAAATAATGCTCGGATTTTGATGAATGTTTCAGGACTTGTTTATAATTGGCTGAAATCAATTTCGAAATAATTATTTTTAGAAAATATTGGTCAAAACATTTTTTTACATCTGTTACCACTCGCAGCAATTAATTTCCAGAAATGTCAAAAAATGCGACTAGGTCCCAACATTTAGATAATTTTAATTAAATTCATGAGACATCGGAGAATGCTAATCAACTGCTCATTTCTACAAAATCTTCTCCGAATTAAGAAAACAAAAATGTCATAAAAATATGCCATCTTCTTATTTGGATAAACTTTTAATTGATTTTATAAACATAAATTAAAATGATATCAGTCTGAATAGAATTTTTTTCTATTAATAATGAATTTGTACAAGAATTGTTTTCATTTTTATTATTTTTAATTTTTGTTTATTAACTAATTTTTTTAAAAAAGTTTCAAATTTGTTTTTTAAATTTCGCCCTCATAGCTTTCTCAGATTTTTTAAATTAATGTGTGGCGAATATATTTGCTAATCGAAAAATCTAAAAGCTTACTCTAAATAATGGTGTACATTTTTTTCTTAAATAATTAAAACATTTCAACTTTCTAGATGTTGATTACCCGTATTTTGTTTGTACGGGTGGCTACACGCGATCTATATCATAAAAAGATCACGTGATTCAAGGGTTGTCCTCCCTTAGATGAAAAAGAAAATCTGTATATAAACATTTTATACCAAATTCGTCTTCCATACTTTTGGCCAGCTACTGTAAATCATCAATAATTCCTTTGATAAGGTGTTGACAGTTGTGAAAACAAGGCTACCCTAATTGAGAAAAAAATTCTTTTGAAAAATTTCAGGCAGTAAGCAAGTAATTCTTATTTCAAGGGAACTTCAGGTAAGTTTAAATTCAGTAATTTGAATAAAATAATGTCTCAGTGAGATGTATTTTATTTTTGTAAGATTTTTTAAAACCGAGAATTGGCTACTGTTTACAATCGATGAAAAATGGTCAAAAGTTTGAAATTTAAAAACATTTTTTTAAACCTAAAATCTTTTGATTTCGATTAGTATAATTTCGGTTTTAAATACACCAGGGTATTTTGCTTACTGTAATTCGTAAATATATTCTTACAATCGAAGTTAAAATTATAGCTTCAAGATTTTTTTTTACTTTTAACAATTCAATTTAAATTGAGGTATCGAAACTTTGATTGTAGGTACCTAATATATATATATATATGGGGAGGATAGTATATATATATATATATATATATATATATATATATATATATATATATACTAACTGACACAGGCTATTAATTTTCTGAAAACATGTTTGACCTTCTTGAGTGTCGGGTGTCAAATCTCACTGTAATTTGAAAGTGAACTAGAAATTGGCTGATATTTTATTTAAAAGTGTTCTTTCGCACCTGAAAGTACGTTTTTATCGAGATTGTAAGAATGATTGAAATGCTTTTAGGTGAATCAAAGTTATTAAATGGTATCTTCCCTATCTTTGCCAAATTCAATATATCTCCCGGCATGTATTTTCAAAGGAAGTAGATTTAGGCTATTAAAAGCATTTTTTGGAAGACTTCCATCTGCTGGAGTTTGACTCTAAATAAAATAGAACTTTCATATCGAACGCCAATCACCTAAATGTGTGAAATTAAAAACTTAAATTTTTATTCAGGGTTTATGGCTTCCTTACGCATCTAAATTTGGCACTCTGTGTAACAAATTTGATTGAGGTTTTAATACTTCGAAACTGTCGAACTAGACATTGCCGACTGTCTGCAGAACGTTGGGTTTTTATAGCCATTCAATGACCTTCATTAAAAACTTTCGAAGCTTTCAATGTTGTTCCGTGCCAAATTGTACACCTGAAACACCAGTATTATCAAATTCTTCGAAATGTTCAGAATTTTAAACTTAATATTATTAATAGGGTGGCGTATCATATCACTTAGTGAACCGCCGAACCAGGATCGAATTTCGACCAATTTAGTTGCGTTCACACTCGCCTTAATTAAGAGCTATGAGTTAAACAGCTGGGAAAACTGATCTCTCTATCCTTGGTTTGAACAAGTCTAGAAGGACAAATCTGAATTCAAAGACAGTTCGGATTATATATTTCGCGTGTAGAAACGTACTTGCAACAAAATTATAGCAACAGCACTTCGACCTAGTCCTGTGAAAAGCTAGTCGTAATTACAAATTCTATAAAAGTTCATTTTTTTAATTATTTAAATACAGATTGTCTTTTGGAAAGGTATCCCTGTGTATCAACAGCACCTCTACCTAGTCCTATGAAAACCTAATCGTATTTACAAATTCTATAAAAATTACTTTGTAATTATTTAAATGCAGATTGTCTTTTGGAAGCGTATCCATGTGTATGGGATATTGTTTTATAGGATGAAACTTTCCAGGATATGGGATTATGAACTCTCCCCAAACATGAGAGACACCCGACGTAATTTCGATATTATTTGATAATGGCTTCTGCTCGGATGAGCTTAAGTTACTGATGCCTCCTCAACAGGTGTTTACCCGTGCAATCAGACTGGCAACTGGGTCCCACCCATTCACAGTCAGGTTAACCAAATGCAGACGACAATTCTACTCCTGCAGCTTGCTCTCTCGCACTTCCCGCCTGTGGAACTCACTCCCGTATTCTTGCTTTCCTGACGGCTACAACCTCCAGAAATTTAAATGCAATGTCAATACTCATCTACTACCCACTGGACTCTAGCTCTCTCCCCACCCCTGTATAACCCTCCCTTTCTCTCCACCTATGTATCTGTCATCGCACCTGCTTTCTCAGCTTTCTATTGTTCCTTTCTAACTAGTTTGTACTCCTCACTCTTTTCTAATTAATCTTTTTACATTTATGTAACCCCCTGCACATCAGTGGCGTTTCTGCCTTGCTCGGGGTGAAATGATTAAAAAAAAATTAAATAAATAAATAAAATGTCGACATACATTATGGAAAATATTAGTCGTAAAGGATGAAGATTGAATTTTTACCTTCCTTAAAAAAACGTAGATGTTTACATATCAAAATTATTCTGAAGTATTTACTAACTTTGTGACATTCGGTGTGTGCATAGGCTTTAAATTATAAGAACCTTTTTTAATACCGTGTAACGCTATCATAGCGATCTTCCTTATCAAGACAATTAATATAATGTTTATTTAGGTTTTTATACTGAAATTATACTCCGATTGGTGTCTGCTTAAGTACTAACTTTGCAATTTCAAACTCAACGCTTTTGACAATGGTAATTCATTTTCTTATTCAAGCCTTAGATATTACGGGAAAAATTTTCTTTTTCTTGTGTTCTGCGTTTTCTGAGCATCGGTGATCATGTCTTATCACAATGTTCTCCTCTTTGTAACGATATATTTATTTGCTTAATCTTCCTTTTCTATGTGCTGGATACTTCAAGACGTAGGCGGTTGTGGCCCTCCACGTCTTCTTATCCCTATTGACTCTTAACACGCCATCTTCTGTCACAACACCCAAACCCCGTCCTGCAATTTATTTGCTCAAGCCCATCAATTATTTAAAGCATCTCTCTTTCCATCTGATCTGTATAACATTCTCCAAGCTTTCCTTTCTGATTACATTTCCCCGGAACCTCAGCTGTCTTTTCCCAGTCTTAAGCATTAGATTCATTTTCTTTACCATTCTCTCCAAAACCTCATCGTTGCTTAATGTTCGCTCCATGGTATCCTCAGTATCTTTCTGTTGAGCCACATTTCGGTTACTTCAAGTCCTTCCATTATCTGTGAGTAGATTTTCCAGCATTCACTGCCATACGGAAGAAAAAACATCACATAGCAATCCAGTTTCTCTTCTTTGATTCTAGTGAAATTTTCCTCTCTTAATACTCTACTCACTTTTTTTAATCATTTCACCCCAAGCAAGGCAACTTTACTGCCACTGAGGCGCAGTGAGTTACATCAGAGGAAAGTGATGAGAAAGAGAGAAAGGTTATAGGGGGAGTCAGGAAGTGGGTAAGAGAAGGATGAGTATACTGGGTTAAAATGAGTGGAGTGGACGAAAAAAAGAGAAAGGATGCAAGTCAGTGAGATAGGAAATGACTAGTGACCCAACATTTAAATTCTTGGAGATTTTAACTGTCGAGGAAGCAAGTATGCGGAAGGGAATTCCACAAGCGGTAAGTGCGAGAAAAGATGCTGGTAGATAGGAGTTGCGGTTACATTTTATCGGTTTCACTGTAAAAGGGTGGGAACTAGTTGCTAATCTAGTAGCTCGAGTAAATTCATACATAGTGGGCACCAGTGAGCTAAGTTAATTGGAGTAGAAACCGTGAAAGTATTTGTAGAAGAGACACAGGGAAGCCACAATATGCCGATGAGAAAGTGACTGCAGCTGAGCTGCCAAAACTAGATCGGTCACATTACAGATTCTCTGTTGGCTTTTGTCAAGAACCCCGAGGTGAATAGCAGGGGCATCCGATTAGACGTGGCAGCAGTATTCAATACACGGGCGGATGGTAGATTTATATATGTGCAGGATTGTTTCAGACGGGAAAAAGTTCCAGGCTCTACACAGTGAACCGACATTCTTATCACACGGATTTAGCTATAGATTCGATATTGCTATACCACTTGAGGTCTGCTGAAAGGGTCGGGTCGAGGAGGCGCAGTGTTTTGCTTAGAGGGTTTTCATTTTGGAAACATTAAAATTCACGATCCATTTCTTACCCAGTAGACCACAAATTAGAGATGCTTTTTCAGCAGTGCATCTTTGTTCCTACCAATTCCCCTTTGAATCACAGTGTCTCACTTTCCGTATTATGTTAGATATTCCCAGGTATTTAAATTTCTGTCATTGCTTTATTTTAATATCCCTGACCTGTAGTTGGCATTTCGGCTCCTCTTTTTACTGATGACCATGCATTCAGTTTTCTTGTATTTTATTTGTTGTTCTGTCTGTGTTCTCTTTTAGTTTCATTTCCGTGTCTGATGTCAGAACTCTGTTATCTGCATGCAATATATTTTTCAGATTGTTTCCACAAATAACGAAATCTGGTATATTTTCTTAATATCTATACTTGTTGTTGTGGATTCTTGTTGAAAAACCACACAAAATAATAAATAACAAAAACATATATGGAGATAGAAAATGTAAGTTATACTGAACAAAAATATACAAACTGGAACACTGGTTAGTCAATACAGGAATACTATTAGTAGAAACAATATATACAGTCTTGGAGTGAAGTATGTCATGGTAATGAGCTTATATCCTAAACACTCCAACTTAATATGCACCAACTTACTGATCAACTTGCACCTTACGAACTCTCTAACAACTACTTCCTTTGACAACCAATGGACCCCTTGCCGTACTCTGTATAGGCAGGATTATATGTACACATCAGGCGAGTCCATTCTTATGTGCAAAAAAAGGGTGTTCCCAACACTAATTCATGTTCTGACTCACATTGACTTTTTCTTAGAAATGCTATTCGAAATTTTCTATGCCTCCCTTGCTTTAAATTTGTCTGTGAGTGACAAATCCTCCAAATCTTATTTACTAGTTATGTGTCTAAAATTGTTTTTTATGTATTCTTTTATTCATCTCTGCCAACATATTTATTGATTTCGTACACTGTTAAGAAAAAACAAAATATAATGCGACCGAAACGTTTCGCCTATATCAAGATAGGTGGGTTGGTTTTGTTTTTATAGCATATCAAATTCGGCAGGTAATTTATTGCCAACAAAATTTTATTTATTTATTGCTGGTAATACCTTTTTCTTTCAACAATTTATTGTTGTTGTTTTTTATATAAGTTTTGTATCTAGTAATACTTTTTCTTTTCGAGTATCAAGATTCATTGGGATTTGTTTTTAAAGGGCAGGGTCTCCAAGTCCTACCCGGTTATTTAACCCATAACTGGAGGGAAGGGACGGATTAATACCTTTGCCAAGGGTACCAGTGCTTAAGTGAATGCAGAATATTAAACTGGAATTCGAACTCGGCTCACCGATTTCTTTTTCCGAGCCGATATCCACTGCACCACAACACACATCCGTCACTAAATGCTTACAGCATCTGGTATTCCCAAGCGGTCACCCATCTAAGTACTGACCAGGCTCAACGTTGCTTAACTTTGGTGATCGAGCGAGAACCGGTGTATTCAACGTGATATGGCCGTAAGTCATCAAGATATGACTGCTGGTTCGAAGAATAGCCAATCATGTAATACAGATATTTTTTCTTTAATCATTTCACACCCAGCAGACCTGAACTGCCTCTAGTGTGCAGTGGGGGAGTTGCATTGAGAGAAAAGAATGTGTACAGGGAGAGTGAAAATGGAGTAAAATTTGAACGAGATTCAAGAAGACAGATGATGGCAATCGGTGATGCATTTAAATTTTTGGAGATTTTAGCTATCAGGGAAGCAAGTAAACAACAGGGAGTTCTTAGTGCGTGAAGTGAGAGAAAAGAAACTCTTGGAGTAGAAGTTTCAGTTATATTTAACTATTTCAATTGAAAAAAAATTTAGACATGGATGCCAATTTAGTAGCGTGGTTAAATTCATGTGGTCATTGCACCAAGAAAAAAAGCTTGTCTGAGCAGTTTTCAGGGTAATATTTGTAGAAAAGACAAAGGGAAGCCACGTCACGTCAGTGAGAAATTATACTGAAGTCGAGATGCCAAGTCAAGATCACTTACATTGCAGATCGTTCTTTGGATTTTGTCGAGAACATCGAGATGACTTGAAAATTCAGACAAAATGCATAAACAAAGATTTATATCCTAGTCTGTAGTTTTAATAATTTTGTTAATTAAAAAAAAACTGTCTTTATAATAACTAGCCTCTCGTTTATCTGCCTTATAGGGGGGCTAGGTAATCCTCGTTGCAGTTGCTTGCTCAGACTCATCTATGTTTGTTCAACAACCATAGAGCCTACGTGTGCTTTATACTGCAAATATGCTGAGTAAACATTTGTTAAATTTTTTCGAAAAAAACAATTATATTTTGAAAAAAGGCCAGTACATTTATAACAGGATGTGTGCTGTGATTCAGTGGATATAGGCTCAGAAAGAGAAATCGGGAAGCCGAGTTTAAATTACAGTTGAATTCCTTGAACTTACTTCCGCGAAAACACTCTTGGAAAAAGTATTAATCCGTCTCTTCTTTCCAGCTACGGGTTAAATGACAGGACAGATTGCGTTTTATAAT
This sequence comes from Ascarosepion bandense, assembly GCA_037127315.1. Lineage (NCBI taxonomy): Eukaryota > Metazoa > Mollusca > Cephalopoda > Sepiida > Sepiidae > Ascarosepion > Ascarosepion bandense. Next base: position 1,001,952 of record JBBBDQ010000214.1, read on the forward strand.
TTTGGCTGGCAAGCAGTCTACCGCAGAAAATAATGGCAACCTACTGCAGGATAATCTTCTGCCCAGATAGTTATGTCTCTTTCGAGATATGATCGCCAAAGCGTGTATCACGTATGGCACTTAACTGACTGACTTACATTTATAACTTAAATCACGATGACACGGAAATATAATAATAATAATAATAATAATAATAATAATAATAATAAAAATTAACAATAAAAACGGTCATTAACACACTTGCTATCCCAGTTGTAATATGTAGCTTCAACGTGAAAAATTGGAACTTAATGATTAAACAAAACACCTACAGTACTTCTTTTACTCAGAGATCCCCCGGCGTAAAATTACTCTATGGCATAATAATACCACACTTCAATTTTATTGAGTTAATGCATTATGCATCCTTCCATCTCATAATAGTCATTCCTGATGACATTCAAGGCAGAATAATGTCTTCTTTGGCACTAGAGACGATGAGGTGACGAGTCTCTCATCTCAGAAGAGGATTTGTTATGGAACTTAGCTTCTTTTAGACTTTGTCAAAAGAGGCAGAATCAAGGAAGCAAATGGCTTACATTCAAAGAATTCTTCTCCAAGACTATTTGCCAGTTAAGTCTATAGAACACAATCTATCATGAAATTTTACTCAAAGCTAGAGAGAGAAGAGATATATTCATACGTTTTGCAATTGGATTAGCGTGTAAGAGAATGTAATAAACTTGACTGAAATTAGAACTCAGCTCTTCTATTCCTCGTTCCTAACCAAACCTCCGATACTACACACAATATTAGTAATACGTCTACAAGCATTTAAATTCAAACTTTATTAAGCAGATTTGAACAAATATTATAATTAATATCATGTTGACAATGATGACGCTATGAAATCAATGATATTGAAAAAAATCATAATTTATATCTTTACAGATGATACTACAGTTTGTAGCTTCCTGTCAAAATCGAGATGATCTGTGATTGAACGGATACATTACAGAATACTTGTAAATTCGGACATCCACTGCTAAATATTTCTGTTTACTCAATTTTATTCACATAGGAATAAGCATAGATTAAGTCGAGGTATAAATTTCGTTTTCGTTCCGTAAATGTTGCACACTGAGATCACCTCCCTAGTCTGATAACATGAAGAAGCCACTTTCCCGACTAATCCACCATGCTGAAAAAACCAGGCCCTAAGGTCGGAAAGCAAACGGTCTAACCCCTCGACCACTGGTGCATTTCAAAACTTTTATTAGAATTTGAAGAAAGACTAGATTTGTGATATAATTACTAGTGAAAATGTTCTCATCATTTTTTTGTTTTTTGAAAACTAAATTCTTAATGTTGAATGAAAATATATTTGTTTTTTTTTTTGTTGGAAGCTTCTGTATATAACTTATACTATACGATTATTGAGAATAGATTAAGCAAAACAAAACATATCAATATGAGATGGTTATTTTTCTTTTTATTTCTGAAAGAAGTCTCCTCAAACGCCGGCAGGTATCTATTTTTCTCGGAGAAAGTCATAATTGTGGCTGCAGTATCCAACTTTACAGCTTGTAGGCATTGGCCTAGGTTGCAATTAGACACGATTAAAAAAATAAGCGAAATTTGTTATTTGTCTTCTAATGAGTATTATTATAAATATATAAAAAATATTATAAATATGAAAATATTAGAATAAAATGGCGGCATGAATAAATATGGCGACTTCAAGGTTGGGGAAAATGAGAACAAAGTAGAACTCGGCAGTCAATTTTTTTTTTAGAATTATCCGAATGGAAATAATTACGGTTATTTAGAAAATCACTTCAAGAAGAATGTCACAAGTCAAGCTAGATGGAATAAATAAGGAGAGAAAGATTATAACATACTAAATTTGAATCTCTAATACCGAATGTTAAGAGGATACTAAGCCAGATTGGAGGAAGAATTAATTTACTTACGAGTCATTATCTATAACGATGGGGTTAAAAATAATTTTCAGAATATAAAGTTTTGTTACTTTGATTTCAATTTTTTAAAGGATTTTAGCATTAGATCAACGTTTTCATCTATAGAGTTATAAAATTATTATTATCATCGTTATTATTATTATTATTATTATTATTATTATTATTATTAATAATAATAATAATAATAATAGTAATAATAATAATATTAATAATAAAAATAACACCAATAATAAGAATAACCATCTGGATTATAGTCTGAAACTGAAAACTTTATTCTTTCAGCGCAAGACCAAAGTCTTTTAACTAGGAACTTTCAGGAAAAGCTCATACATAATAATGTGGATCCAAAATCGCAGGTTCTGTGAGAAATACAAAGAAACAATAGGCCATCTGATTTCATGATGTTCTGTACTTTCCCCAAATGAAAATAAAAATCGTCACAATAGAGTGAGGCAATATTTACTCTAAACGATGTGCAAACACTTTGGAAAGCATGTAAACAAACACTATTATGAACATCACACGGCACCGGTTACAGAAATACAAGATGTTACAGTTCTATGGGATGACACCATCTACACAGACAGAAAAATGGAAACAAATAGGCCGGACATTATTGTGAAAAATCTAAAAGAAAAAAAAACTTGCCTATTAATATGTCTTGACCAGCGGATTGTAACATGCAACCAAGGAATTTGAAAAACTATCAAAATATAAAAACCTGGAAATTGAAATAGAAAAATGGTGGATATTGAAAACAAGTATAGTACCAGTGATAATAGGTGCAGTTAGAAAGATAGAAAATTGAACTAAACATCACAGTGAAAGAATCTCTGGAAAACCCAGCCTAGAGAGGCACAAGAAATTGTCTTGTAAAGTACAACCAACACACCAAAGAGAATTTTGTCTATGTTAGGCTACGGGTGCTATGAGTGATAGAAACAATCATGGAATGTAGCCATAACAACACACTTCCACCTGTCTTTGGTCCTTTCGCAGACGTAGTAGGTAGTGCGACTATAGCAGAAATAAAATTATGATTAAAACGACACAATAATAATATGATCAAAAATGTAAATGCAATTAAAGCCACGAATATGCTCGTTGTGATAATCACATTGTCGTAGGACAAAGAATAGTACAGAAAATTACGTGAGTAAATTACCTTGACATATAAACATCTTAGAGCTACAGATGTTTACTTGGAGAAGAAATGAATATTTCATCCATAAAATTTTGCCATCTAAAAGACACATCCCGAATGTGCATAGATAATTCTCTTTTTATTCAAAGATCCCTGCTGGGACTTTTGTAATTAGGCACATAAAATAACTCTCTGATAAAGGATTTGTCCATGTAACGCTAGGGATGATGGGGAAGATAGAAAAACATGAAATGGAGCCATAACAACACGACACGACGTGCCTTAGGGCTTCACGCAGACTTGGTTGGTAGTGCGACCATAGAAGAAATCAAAATATGATGAAAAAGGACATAATAATAATAATAATAATAATAATAATAATAATAATAATCCAATCTCAGGTGTTTTGTACTTGTCCCAAATGTATATAAAAGTCGTCATGATAGTGTGGGGCAATATTTACACAGGGCAATATGCAAACATTATAGAAAATATGTAAACAAACACTGGTAAGAACATTACCCAGCACCGCTTACAGAAATAGAACGTGTCACCATTCTATGGGATTATACCATCTATACACACAGAACAATTGAAGCAAATATGCCGGACATTATTGTTGAAAACTAAAAGAGAAAAACTTGCTTATTAATTGATATGGCTTCTCCAGCGGTTTGTAACATAGCAGCCAAGGAATTCGAAAAACAGTCAAAATATAAAGACCTGGAAATTTAAATAGAAAAAATGCGGAAGTTGTAAACAAGAACAGTGCCAGTGATAGTAGGTGCACTTGGAATGATAATAAATGAGACAAAAACTCATTGAAAGAATCCCTGGAAACCCCAGCTTCAGAGATATCAAAAATTGTCTTGTTAAGTACAGCCCACTCACTAAGGGGAACTTTGTTTATGTAACGCTAGGAATGTTAGGGGTGATAGAAAAAAACATGAAATGTAGGCATAACAACACACTACGTGCTTAGGTCTTCCTGCAAACTTGGTAAGTAGTGCGATCATAGCATAAATCGTAAAAATGTCATAATGACAATAATAATAAAAGATAACAAGAGCAGTGGACCTCCGCCAAAGAAGTACTGACATCATCTCAACGATTAGCAAGAGATGCTTTTTAGAATGAAAATACTACAATGTTCTTAACCGTTCTCAAGAGTGAAAATACAACAAATTTAAAAATAAAAATAAAACATAAAAAATATAAAGTGGAATTAAAAATTAGGCTGCAAAAATTGTGGAAGAAATCGTTTTTATGTTATAACTAGCTGTTTAGCCCTGTTTCACTCGGGAAGTTTAAGGAATATTAAGAATAAAAAAACATATGATGACTTTATATAGCAAATACTTACACAACGTCCACCCTGGTCACTTTTGTAGATATAGATAAAAATATAGAATGTCTCGATTGGATTAGGGTGGGAAGGGGAAGGAGAAGGGCAACATATAGAGACATATATAATATAAAGTTGGGTGATCTATTCTATATTATAACCAATACATGAACTGACCCCTGACTTTGTGGGGAGTCAATATATATTTTTCTACCCCTAATTTTTTCTTTCTGAAGAATTTCAAGGTGTCGTTAGCGTTCTCAAATTTTGATCGACATCTGAGCGCAACTTCCGTCGAGCTAGACCGCGAAATGCTGACAATAAGTCGAATCTAATCAAAAAATGCTTACCCAACGTCCATCCTCAAATGTCTCAATTGGATTAGGAAAGAGCGGGAGGGACAACATATACAGATATAGATAATATAAAGTGGGGTGAGCGATTCTATATTATAATCAATACATAAACGGATCCCTGACTTTGTGGGGTGATGATACATATTTTTCTACCCCTAATTTTTGCTTTCTGAAAAATTTTGAGGTGTTGTTAGCGTTCTAAAATTTTGATCGACATCTGAGCGCAACTTCCGTCATTTTTCTGGATTTTTTTTTTTTTTTTGCTTTTGTTAGCAAATGTAATGACGTAAAGCAGTCTAGGGGAGATAATTCAGTATTTGAATAGTAAGAAAAATACTAGTAAAAGACCGGAAAAATAAACCAAAAAATTTATCCCGAACCAGATCAATCCTAAAATCTAACCAAAACGTGCCATTCATGAAAAGAATCATACCTGAAAGTTTTATCCGAATTCCTCCAGCTGTTCTTGAGATATCTTAACTACAAACAGACAAACAAATAAATATCTTGAAATATCTTAACTACACACAAACAACAAACAAACGCAACAAAATCAAAACTTATTTATAAATGTAATTTGTCTCTGTATGTGTATATGTGTGTGTGTCCGTGTGTGTGTCCGCTATCTATAGATTCCGAAAGGGCTAAACTGATTTTCTTGAAAATTTACACAGTTGTACTATAGGCGTCTGAGAGTGTTCTTAGCTAGGTTTTGTGTCGAGGTATCCCCGATAAATATTGAAAATCGATAATCGAAAAAATCGGTTATAGGAGGAGTGGTCCGATTTTAATCAAATTTGATACACTCATAGCCAAAGACATAAGAAACGATATTCAGAAGTTTCAAGGTTGCAGTTCTTACATTAGTGCAGAACATCGATAATATGTATATATATATATATATATATATATATATATATATATATATATATATATATAAAGGGCAAGATGTTTGTGTGTGTGTCTGTCTATCTGCCTTTATCTGTATTTTTTCAGCGATTTATTTTAGTTTTTGCTTCGGGTTTGGCTCTAAATAGGTATAATTGTAGTTCTTAGTCTCAGCCTTGACATCATTTACTCAGAGGACTTATTTAGCCTTTAAAAACGTATTTGATATCGATACCAGGAAATCAAAATTTGACTTACATCCATTTATTTTTCTTTCAGTCTACGGTTTCGCTTTAACTGGAAACAACTATTGCTTTTCAGTTTTTCGTGCCAACGTCCAAATAGTCTGAGCTGTAGGAGCATGGATTAGTTTTAAAGCTTTCATTACACCCGAGCAATACCGGGCTATACTGCTAGTACGCCTTAAGGCGGAGATAATAAAAATAACAAAAGTAACGACAAAAAATAGCGATAATTTCAGAGGAGACTGCGAGTCAGTATACAAATATAACATATTGACTTAACGGACACACGGAACTATAACACGTTTTGTACATTAGACGCTATGTGGTAAATACGAACGGGAGAAAGCAGAAAGTTGCAGCAGTGGGAAACAGAAATGTAAAGTGTCTTTCAAACTTTACCGTGCAATGTGATAATCTAATTAAAGTAAGAGGGCTAGACAAAATTAATATCCAGGCGGAAGATATGCGGTGGTGGATCATTGATATATCGGTACCAAGGGATATACGGCTAATTGGAAGAGAAAAGTACCGAGATTTGAAACATTAGATAACATACTCGTGTGGGCTGAAGAAAGTAAATGCTAGCGCTCTTGATGTGGGCGATTTTGAAACTGTGAGAGACAACATTTTGTAACCCCTTGCGCATTAGTGACTCTCCCGCCTTACTTGTCAGGAAATGATTAAAATAAAAAGAAATAAAAATGGCTGATTAAAATGGAGGGTAGATTTATCGGTACCGAGGAATATACGGCTAATTGAAACGGTGAGAGACATTTTGTAACCCTTGCAACTAGTGGCTCTTTTGTCTTGCTTGAAATGAAATTATTAAAAATAAATAAAAATGGCTGGTTAAAATTGAGGACTGCAATATCCGCATCAAGGGATATACTTTTTTGGGGATGAGGAAAGTACCAAGATTTCAAACATACTCGTGAGGGTTGAAGAAAATAAATGCTAGCGCTCTTGATGTGGGCGATTTTGAAACTGTGAGAGACAACCTTTTTTAACCCTTTGCGCAATAGTGGCACTCCCGCTTTGATTTAAATGAAATAATTAAAAAAAAGAAATAAAAAATGGCTGGTTAAAAGTGAGGACAGGTTTCGAGGTGTGTTATTTCGGAGAAAACAGACATAATTATTAGATAGTTATTTGTCAGTAAATAAATGACAAGACCGACAGTTATTTGTTATAGGTAAATTACCGTGTACAATCTGCTGCTTGAGATAAGGAACAATAACAATAACGGTCATTAACACGATGAACTGGAAAATAATGGATAGATAAATCTCCTACAGTGCTGTAGGATCTGATCATTATGCCGGCAAAATTATTCTATGGCAAGATAATACCAGACTTCAGTTTTATTAAGTTTGTGCATTTTGCACCCGTCCATCCCATATCAGTGGTTCATGGCAGAAGAATGTTCCTTTTTGCCCTTGAGATGTTGAGGCTTACCCGTCCCTTATCCCAGAAGAGGGTTTGCTTTGGAACTTACCTTGTTCTAGACTTTGTCAAAAGTAGCGGAATCAAGGAAGCAGATGGCGTATATTCAATTTTCTTCTCCTATTCTAGCTCCTACTCATGACTGTAGAACACAATATGTCCTAATATTTTACCCAAAGCTATAGAAGAGATGTATTCATAAATTTCCCAATGGTATTAGCATGTAAGTGAATGTAATAAACTTAACCGGAATTAGAACTTGGTTCTCCGATTCCTCATTCCAAACCGTTCCTCTAATACTACCCACAATAATAATAATAATAATAATAATAATAATAATAATAATAATAATACTTAGAAACAACAAAGGACTTGATGATACAATTAATTAAACAATATGAAAACAGAAAAAAAAATTCAATAATGAAAGAAGGCAGTAAATACAAACAAGATTTAGATTTAATAGATTCTATAGAAAAGCAAAACAAAAGCCAAAAACCAACTATTGCGGAAAAAAATATGAAAAAGAAAGCCAAGTAGAAAGCTCTTGAACAGATGAAACAAAGCTGGCAAAACAAACCTTTGCATGACCAATATCCAGAACGTGCTAATAAATCCAGTGTTGATAAAGTTAATACTCATCGAAGGTTACGTGCATCTGGATTAATGTCTGTGACTGAAGGCTTTATTCTTGCAGCGCAAGACCAAGTTTTTTCACTAAGAATTTTAAGTTAAATATTATACATAATAATATGGATTCCAAATACAGGTTCTGTGACAAATACCAACAAACAATGGGCCGTCTAACCACAGGATAATTTGTACTTGTCCCAAACGAATATAAACATCGTCACGATATAGTGGCGCAATATTTGCATTGGACAATGTGCAAACACGGTGGAAAATATGTAAACAAACACTGGAATATCACCCAGCACAGGTTACAGATATAGAAGATGTCATTATTCTATGGGATTACACAATCTACACAGACAGAAAAAAATGAAGCAAATAGGCCGGACATTATTGTTAAAAACAAAAAGAAAAAATTGCCTATTAATTGATATGGGTTGTCCAGCGGATTGTAACATAGCAACCAAGGAATTGTGAGAAACTCTCAAAGTATAAGGACCTGGAAATTGAAATAGAAAACAATGTGGAAATTGAAAACAAGAATCGTGCCAGTGATAGTAGGTGCACTTAGAATGATAAAAAATGGAACAAAACAACACATTGAAAGAATCCCTGGAAACCCCAGGTTAAGAGATATACAAAAAATTGTCTTGTTAAGTACATCCCTCACACCAAGTAGAACTTTGTCTATGTAAATCTAGGGATGTTAGGGAAGATTAAAAAACATGAAATGGAGCCATAACAACACACCATGACATGCCTAAGGTCTTCCCCCCAGATTTGGCAGGTAGTGCGACCATAGCTGAAATTGAAATATGATGAAAAATGACAAAATAATAATAATAATAAACTGGCAAGAGGAATAAATATAAGAATTATAAAAGGCAAAAGAGTCGAAAGAAAATAACAATATTAAAAATGAAAATGAAGTCCTATCAACTAAAGAAAAAATAAAGCAAAAAATACAACCGAAGGCTTAAAGAATAAGACGCTATAAGAACAGGTCAAAATTCTACAGACAGAACAAGATATTTCGAAACGTTGCAAAGAGATTTTACAGGGAAACAGGTAAAATAGAATTGAAGTAACAGTCCTCCCCTCAAAGAAAATGGAAGAGATTATACAATTCTAGGAAAACATATGGGCTTGCCCTAAAGAACATAACAAAGAAGCAAACTGGATTGCACAAGAGATAGAACAAATGAGAAATAAAACAGAGCAGACATGGGCTGGAACCACAGAAGAAGATTTTTAATGTTGCCTGAAAAAAAGAACAGAATTGGAAATTTCCAGGAATAGATAAAATTCCTAACCATTAATCGAATTTTAAGTTTTATGTATTTTGATACACCCAGTACGAAGTTCAATTTCTACTTTTGTGAAAATGAAGTATTTGCATTAATTAATATGACAAACAGAAAATACTTTCACTTAATGCTAAGGAAAGCGAAATGTGTATATGCACACTGTCACCAAACTACGACCCTCAAGCCGGATCTATCCCCCAGTATCATTCATCAGGTTCGCTACTGCCCAGTTCCACAACTGAGCTAAAATATAATCATTTATATAAAATTACTAATAGAATGAAGTTAATCTTACTATGTAAAAAAAACTTTCGGAGAAAACTACCGTTTTTTGAATCAGAACTTAAAGGAAGAAACTTCTCTAATTTTCAGTATTTCAAAGAGTTCTGCTCTGGTAACTCAGAAGATGTCAGCCTCGAATTTCCGAAAAAAGATTATTCATGTCTTAAATAACCACTTTTCAGAAAGATTTTCAGATCTAGAGAGGATTCTGAGGGACATTTTTCTGTTCCAGAATCCGTTTCATTGTAACCTTAATGAGGTGCCAGTTGAACTAAAGTAGGAACTAATTGATTTGTAAGTGTCGTCCCGAAGGACAAGCACAGAGAAGAATAACATCTTGAATTTTATCGCTGCCTACTTGATGAGGAATGTTAAACGTTGAAGCAATGTACATCAGTGTTTGGAACTAGTTATGACGGTGAGCAAACAATTTCCAAAATGAAATATCTAAACTCATCACATCAGACGATGTTGACTGATGAACAGTTAAAGTGATTCTTTGGGTTAGATGTAACAATTCTAAAGCAAATATTGATTATATAGCAAAACGTAAAGGACAGTTTCATAAATCTCACTAATTATTTTTCCTGCTTAGTTTGTGAGATCGGCTATGTGCAAACTGCGTGATATGTAACTATTCTATTTTCAATGTCACCTTCTTTGATAACATTTTGGAGAGATGATTTTCTGCCAGCCATCAGCATGATGGATAATAGTCTCCTGAAGGGATACACACTGCCTCACTTTTTTAAACGACCTGAAGTGAAATGACTATATTCAATATATAGCTGCATTTCTTACTGTCTCTGTGTCATTTTATTCACGCAAATAGAGTTTTTTTCTCGTCAGAATCAATGTTGCATATTTATAAATCTACCATTTGTCCGCGCATTGACTACTTTTAGCATATCTGGTCGGGTGCTTTTGTTATTCATCTCGCGGTTCACGACAAAATCCCAAGAATGATTTGCAGTTTAATCAGCCCTTAATTGGTATCTCAACTTCAGTCTCATTCTCACCGACGGGATGCGGCTTTTCCCTCTTTTTTCTACTGATATTTTCCTGACAACTTCCCTGGCAAGATTTTCTCTGGAACCCTGACCACATAAATTTAACTGTAGTACTAGGTTAGAATCTAGGTCCCACATTTTTATTGTTGAAGTAGTTAAATCTACTCTAACATTTTCTTTTCTTGCACTTCCCGTCTGAGGAATTTTTTTCTGTTCATAGTTTTCCCTTATAACTACAACCTTGAAAAATATAAATGAAACGTTGTCATCTTTTATATTTTTAAACCACGTTCATATTGTTGTTAAAATAAAATATTTAGTGGGGACATTTCTTGTTAAATAAAATAATGAAAACCCGTTAATTTGAACATTTGGCTGGTGATAAAACAAATAACATTGATTCAACAAGCATAAACAAACGAAACATCTTTAAGATTTAAAAGACATAGTAACAAAAACGTCTATTCAGCATGGGTGACTTACAAAAGCGGAAGCAAAAAGGGAAGGAACCTAAATAAGTCAGTGCGGCTGCTACAACTAAATAGGATATAATGTCTAATGGAAATAATCAATCTCTTATTTTTTTTCTGCTAAACATTATCTACCAAGAGGGCAATATTTTCAAAATTATTTTCACTCGTTTCTAGATAAAGAAATTAAATGATATTCACAAAATGTTCACCAGTGAGATTTTTTGTTAGCTCATTTGCAATTATATCTTTAATTGGACAGTATACTAGTTGTATTATATTTGTTGCTAATTGTTCCCTGATGAAGTGAAATTTTGTATCGATGTGCTAAGTGCGTAGGTCCTGTGCATGACGGTAAACTGCATCCGGCTGCAAGGCCTCTGAATAGGAGGTTGTGAGGAGCATGGAACCACTTCTTGATTCCTGTTGTTCCCTGCTCCACTCTGACCCGGAGTGGTAGCACCTGTTAGGGTCTCAGCTATGGGGAAATAGTTAACCCCCAAACTGTGGTCAAAACACTATGAAAGCATCAGAATACAATGTTATAGAAATATATACATAAAAATACAATTTATAGAAAAATAAATATTTTTGAAAAAAAATAACATATTTTTGAAGTAAAAATAATTATTCTCAACAAAACATTTTTGAATGCAAAATTAGAAAACATTTTCAGTTTTCTACGAAATAAAAATAAAAATTATCATTCAAATCTAACAAAATCAACCTTCTCACTATAACCGAACATTAAAAACTTACCTTAAAACCCCGCCTTTTTGCCGTTAAACTAAACTCAAACTCAAGCTAAGTGCGTCCATCGTATTGCGGATTCTTTTGCTATGCAGATGGTTGATCGGTTATTCTCGTAGATGACAGTTGATTTAACTGAAGTTTCTTCGAGAACAATAGCAAGACGCTGTGATCAAACTGATTCTTGCGTTGCACTTGCTAGTGCCATATATTCAGCTTCTTCTGCGGAGAACGCTACACAGGGTTGATTTCGACCTTTCCAACTGATAGCAGCTTCACCCTGTTTAAACAGTTAGCCAGTAGTTAATTTGCATATCATTTATCTCACTACCCAGTCTGCATCTGAATATCCAGTGAGGTTGATTGTTTCTCCACTACTGTAAAGTAGGCCACAATTTCGAGTGACATTCAAATATCACAGGATATGCTTAACAGCTGTTCAATGTTGTTTAGTAGATTGGAAACAGGACTGTGCTACAATGCCAACAGCATAAGCAATATCTGGTCGTATCCTCGTTGACAGATATAGCAAACTTACAAATGCTTATTGGTAAGCTTCTTTCTCAAATAACTCACAGGCTATTTGTGTTCCTTTCACTTCATGACGGAGTTGAAGTTGGTTTTAACTTTTCCATCTGAAAGTTTCATTTGTTTTTTTTTAAATTTCAGTTGAAAAGAGTTTCTTTCACTGTTAATGGGTCACTTAATTCATGAGCGATGTTAGCTTATTCACCGTATAGGTCCTGGACATGACGGTAAACTGCATCCGGCAGCAAGGCCTCTGGTTGATAGGTTGTGAGGAGCATGGAACCATCTCTAGATTCCTGTTGTTCCCAGGTCCTCTCTGACCTGGAGTGGTAGCACCTGATAGGGTCCCAGCTATGGGCAAAAAGTTAACCCCTAAACTGTGGTCAAAACATTGTGAAAGTATCAAAATACCCTTTTATAGAAAAATAAATATTTTTGAAATATATATATTAGGAGGATTTCTCATTCTTTTCCATATTTGTGGCTTTGAATTTTAATCTTCCACGTTGTCATCTTCATCTTACTTTGTGTTTCGATATTCAATTTCTACCACAAATGGTTTTTGTCTCCGTCATTTCTCTCGTCGTTTCGTCTAACCATTGATTTTCAATCATTAAATATTACATCCGTATTGTAGAAGTCTCTGAATTTTTCAGTATCGTAAAGTATATTCTTCTTTTTCTATGTGCCCTGTATCTTCAGAACGTAGGCGGTCATGGCCCTCCACGTCTCCCTATCCCTTGTGGCCCTCAGCATGTTTGTTCCCGTTACTCCTGATAACCCCCGTTCCGTCATCCACCCGACCAGGCCCTGCAAATATGTTATCAGCTGCCTTCCTCTGTCTCTCTTTCCCTCTACCTGGCAAGCAAGTTCTCCAAATTCTCCTTCCTCATTGCGTGTCCCAGGAACTTCAGTTGTCTCTTCCTGATGCTCGGTATTAATTTCCTTTTGGTTGCCATTCTTTCCAACACCTCATCGTTGCTTGCATGTTCAGTCCACGATATCCGTAGCATCATTCTGTAGAACCATATTTCCGCTGCTTCCAGTTTTGTTCTCATTTTCGATGATATTGTCCAGCACTCACTACCGTATTGCAGAACTGACATCACATAGCAATCCAGCACTCTTTTCTTTGTTTCTAGTGAAATTTTCCTGTGTGTTAGCACTTTGCTCAGCTTCTGGAATGTGCCCTTTGCCATGCCAATTCGCCTTCTGATCTCCGTGTCGCACTTTCCATCTCCTGTTAGAACATTTCCTAGATATTTAAATTTTTACACCTGCTTTATTCTGGTATCCCCCACCTGTATTTGGCATTTTGGGTTGCACCTTTTGTTGATGACCATGCATTCGGTTTTCTTAAAGTTTATTTGTAGTCCTTTTTTGTCACTCTCCACTGCTACCTTCTGTAGGAGGTCCTGCAATTTCCTTTCCGTGTCTGCAATCAGCACTGTATCATCTGCATACCTTATGTTGTTCAAGTTGTGGCCTCCAATAACAAATCCTGGAGTGTCGTCTAGGGTCCTCAAAATATTCTCGCAGTACAGGTTGAACAAATCCGGTGAAAAGACACATCCTTATCTTACGCCTCTTTCTATCTTTGTAAATCTACTGAGATCGTTACCTGTCCGTATGCAGGCCGTTTGATGCCAGTAGAGATTCTTAAATACTCTGATGTCTTTTCCGAAAATGTCTAGGCTGCCGAGCATCTCCATCAATTCTTTGTGTCGTATCTTGTCGAATAACTTCGCATAGTCAATGAAACATAGGTATGAGTCTTTCTTCATTTGTATTGCCCTTTCGGAGAGCATCCTAATCATGAATATGGCGTTCCTTGTTACAGTGGCTTTAACGAACCCGCACTGTTCCTGCCCTATCTCTGGCCTGATTCTGCTTCTCGCTCTATTCATCAGGATTCTGACAATCAGTTTTGGGATGTGACTCATTAAGCTGATAGTTCTGTGTAGTTCACACTCGTTTGCACCTGGTTTCTTCGGCAGCGCTATAAATATCGACTTGCATAGGTCGTCTGGCATTATTCTACTGCTATAAATTTCGTTTATTATGTCGGTAATTTTTTCTATGCCATATTCTTCTAAGGCTATCACTATGCCGTCTGGATCAGGTGCTTTGTTTCTGATCATTGTGGCCATTGCAGCTTCCATTTCGGATTTTAGTATTTTCGGTCCATCCATCTTTTTTTTTGCGACAGAAGAGAACAACCGAGAATACACAAGTATTCTCGGTTGTTCTCTTCTGTCGCAAAAAATATTCTTTATATACTCTTCCCATCGCTGGAGTATTTCCGCTTTCTCCACTATGATTGTTCCATCCTTGGATTTTATGCATCCTGTTGAGGAGCAGGATTTTTGTTTCTTATCTCTTTATGCATCTCTGCTTTATTGGTCCTGCTCATTCTCTCTACTTCTGCGCATTTGTTTTTAAGCCATTCCTCTTTAGCTTGTCTGTATTTGTTCCTTATCTCCCTGTGAAGCTTCTTGTACTCTGCTCCATGTCTTAGCATTATTTTGTGTCTCCTTTGCATCATGTGGAGTATTTCTTCGGTCATCCACTCATTTTTTCTTCTGCGTCTGATTTTCTTTGGGGCTATGTTGTTCGCTGAGGTCACCATCGCTTCCTTTAGTGAATGCCATTTTGAGTGCCCTTTTCCAATTTGTTCTTCATATTTCTTTCTCACGATGTCATTGTAGTCTTTCTGCAGGGTGAGGTCATTCACGAGCGTGTCGTATTGCAGCCTTGGTGATGTGCTGGGTTTCTTTAGTCTTCGGAGTTTCACCCTTAGTTTGCAAATGACTGGGACGTGGTCGCTTCCGCAGTCGGCACCTGGATATGTTTTGAATTATTACTCTCTTTTTTATTACTGCTAAACATTATCTACCAAGAGTGTAATTATTTCAACACTTTTATCTGTTCTTTAATGCTCAGTCTATTCTCTCACTGTAACCCTCTTCGCAATAGTGACGGTCTCACCTTGCCTGAGATGAAATGATTAAAAGAAAAAATTTGATGACCTATTTTTGTGTACTAAATGTAATATATTGAAAAAAAATAAGGATTATCTGATGCTCGCTCATCTTCCCACAGTTAACTCGCTCCCTGTAAAAAAACGATTAGTTATTCTAGGACTAGAATATTTACACATGCCTTTATGAATTAAGATGCAACGAAACAGAATAAACAAAATAAATTGGTGATTACCATATCCTGTTGATTTTAGTCGATTCCTCGCTGTATATATCACCGTCGCGACATTATACACTACGTCTATTCTCTTGAATTTAATCCAATTCTTGCAAAAAACTCCCAGCTTGATATTTTAGAGACATTCATCCCTCTTACCATGTCATACAAATAAATTTATTTCTGAACAAATCAAGTGTTAAAATTTATACAAAACAAAACAAGCGATTTAATTTGTGGAAATTCACAATACCGTGTTCGGGCAGAAAGAAAAATATTATTAAAGAAAACCTTTTTTTATCATTGTGAATAAATTGTTTCTGTGTCAATCTGTACGCACCAATAGTCTCAGAATAATGGCTGTCTTGGCAAATAATAAGTCTTTGCGTAAAGAATGGAAGTAAATGGCCGATTGTCAAGAAAAGAATTCATATTCAATATTAATAACTACATAAAAAAGAATATAGCAAAAACACTTATATATCTGCAAGCTTAAGTAAATAGAAGGAGTGGCAAGGGAACCTGCTTCTTGGCTCACGGTATTAATTTCAACTGGCGCCATTGATTGATATTCGAACCTACATAAAAAATCTTATGTTACGCGTCGTTTTATTAAGCTCTCATTTACAAAAGTGACGAAAAGAAATCTTCCTTTATCGATTTCAGTATTGTGTTTGTCTGCGAGACCAAGTCAACTTTCAAAATATTACATGGAAATAAAACTGTTTACATATTTACGTGGGATAAAAAATATATTGAAAATGTTGCCTTACTTAAACTATAAAATTTTTTCACTCTCTCTATCGAAATAAAACTATCTGAGTATGCGTACACTGATCTCATAAACAATATTCCTCACAAAATATTGTAGTAAAAGGGATTTGAACAGACTGATGCCTGTGTTTTCTTCACACTCCACCCAAGTCTATTGAACAGGTGAAGAGGCTCATCCCTTGTTCCCTGTTTAGGATGTGGTTTCCGGCTTTCTCCTTTCCAATCTTTTCACACTTTTCTTATATATCTTTTTTCAATTGGAGTAGATAGACTAAACTATCGCCCGGCTCATACTCCACCCACGTCTATTGAACAAGTAAAGAGGCTAAGCTCTTCCCTTGTTCACTGTTTAGGATGTGGTTTCCGGCTTTTCCAATCTTTTCACTATTACGTAGACCCTGCACATCAGTGGCGTTACCGCTTTGCTTGTGTTGATATGATTAAAAAAAAAAAATTCTCGCCGGACATTTAAAATATTAGTGTGTCTGGAAAAGTAATCTAATTTTCCCAAAAAGTATATGAAATCAAATGTAATTTATTTGTAATCTATATATATATATATATATATATATATATATATATATATATAAAGCAATCTGTGAGGCTGTGTGTGATTGTAATCTATGCACGCCTGTATTTTTTTAAGCTAAGCTATTCAAACTTTCTAGGGACACATATGTACAGGAAAGCCATGTCGACACATACTTTTTGAGTTTAAGTTCAGTAATTTTCCCTTTCGCACTTTTTGGACAATGGAGCAGATTGTTTACATTTGCCCCGTAAAACATCTAAGATCTAAGATGATTGCCGAATTACGTCAGAGAAATCAATCCAGCGTGTCAAACGTGACTAAAAAAATGAGTTTTTATATTTAATTTTTTTCCTTTAAAATTAAATGCCTACATTTTTAAATATTCTTCGAAAATTTCTGAACTGAGAGCGTAATAGTTTTTATATTTCTAATTCAAGTAAAACAAAACAAATAATTTTTTATTTTTCTGTTAAATTCATTTAGTCAACAAAAAATGTAAATATCTTCCCCCGTAATTTTGAAACAAAAACAAACGCAATGTTGTTTACAATGTCACACAAAACATCAAAACACGTTTACGCAAAAACAAAAGAAAATAGATTTTTTTTAATGGAATATTTGAACAATTTTTAAACAACAATTTTTTGCATAATTATTTTTATATATAACCGAGTCCTACTACTAGTTGCACTGCCAAGGCCGGGCTATGATTCTAGTTAAATGATACGTGTGAACAATACAATCGCATTTATTTTCAAATACTATAGTCCAAGGAGAAGATCTTACTGCATCTAAAGTCATCTAATATTTTTCAAGAGCAGAAAGGATTGCGAGAATGATTTTAACTTCATTTATTATGAATGTTTTGCAACTTATATAATTTTTTTGCTGGAAACAAATAGAAGTGTGGACATCATGTTTGTATGAAGTATAAGAAAAATATCCGATACAAACAATATTATTCTTTTTGGGTTTGAGTTATTTCGAAAAAAAAAAAAACATTTTCTGCTAATAAATTGACGATATTTTAGATATAATGACCGTTTACTGATGTTGATTCTTCTGACAACAGTCGTCTACAGTCATCGACATTCCACGATCTATATCTCCTTTAATCTTTAACCATTTCACCTCATTAAAGATACTAAAGCCACTAAGGTAGAAGGTGTTATTAGGTGTGAGAGAAATTTAGAAAAATTGCTATTAAGGAGAAAGTACAATAAAAGAACAAGAATTAAGAAAACAGAAGATACCGATTGACATTGCGTTTACATTTTTCAAATAAGTGTTAATTGAAAAGTAAAAATACAGAAACACTTCCACAAAAGATGTGTTAGAAAAGAAGCAGTTCCCATTGAACCTACGGTTACAGTTAGTCGTTTCAGATCTAAAACTTACCTGAAACGTTTGTCATTTACGTGTTAGACTCTTGGGCGATCATGTCTCGAAGAATACATGACTGACTACATAACAGTAGGTTGTCATTACTTTATACGATAGACTGGTTGACATCCAAGCCTACAGAACCCAATCTGTTGGAGGGAGAAGAGATGAATTAATACATTCCCCAAAGGCATTTGTGCGTAAGTGAATGCAAAAAAAGTAAACTGGAATTCGAAATCGTTTCTCCGATTTCTCGTTCCAAAACTTTATCCACAACGCACGGCCATTAGTACTCTGCTTGAATTCGTAAAGTCCTTGTGTCACAGAGAAAATAGCTATTTAAAATGAAAGGATTTATAGAAATGGCACAGAAAAGCTACATTACGGTAGCGTAGAAAGTGACTTAACCCAAAATGTCAGGTCTAGAAAAACGAAAACATTTATATACCTCTAGAAAAAATGGCATCACTTTTTTTATTACCATTTTTATTTTTTGGTTGACAGGAAAATCCCATATTTCATTACTTGGCACAGTGCAATTTGTAATTTCTGGTAAAAAATATTTTATATTAAAGTGCAACACAGAGATTTGAAGGCGAATTTGTTTGACAAACGACGCGTTCCAGAAGCTGAGTAAAGTACTAAGACCCAGGGAAATTTTAATAGAAACAAAGAAGAGACTGCTAGATTGCTATGTGATGCCAGTACTTCAATACGGCAGTGAATGCTGGACAATATCATCGAAGATGAGGAAAACACTTGAAGCAACGGAAATGTGGATCTACATAATGATGCTGCGGATATCATGTGAGCAATGATGAGGCGTTGGAAAGAATGGCAACGAAAAGAAAATTAATAGTGAGCATCAGGAAAAGACAACTGTACTTCCTTGGACACGCAACAGTTCTTCATTTAATACAGTTCGTTGCATAGGGCAACGATGGTCGCATATGTCACAATTACCATTTATGACCAGTTTAAAAAAAACTTGATATATAAGAGCCTTCGCTTTCTTCAGAATGAACTATATAGATGTCTGAAATGTATCAACACAAATATCATAGAATGTACAGCCTTTATTCTAATGAGTGTTTAAATAATTGACTTTCCATTTTTTGTTCTCATGCATGATCATATCGTATATACACGACTACAGTGCAAGTTTTACGCAAGAATTTCCGGTTTGCACGAAATACTAGCACTTTTTAGGGTATGGATAAACTTCATTTTTGATGGCCGTAGCCTAGCTGACAGGCCTTCATTCTCACGGTGGGTTTGACTAATTTTAACAGTACAGGTAATCGCTTATAGACCTCTTCACGTATCCTAAAACAATTCTTTCGTTCTGCTGCTGCAGGAATAACAGAACCTCTTTCAGTATATGTACCGCTTGAAATCTGAAAATAATTCATATAAAAATATTCTTTCCCTTTACGTTTATCTTCCTTTGCACGATTTAGATGAGGTTTTGCTCTTCATGTATCGACGAAAGTAAATAAATTTATCTTGCCTATTAGCCGGAGTCACCCCAGTCAGTTGTGAACAAAACAACAATACTGTATCTAAATTTTCGTATTAGATATTTTTAGGTATGTGTTTCTTCTCATCATTCATATTTTCCATAACCTTAGTAAACAAAGTATTATATAAATATCTATATCTATCTATCTATCATATATATATATATATATATATATATATATATATATATATTTGTTACTCAGACAATAATCATATGTCATTTAAATTCTTAACAAAAATATAAAAACCAGAAATCACAAATATAAATGTAGAAATAACCTTGCAGGAAAAGCAGTACTCTATATTTAAATACTTTTCTTTAATATTTCTGTTATTTAAAGCAAGTATTTCTTGATTCATAGTAAAAGCTTGGGGTGGGTCAACGTTTTTTGTTTCACACATTAGTTTCATCTTTAACGTAAATTTCGTCTCTTTTTTTTTTGCTTCTTTTAAACAGTTGCTGTTTGGACTTTGCATATTCATATTGATGATTGTTGGTTATCTTTAATTCGCCTTTGACTTTTACGGCTTCCTTTTTCTTGCGTCGTGGGAGAAATTGTTCTCACACTTGTACAAAAACTATGATCTTTTGCTAAGGTTAGTGAAATCTTATAATATTCTATTTTCATTATATATATATATATAAGTATGCGATGTAGATATAGAAGAATCCAAAGGAGTATCATACAGTGGTAGCATAACTCTCTAAGAGAGCTCTAAATATCTGAATATATATGTATATAAATACATATATAGCAAATATAAGACAAAAATTAAGGCAGGCACGTTATTTTATGGTAAATCGGACGTATGGGCCTATTTAAGGCCAACCATCTTCAGCTTCCGTCTTTACTGTACAGAGCATTTTACACGAACTTGAATTTCATTCGTGTAAAATCTTCTGTACAATAAAGACAGAAGCTGATGAGGGTTCGCTTGCCATAGGCCTATATTTCCGATTTGCTATGAAATAACCTGTCTGCCTAACTTTTTCTTATATATATATATATATATATATATATATTGACATCCTCAGACTGATCTGTTTCGCTGTATCACAGCTCATCAGTACTGTTAGACTCCGATTGCTCCCTAACCCAGGCTCGAAACCCGACCGAATTAGCGTCAGTCGGCGACTCTACCCCTGTATATATATATATATATATATATATATATATATATATAGTCATCCGCAGACAGATCTGTTTCGCTGTATCGCAGCTCATCAGTACGGTTCCTCTCCAACTGCTTTTAACCCAGGATTGAGACCCGACCAAATTAGCGTCAGTCGGCGATTCTACCACTGGGCTATGGGCGTTCGGTAGAATAAGACAGACTTTTAGCCTGTATATCCTCATTATACACGCCCAATAGCCAGAGTACTCTAATTCATTAGTGAATGAGCGATGCTATATATATATATATATATATATATATATATATATATATATATATATGCAATTTGTTATATATATTATATTATTTATATATTATCTATGCGTGGTACTTATTTAAAAGCGCTCAATATCAGTGATAGAGCTGACATATTCATATAGATAGATATATAGTAATCCGCAGAGAGATCTGTTTCGCTGCATCACGGCTCATCAGCATGGTTAGACATCCGATTGCTTTTAACCCAGAATTGAAACACGACAGAATTGGAGTCAGTCGGAGCTTCTACCTCTCAGCTATGGGCGCTCGATAGAAGGAGGCAAAATTTTAATATGAACGATAGAATACAGTTTTAAAGTATATTATATTTCTGGTTGCTTATAAATTCCAAAAAGCTGGTCAATATATCATCCTGGCGATCAGTTAGTGTATTCATGAACTCGTTATATGCCTTGAAAATTCAAAACGTAAATCAATCAATCAATCAATCAATACGTCGTTCCTTCTGAGTAAAAATCACAAATGCTCAAGCCTAATTTCAATTTCCTTTCTAACTCTACTGAAATGCTTACTTCTCATTCAATTAAATTATAGTAATTTATTTTTAATTTTTTCTATTATTAACTATATTATTCATGAAGACTCTTCTTCTCTTTGTTATTATTATTAGTGGTAATAGTGACAGTAGTAGTGGCAGTAATAATAATAAGTGTTATCAACTATCATGAAATTGATATTGTCATAAAATATGTAAGGATGAAATGAATTTTATACAGAAACAATAAAGCAAAATGTCTAAATAATTTCGACTCTAAATGAAAGGATAGTATTATTGATATTTGAGAAGCCCTGCAACAGACAGTTTTTAGAGGAAAGAAAACTTCATGGTGATTGACAGTTCTAGGCAGGAAGCGAGCTGAAGTTATACTGTATATGCCAAAAAATATGGCTAAGATAATTTTACATGCACAGATGTACTAAAGACAAGAGGGTGATGAAAGCAAACTAGCTTTTGACTTTGTTTAATTGGATGGAATTTCTCGGACGCATGATTTGGAATAAGGTATTGGAGAATTAGATACTCACAGGACATACTGAAGAAAAAATGAACTGTGATTTATTATGATAAAGTTCTATAAATAATGACAGAAGAGGGACTGAAAGTTATTTTAAATAGACAAAACGCCTACAAATGATAAGAGATTGTGTAGAGTAATATATTTCCAGTCCCGAATGGACATGGTTCACAAAAATAATAATATTGTTCCCTTTATTCTTAGTTCTTATTTATATAGCTAATCAATATAATTCTTTTAAAAATCAGTGTGTTTTCAAGGTTATAAATAATATTTATTATTATGTATATATATCTATATATATGTTTGTGTGCGAGATGCGCGCGTGTGTGCTTGCGTGCCTGTAGAACACTATTAAGAAGTGCATAAAAATTAAATAGATTTAAGAAATATCACAATCTCAATTGTGTGCAAAAAATAGACCGCAGATTGTCATTTCTACATTAACATTTATGAACTAATCAGCAACTTTATATCAAACACTGGAAAAAAGCCTTCAAATTTCAGAGGATGACGTGGTGTCTGCTACGAAATTTGAAAGGTAACTCTAAAAATTGCTTCAGAATATTTTTCTTCTTAAAAATAGATACGTAGCACATCATTCAATAAGTCCTGGCCTAACAAATAAAACAACAACTTTTTAGGCAAAATTCGACTTTATTCATCAACAGTTTCTTTCTAGGGTGATACACTGATTTCAACGCTTCTCTAACTATTCGATACCTTTTTGTCTTTGCCCTGAAAATACTCCTCAGTTTCTGATATCACTTCTACATTGGAGACAGATCTCTTTCTGTGGAGCATTTTTTTGAGGTCTGCAAACAGCCAGTAGTCGCTGGGTGCCAGATCTGGAGAATAGGGAGGGGCGGAAACATTTCAAAGTGCAATTCATATAGTTTACATTTAGGATAATGTCTGAATAGTTGACTAATTTTACAGAGGAATCTTCAAATTTGAACCTAGCAATTTAAAGGCCCAAATAATCTTCTTACATCTAAACATATTTATAAATGGATCTTTGTCTCTGTGTTTGTGCGTTACCTCTAGACTCCGAAACGGCTGAACCGATTTTCTTAAAAATTTACACAGTTGTACTATATGCATCTGCAAGTGTTCTTAGCTAGAATTTGTGTCGATGTCCCCCGACCCGAAAAAATCGGGTTATAGAAGGAGTGGTCCGATTTTAATCAAAGTTGATACACTCATAGACAAAGACATAAGAAACGATATTAAGAAGTTTCAAGCTTGCAGTTTTTTACAATAGCGCAGAAAATCGATAATATATATATATATATATATATATATATATATATATATATATATATACGAAAAAAATCGCAAGATCGCCAAGACCTACCGCGGTTTCGCACAACGGCTCGTCAGGGCAAAGGCAGACCAAGGACTAATCAAATAAATAGACACCTATTAAAGACTAACCCATTTTAAACATTAATAACGGAATAATAACACCATACATTAAAAGGAATTACGCTCCAAATTATGTTAATAAAAAGTCTAACCACCCTAAACACATCCTTAAATGTATTCCTAGAGGTATAGAGGTATAGATTGTCCACAAATTCGTCTAATAGGGAAGTTTTCGAAAAACACAAAAAAATTTATCAAATTGCGTTAAAAAAAAGTGGACACCAAGAAATGCTAGAATTTTCAGACCAAAGTACAAGCAAAAAAGCCCGTAAGAATAGATCAAGAAAAATTATATGGTTCACCCCCCCTACAATAATGAAGTCAAATCCAAAATAGGAAAAATGTTTTTTAAGTTAATAGATAAACATTTCAATTCAAATAATAGACTTAAAAAAATATTTAACAGGAGTACTATTAAATTGAGCTATTCCTGTTTACCTAATATAGGTAAAATCATTAACAATACCAACAAAAGTAAATTAAAAGATAATGTTACGGCCCCTAGTAATAATAACGTTAATAAACATAAGTGTAATTGTAGAACTAAAAAGGACTGCCCGATTAGAGGTAATTGCAATCAGACAAGCGTAGTTTATAAAGTTAAAGTTTATGTTAACGAAAATGACAAAAGCCCCAAGACATACATAGGATCAACACATGATAATTTTAAAAGTAGGTTTTATAACCATAAAACTTCTTTCAAAAACGAGAAATATAAGCATAGCACAGCATTATCTACCTATGTATGGGAAATAAAAGCCAAAATTAAAAAGGATAATAAAAAAGTGCCCTAGCGATAATAAAAACAATAAATTTTGTAGGGTATGTGACGAGGTGAAGCTAGCAATAGCTAAATTTGAACCTGCCAACAAACTTATTAACGCTAGAAAAGAAATATTAAATAAGTGTAGAATGCACAAAATGAAGTTTCTTGCTTAGACTATCGGACCTTAATGTGAACCCCCCACCCAATATATATATATATATATATTTTTTTTTTCCTCTAACAACCCCTTCCCCCAAATGGGTTAGTCTTTAATAGGTGTCTATTTATTTGATTAGTCCTTGGTCTGCCTTTGCCCTGACGAGCCGTTGCTCGAAACAGAGTGCGCCTCGCATTTTTGTCTTTTCTTGACTTATTGCAATTTTGGATTTACGTGTTTTTGTTGCCCGAAGTTAATTGTGAGTACCTGTTTTTTTGCTGTCTTTGTTTTGTCTTCGTCGCGCGTGGCGCTTTTTGAACTTTTGTTAAAATTTTGTTGTGTGAGGGGGGGCAAGTCAAGCTATGGCTTTGTCTCCCCAGCCCTCAACTTCTGATGCCGTGCCCGCGGTGACTCCCTCACCGACGGTATGGGTAAAGGCACCAGTGAAAAAAGACCCAAATTATTACCTGCAAATGCAGGAGAAATATAAAGAATATATCAAAGACAATGAACTGTTAGCGATACCGGAAGTCGCCAACGTTATGGCAAAAAAGACAATCTCCCTGCTGACAGCAGATGAAAAAACAAAAAAATTTATTGCTGTCAGTAGGGAGAACATGGAAGAAGCATTAAAGGTGCTTAATATTATCCCTTGTGTGTTAGCAAGGAGGTCCCGAGCGATGTGGGACATACTTCTGAGCTCGGAAGGAGAGGCGAAGGATCTGGCTGGAAGTGTAATGACAGCCAAGGGTATTCGGTTCCAGACCGAATACATGGGTACAAGAAGAACCAAGGTCACCATACATGGTGTGCCCGTGGAGGTGTCCGGTGATCACGTGGGTGCCTTTTTTGCGACTTTTGGAGCGGTGGAGGAGGTAGCACGTGTGAGGAGCAAGGCGGAGATAGCCACGGAGGATATTAATGTTTGCATTGTGTTAGACAGGGAAAATTTCCTGAAGGTCCCGGATATTATTACATACAGTGGAAGGAGATTGTTTGTGGAGGGGAGGAAGCCGCATTGCTGGGCGTGTGGCGTGGCTGGTCACACGTTCAAGATGTGCCCTAAAAGAAACCCGGAAATGGCACCGGAAACACCGCCGGTGTCAAAACCACCAGTCACACAGGAGAAAAAGACGGACCCAAAAAGCGGTGAATGGACGGAGGTGGTCAGGAGGGGGAAGAAAGTTGCTTCCCCCCTCCTCCTCAACAGGAGAAATCACCATCCCCGGAAAAAAGAAGCCACGAAAAGAGGCTAACCAACAGCAGCAACAACAAGAGAAGCAGGGGCAAAAACAGCAACAAAGAGAAACGCAGAGACTACAACAACAACAGCTACAAGAGCAAAAGCAGCAGCAGCGGGAGCAGCCGACGAAACAACAAGAAATGGAGGCGGAAATGCCTCCTCCACGCTCCTCTTCTTTGAAGAGAGGACGGGAGGAGGAGGAGGAAGTGTCCCTAAAGAAGGGGAAAAAAGAACTTTTCGCACGTGGAAGAGCAGAACAAGTCACGGTTGCTCCCAGGACCCAATCCGCCCCTACATCTCCAAATAGAACTGTTTTTGTTGAGGGGAGGAGTCAGTCCGCATCCCCGATAAGGCATATACCTTCTCCTTCCCCCAAACCACCCACACCCTCCTCCCAATCAGAACCTTCCTCCCCGAAATCTTATCATCCCTCCCCGAAACCCTCCCCGAATCCCGATAAATCCTCCCCAAAAGGCGAGAAACAAAGAAAAAATGTCTTTATTTCAAAGGATATCTGCAAAGTGGACAGACAGGCCTTAGAGAGGGACCTTTCTTCTCAGAAGAAGGCCCTCCTAAGGCCTCTTTTCAAACTTAAAAATATTGACGGAAAGTCCATCGAGGACCCTGCCAATTTCCCGGGCGCCCCCGGAGTACTGACTTTGATCAGAAACACCGGGGGATGTAAAACAAAAGCCTGGGAATTTGTGCAGGGGGCCGTTGAGGCTTTCCCGACCATAAAAATGGCACAAACGGGCACAAAATATCTTCAAAGGCTTTCGCATTTTTGTGCCGGGAGGGTCCCCGTCATCCTCCACCCATCTTTATACAGGGCTGTAAAACTTACTTTTCCCACGGACGTCGGCGGCATTGTCCAGGACGGACGAATTACGTCCGATATTGGCACAGGCAACCTTGGACAATCCGTCGGGGTCCCTACTCCCATTGATTTTCGCTCCGTATGTGACCAGAAGTAATTTTCTGCTTTCTCTTTACAGGTCTAAATGATGTCAATTAAGTTAGCCAGTATGAACGTGAAGGGCCTTAGGGATCGGAGTAAGGCTGCCCGCCTGCTTCGGGACCTCTTGTCCTTCGGCGTGGATGTCGCCGCGATCCAAGAGACTCACTTTGTTTGCAAGGTCGATGCTTGTGTGCTGTCTAACGACTTTGTCGTCTATTCAGCATATGGGAACCGGCTGGCCAGAGGAGTGTCTTTGCTGGTCAAGCGTACCCTGGACGCGAAGGTGGATCTTGTCCATGTCGGTGCCGAGGGCCGGCTGATCGTGGCCGATATTGCAGTGAAAAGCAATGCGTTTCGTCTGGTTGCGGTTTATGCGCCCAACGACCAGGAGGAGCGCGTCTCGTTTTTTCGGCGGTTGGAGCCCTTCCTGGTGGATTCCAAGCGACTCGTCTTAGTGGGGGACTGGAATGCCATCCTGGACCCCAAGTTGGATAGAGGGCGGGGAGCTAGAGGGAAGGAACGTGATCGTAGCTTGGTCGATCTCATCGAGGACTTCGGTCTAGTCGATAGATACCGGGCCGATCACAAGGGCGGGAGAATGTGGACGTGGGCTAATAGTTGGCCTTCTACCAAGGTGGCTAGCTACCTTGATAGAATGTTAGTTCGTGAAGCCGAACTAGATTTCTTAGATTGTCCCACGTTCCACTGGCTAGGTTACTCGGACCACAAACTCGTTTGTGCCCGGGTAAATTTAGAAAATAGGGTTAGAATGGCTGGTTACTGGAAGTTCAACGTGTCCTTACTGGACAGGCGGGACTTCCGGCGCCAGCTAATTAACTTAGTGCAGCGGGCGTTAACTGGGGGAGTCATCGGGAATAAGTGGTGGGATAACCTTAAGGATAGTATTAGGTCTTTCACCACTCAGTTCAGCATTCGGCTCAAACTAGATAAGGCTGACAAGGTGAAGACACTTAGAGCTAACTACTCCCGGGCGGTGGCTGGTGGGGATCCCCTAGAGATAGCCATAGCTAAGGAGGCCGTGGACCGGTCGAATAGCGATCGTTACATGGGCCAGGTAGTTAGACATAAGTTAAGCAAGATGTCTTCCGAAGCTGTGAATATGGGCGCAGAACTGCGCAAGGAAGAAATTCGCCGCGGAGGCGACCGGTACATTCGAGAGGTTCGCAACCCGGAGGGACACACTCTGCGGTCGACTGACGACATGTGCGAGGCGTTTCGGCGGCATTTCGAGATCCTGTTTACCAAGGAGCCCGGTCTCCGTGATGAGGAGTTTCGCAGCTATTTGGCTGACTTCCCCCGGCTTTTGCCGGCTGATGCAGCTAGCTGCGAGGGAGAGATTACGGAGGGCGAAGTCTACGCGGCGCTGAAGAAGGTCGGCAGTGGCAAATCGCCGGGTCTCGATGGTTTGCCCTATGAATTGTACTTGAGGCTGTCGCACATCTTTGTCCCGATTTTGACTGTCGTGTTCAACAACTGGTTCCGGCAGGGGTCCATCCCCAAACGGTTCACCAGGGGTGTGATCACGCTGTTGAGAAAAGGCAAGGGTGTGGGGAGGGAGCTAGAGGGTTACCGGCCCATAACTCTGCTAAACACAGAGTTAAAGATTTTGGCCAAGATCTTGCAAAATCGTTTGCAATTAGTTGCCGAGTCTCTGTTGGGACCTGAGCAGACTTGTGCTGTGAAGGGCCGAACAATTCAGAGCAACCTGCATCTGATACGCACGATCATAGAGGGGATAAAAGACGACGACGAAGCCGCGCTGATCCATTTAGATCAGTCCAAGGCATTTGATAGGGTTGACCATCGGTATCTGGCGGCTGTCCTGCAGGCAGCTGGATTCGAAACCAACTTCCGCCGCTGGATTAGCCTCCTGTATCAATCCCCGACGGCTGTGGTACAGGTGAACGGAAAGTTGTCGGGCGTTCTGGCGCTGTCTAGGTCGGTCCGACAGGGTTGTCCACTGTCGCCCCTACTTTATGCTTTGGCGTTGGAGCCCCTCCTTCGCCGGCTAAGGGACAGGGCGTGCAGTCCGGCCCTACGTGGAATCGCTGTCCCTGGTGGTGCTCGAGCCAGGGTTTCCGCGTACGCCGATGACGTCACTACTTTCGTGTCCTCCCGCAGGGACATCGAGGTGGTACAGAAGGCGCTTGAACGGTACGAACAGGTGACAGGGGCCAAGATTAACCGCAACAAGTCGTCCGGCTTGCGGTTAGGCGCCTGGAAGGGTCTGACCCTCCCGGGGCCCTTCGACTGGACGGACGGCCCGGTCTGCATTCTTGGAGTGTGGTTCGGGCCCGACCTACAGTTGGAGAAAAATTGGTCTGAAGTACTGGCAAAGGTAGGCGCGTCGGCCAAGATTTGGCGCCGAAGGAATTTGTCCTTAAAGGGTATGGCTGAGGCGTGTGCTACATACGTCTTTCCCATTATCCTTTACCAGTTGTCAGTACTTCCACTTTGTAAACGGCATAAGAAGGCGATCGAGCGTTTGCTATTCTCCATTTTGTGGAGAGGACGCAAACACTATGTCGACAAACGTGTCTGTTACCAACGTCCGTGTCATGGGGGCCTGGGAATGCCATACCTGATGGGCCATAAGGTTGCGTCAAGGTTGGTTTTTCTCAGGCGAGCGATTTCCGAAGACTCATTGCTTAGGGGGATAGTGAGGGACATGTTCCCTAGACTTACTATCACTCCCCCCATCTTGAGGCGGTGCCGTAAGCCTCGAGAGCGATCGAGTTTTCTCCTCGAATGTCTGGCGGCCCTGCGGGCCATTCCACGGTCCAGTGACCTTTCACGGCCTAGGAGAGTCTTCTATCGTGGGTTAGTGGAGGGCGTCGCAAAGGATTCACTACGTGATGTGCTGCGCTTGTCGGAGGACGAGTTTCGCTCGTTCTGGTCTTGGGCGCCAGGGAGTGATTATCTCAACAACTCTGAGTTTTCGCTCACCTGGCGATTAGCTCGGAATCGCTTGCCTCTCAATGACATGGCCTTCATATGGGGCCTGGCGGATTTGCCAGATTGTGAACGCTGCAACCTTGGCTTGGAAGAAACGGCTTCGCACGCCTTCTACCATTGTTCGCGGGTTCGCCCTCTATGGGACCGGGTCGGCGAGTTGACTGCTCGTATCGAGCCGCGAGAGCTTGTGCTCATTGATCGTGCATTCGCCTGTGATAATGTGTCGCCCCCGTTCTCTGGGATGAAGCGTATGGTGTTTCTGTCGCTGCTAGCCACGGCTCGAATGGTGATTTGGACGACGCGAATGGAGGAAGTCTTGCGAGGTCGGCGCCTTTCACATCAGGATCTGATCTGTTATTTTGAGCATCAGCTCAAAATAAAGATTAGAACTGATTGGAAACGTTTGACTTCGACAGACTTTAGCAAAAGGTGGGTAAATGTGGCGAGCCTGGTTCGCTTGAACGGGGCTAATCTTGATTTTCTCTTTTAGATCTGCTGGTTACATCGGGGTGGATTCCTCTGGAACCCTCCCCTGGTTAAGCTAGTTCTCTCTTGTGTACCTAGTTAAAGTGAATGAATGTGTTCCTAGCCTGTACCCGGCTTTCTCTTTTGTTATGATCCATGTCGAGATTCCCAACCTCCCCAGTTTGTTTTGGTCTCCGTTTATCTCGGCTGGTTCAGCCTTTTATTGTCCCATTCCGCTAATTTTTTACCCCCCTCTCCACTCCCTTAGCGAGTGTGCTTCTTGATTTCGCCGGTTGGCGGAATACAGCGGCCACTCTGTTTTCTGGGATGGACGGTTCTTACTAACATTGATTATTATTTTCGTTAAGAAAAAAATTTTGTTGTATTTTTAGTTTATTTTTGGGTTCATCCCCCTCCCATCATTTCATTTTTCATGAAATATTTTACATTATATTGTATATATTATATTGTACATAAATACATTTTTATTGTCATGGGTTAATTTCCCCACTTTTTAGGTGTCCCTTGTAAGTTTCTGGCATTGTGGTGTAAGAAGGATTGGGAGTAGATGGATGGGTTCTTTTGGTAACTGTGCAAATTGTAACGAGTGAATGGGTCGTGATAGTGTTTAGCTAGGTATAGGATAGTTAAGTGAGAACCAACCTCTCCCCCTCCCCTTTTAGGCCTTGTGCCATAATTTTGTATTTTATACAAAATAAATTCAGCCCTGACGAGCCGTTGCTCGAAACAGAGTGCGCCTCGCATTTTTGTCTTTTCTTGACTTATTGCAATTTTGGATTTACGTGTTTTTGTTGCCCGAAGTTAATTGTGAGTACCTGTTTTTTTGCTGTCTTTGTTTTGTCTTCGTCGCGCGTGGCGCTTTTTGAACTTTTGTTAAAATTTTGTTGTGTGAGGGGGGGCAAGTCAAGCTATGGCTTTGTCTCCCCAGCCCTCAACTTCTGATGCCGTGCCCGCGGTGACTCCCTCACCGACGGTATGGGTAAAGGCACCAGTGAAAAAAGACCCAAATTATTACCTGCAAATGCAGGAGAAATATAAAGAATATATCAAAGACAATGAACTGTTAGCGATACCGGAAGTCGCCAACGTTATGGCAAAAAAGACAATCTCCCTGCTGACAGCAGATGAAAAAACAAAAAAATTTATTGCTGTCAGTAGGGAGAACATGGAAGAAGCATTAAAGGTGCTTAATATTATCCCTTGTGTGTTAGCAAGGAGGTCCCGAGCGATGTGGGACATACTTCTGAGCTCGGAAGGAGAGGCGAAGGATCTGGCTGGAAGTGTAATGACAGCCAAGGGTATTCGGTTCCAGACCGAATACATGGGTACAAGAAGAACCAAGGTCACCATACATGGTGTGCCCGTGGAGGTGTCCGGTGATCACGTGGGTGCCTTTTTTGCGACTTTTGGAGCGGTGGAGGAGGTAGCACGTGTGAGGAGCAAGGCGGAGATAGCCACGGAGGATATTAATGTTTGCATTGTGTTAGACAGGGAAAATTTCCTGAAGGTCCCGGATATTATTACATACAGTGGAAGGAGATTGTTTGTGGAGGGGAGGAAGCCGCATTGCTGGGCGTGTGGCGTGGCTGGTCACACGTTCAAGATGTGCCCTAAAAGAAACCCGGAAATGGCACCGGAAACACCGCCGGTGTCAAAACCACCAGTCACACAGGAGAAAAAGACGGACCCAAAAAGCGGTGAATGGACGGAGGTGGTCAGGAGGGGGAAGAAAGTTGCTTCCCCCCCTCCTCCTCAACAGGAGAAATCACCATCCCCGGAAAAAAAGAAGCCACGAAAAGAGGCTAACCAACAGCAGCAACAACAAGAGAAGCAGGGGCAAAAACAGCAACAAAGAGAAACGCAGAGACTACAACAACAACAGCTACAAGAGCAAAAGCAGCAGCAGCGGGAGCAGCCGACGAAACAACAAGAAATGGAGGCGGAAATGCCTCCTCCACGCTCCTCTTCTTTGAAGAGAGGACGGGAGGAGGAGGAGGAAGTGTCCCTAAAGAAGGGGAAAAAAGAACTTTTCGCACGTGGAAGAGCAGAACAAGTCACGGTTGCTCCCAGGACCCAATCCGCCCCTACATCTCCAAATAGAACTGTTTTTGTTGAGGGGAGGAGTCAGTCCGCATCCCCGATAAGGCATATACCTTCTCCTTCCCCCAAACCACCCACACCCTCCTCCCAATCAGAACCTTCCTCCCCGAAATCTTATCATCCCTCCCCGAAACCCTCCCCGAATCCCGATAAATCCTCCCCAAAAGGCGAGAAACAAAGAAAAAATGTCTTTATTTCAAAGGATATCTGCAAAGTGGACAGACAGGCCTTAGAGAGGGACCTTTCTTCTCAGAAGAAGGCCCTCCTAAGGCCTCTTTTCAAACTTAAAAATATTGACGGAAAGTCCATCGAGGACCCTGCCAATTTCCCGGGCGCCCCCGGAGTACTGACTTTGATCAGAAACACCGGGGGATGTAAAACAAAAGCCTGGGAATTTGTGCAGGGGGCCGTTGAGGCTTTCCCGACCATAAAAATGGCACAAACGGGCACAAAATATCTTCAAAGGCTTTCGCATTTTTGTGCCGGGAGGGTCCCCGTCATCCTCCACCCATCTTTATACAGGGCTGTAAAACTTACTTTTCCCACGGACGTCGGCGGCATTGTCCAGGACGGACGAATTACGTCCGATATTGGCACAGGCAACCTTGGACAATCCGTCGGGGTCCCTACTCCCATTGATTTTCGCTCCGTATGTGACCAGAAGTAATTTTCTGCTTTCTCTTTACAGGTCTAAATGATGTCAATTAAGTTAGCCAGTATGAACGTGAAGGGCCTTAGGGATCGGAGTAAGGCTGCCCGCCTGCTTCGGGACCTCTTGTCCTTCGGCGTGGATGTCGCCGCGATCCAAGAGACTCACTTTGTTTGCAAGGTCGATGCTTGTGTGCTGTCTAACGACTTTGTCGTCTATTCAGCATATGGGAACCGGCTGGCCAGAGGAGTGTCTTTGCTGGTCAAGCGTACCCTGGACGCGAAGGTGGATCTTGTCCATGTCGGTGCCGAGGGCCGGCTGATCGTGGCCGATATTGCAGTGAAAAGCAATGCGTTTCGTCTGGTTGCGGTTTATGCGCCCAACGACCAGGAGGAGCGCGTCTCGTTTTTTCGGCGGTTGGAGCCCTTCCTGGTGGATTCCAAGCGACTCGTCTTAGTGGGGGACTGGAATGCCATCCTGGACCCCAAGTTGGATAGAGGGCGGGGAGCTAGAGGGAAGGAACGTGATCGTAGCTTGGTCGATCTCATCGAGGACTTCGGTCTAGTCGATAGATACCGGGCCGATCACAAGGGCGGGAGAATGTGGACGTGGGCTAATAGTTGGCCTTCTACCAAGGTGGCTAGCTACCTTGATAGAATGTTAGTTCGTGAAGCCGAACTAGATTTCTTAGATTGTCCCACGTTCCACTGGCTAGGTTACTCGGACCACAAACTCGTTTGTGCCCGGGTAAATTTAGAAAATAGGGTTAGAATGGCTGGTTACTGGAAGTTCAACGTGTCCTTACTGGACAGGCGGGACTTCCGGCGCCAGCTAATTAACTTAGTGCAGCGGGCGTTAACTGGGGGAGTCATCGGGAATAAGTGGTGGGATAACCTTAAGGATAGTATTAGGTCTTTCACCACTCAGTTCAGCATTCGGCTCAAACTAGATAAGGCTGACAAGGTGAAGACACTTAGAGCTAACTACTCCCGGGCGGTGGCTGGTGGGGATCCCCTAGAGATAGCCATAGCTAAGGAGGCCGTGGACCGGTCGAATAGCGATCGTTACATGGGCCAGGTAGTTAGACATAAGTTAAGCAAGATGTCTTCCGAAGCTGTGAATATGGGCGCAGAACTGCGCAAGGAAGAAATTCGCCGCGGAGGCGACCGGTACATTCGAGAGGTTCGCAACCCGGAGGGACACACTCTGCGGTCGACTGACGACATGTGCGAGGCGTTTCGGCGGCATTTCGAGATCCTGTTTACCAAGGAGCCTGGTCTCCGTGATAAGGAGTTTCGCAGCTATTTGGCTGACTTCCCCCGGCTTTTGCCGGCTGATGCAGCTAGCTGCGAGGGGAGAGATTACGGAGGGCGAAGTCTACGCGGCGCTGAAGAAGGTCGGCAGAGGCAAATCGCCGGGTCTCGATGGTTTGCCCTATGAATTGTACTTGAGGCTGTCGCACATCTTTGTCCCGATTTTGACTGTCGTGTTCAACAACTGGTTCCGGCAGGGGTCCATCCCCAAACGGTTCACCAGGGGTGTGATCACGCTGTTGAGAAAAGGCAAGGATGTGGGGAGGGAGCTAGAGGGTTACCGGCCCATAACTCTGCTAAACACAGAGTTAAAGATTTTGGCCAAGATCTTGCAAAATCGTTTGCAATTAGTTGCCGAGTCTCTGTTGGGACCTGAGCAGACTTGTGCTGTGAAGGGCCGAACAATTCAGAGCAACCTGCATCTGATACGCACGATCATAGAGGGGATAAAAGACGACGACGAAGCCGCGCTGATCCATTTAGATCAGTCCAAGGCATTTGATAGGGTTGACCATCGGTACCTGGCGGCTGTCCTGCAGGCAGCTGGATTCGAAACCAACTTCCGCCGCTGGATTAGCCTCCTGTATCAATCCCCGACGGCTGTGGTACAGGTGAACGGAAAGTTGTCGGGCGTTCTGGCGCTGTCTAGGTCGGTCCGACAGGGTTGTCCACTGTCGCCCCTACTTTATGCTTTGGCGTTGGAGCCCCTCCTTCGCCGGCTAAGGGACAGGGCGTGCAGTCCGGCCCTACGTGGAATCGCTGTCCCTGGTGGTGCTCGAGCCAGGGTTTCCGCGTACGCCGATGACGTCACTACTTTCGTGTCCTCCCGCAGGGACATCGAGGTGGTACAGAAGGCGCTTGAACGGTACGAACAGGTGACAGGGGCCAAGATTAACCGCAACAAGTCGTCCGGCTTGCGGTTAGGCGCCTGGAAGGGTCTGACCCTCCCGGGGCCCTTCGACTGGACGGACGGCCCGGTCTGCATTCTTGGAGTGTGGTTCGGGCCCGACCTACAGTTGGAGAAAAATTGGTCTGAAGTACTGGCAAAGGTAGGCGCGTCGGCCAAGATTTGGCGCCGAAGGAGGTTGTCCTTAAAGGGTATGGCTGAGGCGTGTGCTACATACGTCTTTCCCATCATCCTTTACCAGTTGTCAGTACTTCCACTTTGTAAACGGCATAAGAAGGCGATCGAGCGTTTGCTATTCTCCATTTTATGGAGAGGACGCAAACACTATGTCGACAAACGTGTCTGTTACCAACGTCCGTGTCATGGGGGCCTGGGAATGCCATACCTGATGGGCCATAAGGTTGCGTCGAGGTTGGTTTTTCTCAGGCGAGCGATTTCCGAAGACTCATTGCTTAGGGGGATAGTGAGGGACATGTTCCCTAGACTTACTATCACTCCCCCCATCTTGAGGCGGTGCCGTAAGCCTCGAGAGCGATCGAGTTTTCTCCTCGAATGTCTGGCGGCCCTGCGGGCCATTCCACGGTCCAGTGACCTTTCACGGCCTAGGAGAGTCTTCTATCGTGGGTTAGTGGAGGGCGTCGCAAAGGATTCACTACGTGATGTGCTGCGCTTGTCGGAGGACGAGTTTCGCTCGTTCTGGTCTTGGGCGCCAGGGAGTGATTATCTCAACAACTCTGAGTTTTCGCTCACCTGGCGATTAGCTCGGAATCGCTTGCCTCTCAATGACATGGCCTTCATATGGGGCCTGGCGGATTTGCCAGATTGTGAACGCTGCAACCTTGGCTTGGAAGAAACGGCTTCGCACGCCTTCTACCATTGTTCGCGGGTTCGCCCTCTATGGGACCGGGTCGGCGAGTTGACTGCTCGTATCGAGCCGCGAGAGCTTGTGCTCATTGATCGTGCATTCGCCTGTGATAATGTGTCGCCCCCGTTCTCTGGGATGAAGCGTATGGTGTTTCTGTCGCTGCTAGCCACGGCTCGAATGGTGATTTGGACGACGCGATTGGAGGAAGTCTTGCGAGGTCAGCGTCTTTCACATCAGGATCTGATCTGTTATTTTGAGCATCAGCTCAAAATAAAGATTAGAACTGATTGGAAACGTTTGACTTCGACAGACTTTAGCAAAAGGTGGGTAAATGTGGCGAGCCTGGTTCGTTTGAACGGGGCTAATCTTGATTTTCTCTTTTAGATCTGCTGGTTACATCGGGGTGGATTCCTCTGGAACCCTCCCCTGGTTAAGCTAGTTCTCTCTTGTGTACCTAGTTAAAGTGAATGAATGTGTTCCTAGCCTGTACCCGGCTTTCTCTTTTGTTATAATCCATGCCGAGATTCCCAACCTCCCCAGTTTGTTTTGGTCTCTTTTTATCTCGGCTGGTTCAGCCTTTTATTGTCCCTTTCCGCTAATTTTTTACCCCCCTCCCCACTCCCTTAGCGAGTGTGCTTCTTGATTTCGCCATTGGGCGGAATACAGCGGCCACTCTTTTTTCTGGGATGGTCGGTTCTTACTAACATTGATTAT
The DNA here is from genome assembly GCA_037127315.1 of Ascarosepion bandense. NCBI lineage: Eukaryota > Metazoa > Mollusca > Cephalopoda > Sepiida > Sepiidae > Ascarosepion > Ascarosepion bandense. Next base: position 1,038,755 of record JBBBDQ010000214.1, read on the forward strand.
TATTTTAGTTCAAAATTTGTTGTATTTTTAGTTTATTTTTGGGTTCATCCCCCTCCCATCATTTCATTTTTCATTAAATATTTTACATTATATTGTATATATTATATTGTATATAAATACATTTTTATTGTCACGGGTTAATTTCCCCACTTTTTAGGTGTCCCTTGTAAGTTTCTGGCATTGTGGTGTACGAAGGATTGGGAGTAGATGGATGGGTTCTTTTGGTGACTGTGCAAATTGTAACGAGTGAATGGGTCGTGATAGTGTTTAGCTAGGTATAGGATAGTTAAGTGAGAACCAACCTCTCCCCCTCCCCTTTTAGGCCTTGTGCCATAATTTTGTAAATTTTACAAAATAAATAGTGCCCTGACGAGCCGTTGCTCGAAACAGAGTGCGCCTCGCATTTTTGTCTTTTCTTGACTTATTGCAATTTTGGATTTACGTGTTTTTGTTGCCCGAAGTTAATTGTGAGTACCTGTTTTTTTGCTGTCTTTGTTTTGTCTTCGTCGCGCGTGGCGCTTTTTGAACTTTTGTTAAAATTTTGTTGTGTGAGGGGGGGCAAGTCAAGCTATGGCTTTGTCTCCCCAGCCCTCAACTTCTGATGCCGTGCCCGCGGTGACTCCCTCACCGACGGTATGGGTAAAGGCACCAGTGAAAAAAGACCCAAATTATTACCTGCAAATGCAGGAGAAATATAAAGAATATATCAAAGACAATGAACTGTTAGCGATACCGGAAGTCGCCAACGTTATGGCAAAAAAGACAATCTCCCTGCTGACAGCAGATGAAAAAACAAAAAAATTTATTGCTGTCAGTAGGGAGAACATGGAAGAAGCATTAAAGGTGCTTAATATTATCCCTTGTGTGTTAGCAAGGAGGTCCCGAGCGATGTGGGACATACTTCTGAGCTCGGAAGGAGAGGCGAAGGATCTGGCTGGAAGTGTAATGACAGCCAAGGGTATTCGGTTCCAGACCGAATACATGGGTACAAGAAGAACCAAGGTCACCATACATGGTGTGCCCGTGGAGGTGTCCGGTGATCACGTGGGTGCCTTTTTTGCGACTTTTGGAGCGGTGGAGGAGGTAGCACGTGTGAGGAGCAAGGCGGAGATAGCCACGGAGGATATTAATGTTTGCATTGTGTTAGACAGGGAAAATTTCCTGAAGGTCCCGGATATTATTACATACAGTGGAAGGAGATTGTTTGTGGTGGTGGAGGGGAGGAAGCCGCATTGCTGGGCGTGTGGCGTGGCTGGTCACACGTTCAAGATGTGCCCTAAAAGAAACCCGGAAATGGCACCGGAAACACCGCCGGTGTCAAAACCACCAGTCACACAGGAGAAAAAGACGGACCCAAAAAGCGGTGAATGGACGGAGGTGGTCAGGAGGGGGAAGAAAGTTGCTTCCCCCCTCCTCCTCAACAGGAGAAATCACCATCCCCGGAAAAAAAGAAGCCACGAAAAGAGGCTAACCAACAGCAGCAACAACAAGAGAAGCAGGGGCAAAAACAGCAACAAAGAGAAACGCAGAGACTACAACAACAACAGCTACAAGAGCAAAAGCAGCAGCAGCGGGAGCAGCCGACGAAACAACAAGAAATGGAGGCGGAAATGCCTCCTCCACGCTCCTCTTCTTTTAAGAGAGGACGGGAGGAGGAGGAGGAAGTGTCCCTAAAGAAGGGGAAAAAAGAACTTTTCGCACGTGGAAGAGCAGAACAAGTCACGGTTGCTCCCAGGACCCAATCCGCCCCTACATCTCCAAATAGAACTGTTTTTGTTGAGGGGGAGGAGTCAGTCCGCATCCCCGATAAGGCATATACCTTCTCCTTCCCCCAAACCACCCACACCCTCCTCCCAATCAGAACCTTCCTCCCCGAAATCTTATCATCCCTCCCCGAAACCCTCCCCGAATCCCGATAAATCCTCCCCAAAAGGCGAGAAACAAAGAAAAAATGTCTTTATTTCAAAGGATATCTGCAAAGTGGACAGACAGGCCTTAGAGAGGGACCTTTCTTCTCAGAAGAAGGCCCTCCTAAGGCCTCTTTTCAAACTTAAAAATATTGACGGAAAGTCCATCGAGGACCCTGCCAATTTCCCGGGCGCCCCGGGAGTACTGACTTTGATCAGAAACACCGGGGGATGTAAAACAAAAGCCTGGGAATTTGTGCAGGGGGCCGTTGAGGCTTTCCCGACCATAAAAATGGCACAAACGGGCACAAAATATCTTCAAAGGCTTTCGCATTTTTGTGCCGGGAGGGTCCCCGTCATCCTCCACCCATCTTTATACAGGGCTGTAAAACTTACTTTTCCCACGGACGTCGGCGGCATTGTCCAGGACGGACGAATTACGTCCGATATTGGCACAGGCAACCTTGGACAATCCGTCGGGGTCCCTACTCCCATTGATTTTCGCTCCGTATGTGACCAGAAGTAATTTTCTGCTTTCTCTTTACAGGTCTAAATGATGTCAATTAAGTTAGCCAGTATGAACGTGAAGGGCCTTAGGGATCGGAGTAAGGCTGCCCGCCTGCTTCGGGACCTCTTGTCCTTCGGCGTGGATGTCGCCGCGATCCAAGAGACTCACTTTGTTTGCAAGGTCGATGCTTGTGTGCTGTCTAACGACTTTGTCGTCTATTCAGCATATGGGAACCGGCTGGCCAGAGGAGTGTCTTTGCTGGTCAAGCGTACCCTGGACGCGAAGGTGGATCTTGTCCATGTCGGTGCCGAGGGCCGGCTGATCGTGGCCGATATTGCAGTGAAAAGCAATGCGTTTCGTCTGGTTGCGGTTTATGCGCCCAACGACCAGGAGGAGCGCGTCTCGTTTTTTCGGCGGTTGGAGCCCTTCCTGGTGGATTCCAAGCGACTCGTCTTAGTGGGGGACTGGAATGCCATCCTGGACCCCAAGTTGGATAGAGGGCGGGGAGCTAGAGGGAAGGAACGTGATCGTAGCTTGGTCGATCTCATCGAGGACTTCGGTCTAGTCGATAGATACCGGGCCGATCACAAGGGCGGGAGAATGTGGACGTGGGCTAATAGTTGGCCTTCTACCAAGGTGGCTAGCTACCTTGATAGAATGTTAGTTCGTGAAGCCGAACTAGATTTCTTAGATTGTCCCACGTTCCACTGGCTAGGTTACTCGGACCACAAACTCGTTTGTGCCCGGGTAAATTTAGAAAATAGGGTTAGAATGGCTGGTTACTGGAAGTTCAACGTGTCCTTACTGGACAGGCGGGACTTCCGGCGCCAGCTAATTAACTTAGTGCAGCGGGCGTTAACTGGGGGAGTCATCGGGAATAAGTGGTGGGATAACCTTAAGGATAGTATTAGGTCTTTCACCACTCAGTTCAGCATTCGGCTCAAACTAGATAAGGCTGACAAGGTGAAGACACTTAGAGCTAACTACTCCCGGGCGGTGGCTGGTGGGGATCCCCTAGAGATAGCCATAGCTAAGGAGGCCGTGGACCGGTCGAATAGCGATCGTTACATGGGCCAGGTAGTTAGACATAAGTTAAGCAAGATGTCTTCCGAAGCTGTGAATATGGGCGCAGAACTGCGCAAGGAAGAAATTCGCCGCGGAGGCGACCGGTACATTCGAGAGGTTCGCAACCCGGAGGGACACACTCTGCGGTCGACTGACGACATGTGCGAGGCGTTTCGGCGGCATTTCGAGATCCTGTTTACCAAGGAGCCTGGTCTCCGTGATGAGGAGTTTCGCAGCTATTTGGCTGACTTCCCCCGGCTTTTGCCGGCTGATGCAGCTAGCTGCGAGGGAGAGATTACGGAGGGCGAAGTCTACGCGGCGCTGAAGAAGGTCGGCAGTGGCAAATCGCCGGGTCTCGATGGTTTGCCCTATGAATTGTACTTGAGGCTGTCGCACATCTTTGTCCCGATTTTGACTGTCGTGTTCAACAACTGGTTCCGGCAGGGGTCCATCCCCAAACGGTTCACCAGGGGTGTGATCACGCTGTTGAGAAAAGGCAAGGGTGTGGGGAGGGAGCTAGAGGGTTACCGGCCCATAACTCTGCTAAACACAGAGTTAAAGATTTTGGCCAAGATCTTGCAAAATCGTTTGCAATTAGTTGCCGAGTCTCTGTTGGGACCTGAGCAGACTTGTGCTGTGAAGGGCCGAACAATTCAGAGCAACCTGCATCTGATACGCACGATCATAGAGGGGATAAAAGACGACGACGAAGCCGCGCTGATCCATTTAGATCAGTCCAAGGCATTTGATAGGGTTGACCATCGGTATCTGGCGGCTGTCCTGCAGGCAGCTGGATTCGAAACCAACTTCCGCCGCTGGATTAGCCTCCTGTATCAATCCCCGACGGCTGTGGTACAGGTGAACGGAAAGTTGTCGGGCGTTCTGGCGCTGTCTAGGTCGGTCCGACAGGGTTGTCCACTGTCGCCCCTACTTTATGCTTTGGCGTTGGAGCCCCTCCTTCGCCGGCTAAGGGACAGGGCGTGCAGTCCGGCCCTACGTGGAATCGCTGTCCCTGGTGGTGCTCGAGCCAGGGTTTCCGCGTACGCCGATGACGTCACTACTTTCGTGTCCTCCCGCAGGGACATCGAGGTGGTACAGAAGGCGCTTGAACGGTACGAACAGGTGACAGGGGCCAAGATTAACCGCAACAAGTCGTCCGGCTTGCGGTTAGGCGCCTGGAAGGGTCTGACCCTCCCGGGGCCCTTCGACTGGACGGACGGCCCGGTCTGCATTCTTGGAGTGTGGTTCGGGCCCGACCTACAGTTGGAGAAAAATTGGTCTGAAGTACTGGCAAAGGTAGGCGCGTCGGCCAAGATTTGGCGCCGAAGGAGGTTGTCCTTAAAGGGTATGGCTGAGGCGTGTGCTACATACGTCTTTCCCATCATCCTTTACCAGTTGTCAGTACTTCCACTTTGTAAACGGCATAAGAAGGCGATCGAGCGTTTGCTATTCTCCATTTTATGGAGAGGACGCAAACACTATGTCGACAAACGTGTCTGTTACCAACGTCCGTGTCATGGGGGCCTGGGAATGCCATACCTGATGGGCCATAAGGTTGCGTCGAGGTTGGTTTTTCTCAGGCGAGCGATTTCCGAAGACTCATTGCTTAGGGGGATAGTGAGGGACATGTTCCCTAGACTTACTATCACTCCCCCCATCTTGAGGCGGTGCCGTAAGCCTCGAGAGCGATCGAGTTTTCTCCTCGAATGTCTGGCGGCCCTGCGGGCCATTCCACGGTCCAGTGACCTTTCACGGCCTAGGAGAGTCTTCTATCGTGGGTTAGTGGAGGGCGTCGCAAAGGATTCACTACGTGATGTGCTGCGCTTGTCGGAGGACGAGTTTCGCTCGTTCTGGTCTTGGGCGCCAGGGAGTGATTATCTCAACAACTCTGAGTTTTCGCTCACCTGGCGATTAGCTCGGAATCGCTTGCCTCTCAATGACATGGCCTTCATATGGGGCCTGGCGGATTTGCCAGATTGTGAACGCTGCAACCTTGGCTTGGAAGAAACGGCTTCGCACGCCTTCTACCATTGTTCGCGGGTTCGCCCTCTATGGGACCGGGTCGGCGAGTTGACTGCTCGTATCGAGCCGCGAGAGCTTGTGCTCATTGATCGTGCATTCGCCTGTGATAATGTGTCGCCCCCGTTCTCTGGGATGAAGCGTATGGTGTTTCTGTCGCTGCTAGCCACGGCTCGAATGGTGATTTGGACGACGCGATTGGAGGAAGTCTTGCGAGGTCAGCGTCTTTCACATCAGGATCTGATCTGTTATTTTGAGCATCAGCTCAAAATAAAGATTAGAACTGATTGGAAACGTTTGACTTCGACAGACTTTAGCAAAAGGTGGGTAAATGTGGCGAGCCTGGTTCGTTTGAACGGGGCTAATCTTGATTTTCTCTTTTAGATCTGCTGGTTACATCGGGGTGGATTCCTCTGGAACCCTCCCCTGGTTAAGCTAGTTCTCTCTTGTGTACCTAGTTAAAGTGAATGAATGTGTTCCTAGCCTGTACCCGGCTTTCTCTTTTGTTATAATCCATGCCGAGATTCCCAACCTCCCCAGTTTGTTTTGGTCTCTTTTTATCTCGGCTGGTTCAGCCTTTTATTGTCCCTTTCCGCTAATTTTTTACCCCCCTCCCCACTCCCTTAGCGAGTGTGCTTCTTGATTTCGCCATTGGGCGGAATACAGCGGCCACTCTTTTTTCTGGGATGGTCGGTTCTTACTAACATTGATTATTATTTTAGTTCAAAATTTGTTGTATTTTTAGTTTATTTTTGGGTTCATCCCCCTCCCATCATTTCATTTTTCATTAAATATTTTACATTATATTGTATATATTATATTGTATATAAATACATTTTTATTGTCACGGGTTAATTTCCCCACTTTTTAGGTGTCCCTTGTAAGTTTCTGGCATTGTGGTGTACGAAGGATTGGGAGTAGATGGATGGGTTCTTTTGGTGACTGTGCAAATTGTAACGAGTGAATGGGTCGTGATAGTGTTTAGCTAGGTATAGGATAGTTAAGTGAGAACCAACCTCTCCCCCTCCCCTTTTAGGCCTTGTGCCATAATTTTGTAAATTTTACAAAATAAATAGTGCCCTGACGAGCCGTTGCTCGAAACAGAGTGCGCCTCGCATTTTTGTCTTTTCTTGACTTATTGCAATTTTGGATTTACGTGTTTTTGTTGCCCGAAGTTAATTGTGAGTACCTGTTTTTTTGCTGTCTTTGTTTTGTCTTCGTCGCGCGTGGCGCTTTTTGAACTTTTGTTAAAATTTTGTTGTGTGAGGGGGGCAAGTCAAGCTATGGCTTTGTCTCCCCAGCCCTCAACTTCTGATGCCGTGCCCGCGGTGACTCCCTCACCGACGGTATGGGTAAAGGCACCAGTGAAAAAAGACCCAAATTATTACCTGCAAATGCAGGAGAAATATAAAGAATATATCAAAGACAATGAACTGTTAGCGATACCGGAAGTCGCCAACGTTATGGCAAAAAAGACAATCTCCCTGCTGACAGCAGATGAAAAAACAAAAAAATTTATTGCTGTCAGTAGGGAGAACATGGAAGAAGCATTAAAGGTGCTTAATATTATCCCTTGTGTGTTAGCAAGGAGGTCCCGAGCGATGTGGGACATACTTCTGAGCTCGGAAGGAGAGGCGAAGGATCTGGCTGGAAGTGTAATGACAGCCAAGGGTATTCGGTTCCAGACCGAATACATGGGTACAAGAAGAACCAAGGTCACCATACATGGTGTGCCCGTGGAGGTGTCCGGTGATCACGTGGGTGCCTTTTTTGCGACTTTTGGAGCGGTGGAGGAGGTAGCACGTGTGAGGAGCAAGGCGGAGATAGCCACGGAGGATATTAATGTTTGCATTGTGTTAGACAGGGAAAATTTCCTGAAGGTCCCGGATATTATTACATACAGTGGAAGGAGATTGTTTGTGGTGGTGGAGGGGAGGAAGCCGCATTGCTGGGCGTGTGGCGTGGCTGGTCACACGTTCAAGATGTGCCCTAAAAGAAACCAGGAAATGGCACAGGAAACACTGCCGGTGTCAAAACCACCAGTCACACAGGAGAAAAAGACGGACCCAAAAAGCGGTGAATGGACGGAGGTGGTCAGGGAGGGGGAAGAAAGTTGCTTCCCCCCCTCCTCCTCAACAGGAGAAATCACCATCCCCGGAAAAAAAAGAAGCCACGAAAAGAGGCTAACCAACAGCAGCAACAACAAGAGAAGCAGGGGCAAAAACAGCAACAAAGAGAAACGCAGAGACTACAACAACAACAGCTACAAGAGCAAAAGCAGCAGCAGCGGGAGCAGCCGACGAAACAACAAGAAATGGAGGCGGAAATGCCTCCTCCACGCTCCTCTTCTTTGAAGAGAGGACGGGAGGAGGAGGAGGAAGTGTCCCTAAAGAAGGGGAAAAAAGAACTTTTCGCACGTGGAAGAGCAGAACAAGTCACGGTTGCTCCCAGGACCCAATCCGCCCCTACATCTCCAAATAGAACTGTTTTTGTTGAGGGGAGGAGTCAGTCCGCATCCCCGATAAGGCATATACCTTCTCCTTCCCCCAAACCACCCACACCCTCCTCCCAATCAGAACCTTCCTCCCCGAAATCTTATCATCCCTCCCCGAAACCCTCCCCGAATCCCGATAAATCCTCCCCAAAAGGCGAGAAACAAAGAAAAAATGTCTTTATTTCAAAGGATATCTGCAAAGTGGACAGACAGGCCTTAGAGAGGGACCTTTCTTCTCAGAAGAAGGCCCTCCTAAGGCCTCTTTTCAAACTTAAAAATATTGACGGAAAGTCCATCGAGGACCCTGCCAATTTCCCGGGCGCCCCCGGAGTACTGACTTTGATCAGAAACACCGGGGGATGTAAAACAAAAGCCTGGGAATTTGTGCAGGGGGCCGTTGAGGCTTTCCCGACCATAAAAATGGCACAAACGGGCACAAAATATCTTCAAAGGCTTTCGCATTTTTGTGCCGGGAGGGTCCCCGTCATCCTCCACCCATCTTTATACAGGGCTGTAAAACTTACTTTTCCCACGGACGTCGGCGGCATTGTCCAGGACGGACGAATTACGTCCGATATTGGCACAGGCAACCTTGGACAATCCGTCGGGGTCCCTACTCCCATTGATTTTCGCTCCGTATGTGACCAGAAGTAATTTTCTGCTTTCTCTTTACAGGTCTAAATGATGTCAATTAAGTTAGCCAGTATGAACGTGAAGGGCCTTAGGGATCGGAGTAAGGCTGCCCGCCTGCTTCGGGACCTCTTGTCCTTCGGCGTGGATGTCGCCGCGATCCAAGAGACTCACTTTGTTTGCAAGGTCGATGCTTGTGTGCTGTCTAACGACTTTGTCGTCTATTCAGCATATGGGAACCGGCTGGCCAGAGGAGTGTCTTTGCTGGTCAAGCGTACCCTGGACGCGAAGGTGGATCTTGTCCATGTCGGTGCCGAGGGCCGGCTGATCGTGGCCGATATTGCAGTGAAAAGCAATGCGTTTCGTCTGGTTGCGGTTTATGCGCCCAACGACCAGGAGGAGCGCGTCTCGTTTTTCGGCGGTTGGAGCCCTTCCTGGTGGATTCCAAGCGACTCGTCTTAGTGGGGGACTGGAATGCCATCCTGGACCCCAAGTTGGATAGAGGGCGGGGAGCTAGAGGGAAGGAACGTGATCGTAGCTTGGTCGATCTCATCGAGGACTTCGGTCTAGTCGATAGATACCGGGCCGATCACAAGGGCGGGAGAATGTGGACGTGGGCTAATAGTTGGCCTTCTACCAAGGTGGCTAGCTACCTTGATAGAATGTTAGTTCGTGAAGCCGAACTAGATTTCTTAGATTGTCCCACGTTCCACTGGCTAGGTTACTCGGACCACAAACTCGTTTGTGCCCGGGTAAATTTAGAAAATAGGGTTAGAATGGCTGGTTACTGGAAGTTCAACGTGTCCTTACTGGACAGGCGGGACTTCCGGCGCCAGCTAATTAACTTAGTGCAGCGGGCGTTAACTGGGGGAGTCATCGGGAATAAGTGGTGGGATAACCTTAAGGATAGTATTAGGTCTTTCACCACTCAGTTCAGCATTCGGCTCAAACTAGATAAGGCTGACAAGGTGAAGACACTTAGAGCTAACTACTCCCGGGCGGTGGCTGGTGGGGATCCCCTAGAGATAGCCATAGCTAAGGAGGCCGTGGACCGGTCGAATAGCGATCGTTACATGGGCCAGGTAGTTAGACATAAGTTAAGCAAGATGTCTTCCGAAGCTGTGAATATGGGCGCAGAACTGCGCAAGGAAGAAATTCGCCGCGGAGGCGACCGGTACATTCGAGAGGTTCGCAACCCGGAGGGACACACTCTGCGGTCGACTGACGACATGTGCGAGGCGTTTCGGCGGCATTTCGAGATCCTGTTTACCAAGGAGCCTGGTCTCCGTGATAAGGAGTTTCGCAGCTATTTGGCTGACTTCCCCCGGCTTTTGCCGGCTGATGCAGCTAGCTGCGAGGGAGAGATTACGGAGGGCGAAGTCTACGCGGCGCTGAAGAAGGTCGGCAGAGGCAAATCGCCGGGTCTCGATGGTTTGCCCTATGAATTGTACTTGAGGCTGTCGCACATCTTTGTCCCGATTTTGACTGTCGTGTTCAACAACTGGTTCCGGCAGGGGTCCATCCCCAAACGGTTCACCAGGGGTGTGATCACGCTGTTGAGAAAAGGCAAGGATGTGGGGAGGGAGCTAGAGGGTTACCGGCCCATAACTCTGCTAAACACAGAGTTAAAGATTTTGGCCAAGATCTTGCAAAATCGTTTGCAATTAGTTGCCGAGTCTCTGTTGGGACCTGAGCAGACTTGTGCTGTGAAGGGCCGAACAATTCAGAGCAACCTGCATCTGATACGCACGATCATAGAGGGGATAAAAGACGACGACGAAGCCGCGCTGATCCATTTAGATCAGTCCAAGGCATTTGATAGGGTTGACCATCGGTACCTGGCGGCTGTCCTGCAGGCAGCTGGATTCGAAACCAACTTCCGCCGCTGGATTAGCCTCCTGTATCAATCCCCGACGGCTGTGGTACAGGTGAACGGAAAGTTGTCGGGCGTTCTGGCGCTGTCTAGGTCGGTCCGACAGGGTTGTCCACTGTCGCCCCTACTTTATGCTTTGGCGTTGGAGCCCCTCCTTCGCCGGCTAAGGGACAGGGCGTGCAGTCCGGCCCTACGTGGAATCGCTGTCCCTGGTGGTGCTCGAGCCAGGGTTTCCGCGTACGCCGATGACGTCACTACTTTCGTGTCCTCCCGCAGGGACATCGAGGTGGTACAGAAGGCGCTTGAACGGTACGAACAGGTGACAGGGGCCAAGATTAACCGCAACAAGTCGTCCGGCTTGCGGTTAGGCGCCTGGAAGGGTCTGACCCTCCCGGGGCCCTTCGACTGGACGGACGGCCCGGTCTGCATTCTTGGAGTGTGGTTCGGGCCCGACCTACAGTTGGAGAAAAATTGGTCTGAAGTACTGGCAAAGGTAGGCGCGTCGGCCAAGATTTGGCGCCGAAGGAGGTTGTCCTTAAAGGGTATGGCTGAGGCGTGTGCTACATACGTCTTTCCCATCATCCTTTACCAGTTGTCAGTACTTCCACTTTGTAAACGGCATAAGAAGGCGATCGAGCGTTTGCTATTCTCCATTTTATGGAGAGGACGCAAACACTATGTCGACAAACGTGTCTGTTACCAACGTCCGTGTCATGGGGGCCTGGGAATGCCATACCTGATGGGCCATAAGGTTGCGTCGAGGTTGGTTTTTCTCAGGCGAGCGATTTCCGAAGACTCATTGCTTAGGGGGATAGTGAGGGACATGTTCCCTAGACTTACTATCACTCCCCCCATCTTGAGGCGGTGCCGTAAGCCTCGAGAGCGATCGAGTTTTCTCCTCGAATGTCTGGCGGCCCTGCGGGCCATTCCACGGTCCAGTGACCTTTCACGGCCTAGGAGAGTCTTCTATCGTGGGTTAGTGGAGGGCGTCGCAAAGGATTCACTACGTGATGTGCTGCGCTTGTCGGAGGACGAGTTTCGCTCGTTCTGGTCTTGGGCGCCAGGGAGTGATTATCTCAACAACTCTGAGTTTTCGCTCACCTGGCGATTAGCTCGGAATCGCTTGCCTCTCAATGACATGGCCTTCATATGGGGCCTGGCGGATTTGCCAGATTGTGAACGCTGCAACCTTGGCTTGGAAGAAACGGCTTCGCACGCCTTCTACCATTGTTCGCGGGTTCGCCCTCTATGGGACCGGGTCGGCGAGTTGACTGCTCGTATCGAGCCGCGAGAGCTTGTGCTCATTGATCGTGCATTCGCCTGTGATAATGTGTCGCCCCCGTTCTCTGGGATGAAGCGTATGGTGTTTCTGTCGCTGCTAGCCACGGCTCGAATGGTGATTTGGACGACGCGATTGGAGGAAGTCTTGCGAGGTCAGCGTCTTTCACATCAGGATCTGATCTGTTATTTTGAGCATCAGCTCAAAATAAAGATTAGAACTGATTGGAAACGTTTGACTTCGACAGACTTTAGCAAAAGGTGGGTAAATGTGGCGAGCCTGGTTCGTTTGAACGGGGCTAATCTTGATTTTCTCTTTTAGATCTGCTGGTTACATCGGGGTGGATTCCTCTGGAACCCTCCCCTGGTTAAGCTAGTTCTCTCTTGTGTACCTAGTTAAAGTGAATGAATGTGTTCCTAGCCTGTACCCGGCTTTCTCTTTTGTTATAATCCATGCCGAGATTCCCAACCTCCCCAGTTTGTTTTGGTCTCTTTTTATCTCGGCTGGTTCAGCCTTTTATTGTCCCTTTCCGCTAATTTTTTACCCCCCTCCCCACTCCCTTAGCGAGTGTGCTTCTTGATTTCGCCATTGGGCGGAATACAGCGGCCACTCTTTTTTCTGGGATGGTCGGTTCTTACTAACATTGATTATTATTTTAGTTCAAAATTTGTTGTATTTTTAGTTTATTTTTGGGTTCATCCCCCTCCCATCATTTCATTTTTCATTAAATATTTTACATTATATTGTATATAAATACATTTTTATTGTCACGGGTTAATTTCCCCACTTTTTAGGTGTCCCTTGTAAGTTTCTGGCATTGTGGTGTACGAAGGATTGGGAGTAGATGGATGGGTTCTTTTGGTGACTGTGCAAATTGTAACGAGTGAATGGGTCGTGATAGTGTTTAGCTAGGTATAGGATAGTTAAGTGAGAACCAACCTCTCCCCCTCCCCTTTTAGGCCTTGTGCCATAATTTTGTAAATTTTACAAAATAAATAGTGCCCTGACGAGCCGTTGCTCGAAACAGAGTGCGCCTCGCATTTTTGTCTTTTCTTGACTTATTGCAATTTTGGATTTACGTGTTTTTGTTGCCCGAAGTTAATTGTGAGTACCTGTTTTTTTGCTGTCTTTGTTTTGTCTTCGTCGCGCGTGGCGCTTTTTGAACTTTTGTTAAAATTTTGTTGTGTGAGGGGGGGCAAGTCAAGCTATGGCTTTGTCTCCCCAGCCCTCAACTTCTGATGCCGTGCCCGCGGTGACTCCCTCACCGACGGTATGGGTAAAGGCACCAGTGAAAAAAGACCCAAATTATTACCTGCAAATGCAGGAGAAATATAAAGAATATATCAAAGACAATGAACTGTTAGCGATACCGGAAGTCGCCAACGTTATGGCAAAAAAGACAATCTCCCTGCTGACAGCAGATGAAAAAACAAAAAAATTTATTGCTGTCAGTAGGGAGAACATGGAAGAAGCATTAAAGGTGCTTAATATTATCCCTTGTGTGTTAGCAAGGAGGTCCCGAGCGATGTGGGACATACTTCTGAGCTCGGAAGGAGAGGCGAAGGATCTGGCTGGAAGTGTAATGACAGCCAAGGGTATTCGGTTCCAGACCGAATACATGGGTACAAGAAGAACCAAGGTCACCATACATGGTGTGCCCGTGGAGGTGTCCGGTGATCACGTGGGTGCCTTTTTTGCGACTTTTGGAGCGGTGGAGGAGGTAGCACGTGTGAGGAGCAAGGCGGAGATAGCCACGGAGGATATTAATGTTTGCATTGTGTTAGACAGGGAAAATTTCCTGAAGGTCCCGGATATTATTACATACAGTGGAAGGAGATTGTTTGTGGTGGTGGAGGGGAGGAAGCCGCATTGCTGGGCGTGTGGCGTGGCTGGTCACACGTTCAAGATGTGCCCTAAAAGAAACCCGGAAATGGCACCGGAAACACCGCCGGTGTCAAAACCACCAGTCACACAGGAGAAAAAGACGGACCCAAAAAGCGGTGAATGGACGGAGGTGGTCAGGAGGGGGAAGAAAGTTGCTTCCCCCCTCCTCCTCAACAGGAGAAATCACCATCCCCGGAAAAAAAGAAGCCACGAAAAGAGGCTAACCAACAGCAGCAACAACAAGAGAAGCAGGGGCAAAAACAGCAACAAAGAGAAACGCAGAGACTACAACAACAACAGCTACAAGAGCAAAAGCAGCAGCAGCGGGAGCAGCCGACGAAACAACAAGAAATGGAGGCGGAAATGCCTCCTCCACGCTCCTCTTCTTTGAAGAGAGGACGGGAGGAGGAGGAGGAAGTGTCCCTAAAGAAGGGGAAAAAAGAACTTTTCGCACGTGGAAGAGCAGAACAAGTCACGGTTGCTCCCAGGACCCAATCCGCCCCTACATCTCCAAATAGAACTGTTTTTGTTGAGGGGAGGAGTCAGTCCGCATCCCCGATAAGGCATATACCTTCTCCTTCCCCCAAACCACCCACACCCTCCTCCCAATCAGAACCTTCCTCCCCGAAATCTTATCATCCCTCCCCGAAACCCTCCCCGAATCCCGATAAATCCTCCCCAAAAGGCGAGAAACAAAGAAAAAATGTCTTTATTTCAAAGGATATCTGCAAAGTGGACAGACAGGCCTTAGAGAGGGACCTTTCTTCTCAGAAGAAGGCCCTCCTAAGGCCTCTTTTCAAACTTAAAAATATTGACGGAAAGTCCATCGAGGACCCTGCCAATTTCCCGGGCGCCCCCGGAGTACTGACTTTGATCAGAAACACCGGGGGATGTAAAACAAAAGCCTGGGAATTTGTGCAGGGGGCCGTTGAGGCTTTCCCGACCATAAAAATGGCACAAACGGGCACAAAATATCTTCAAAGGCTTTCGCATTTTTGTGCCGGGAGGGTCCCCGTCATCCTCCACCCATCTTTATACAGGGCTGTAAAACTTACTTTTCCCACGGACGTCGGCGGCATTGTCCAGGACGGACGAATTACGTCCGATATTGGCACAGGCAACCTTGGACAATCCGTCGGGGTCCCTACTCCCATTGATTTTCGCTCCGTATGTGACCAGAAGTAATTTTCTGCTTTCTCTTTACAGGTCTAAATGATGTCAATTAAGTTAGCCAGTATGAACGTGAAGGGCCTTAGGGATCGGAGTAAGGCTGCCCGCCTGCTTCGGGACCTCTTGTCCTTCGGCGTGGATGTCGCCGCGATCCAAGAGACTCACTTTGTTTGCAAGGTCGATGCTTGTGTGCTGTCTAACGACTTTGTCGTCTATTCAGCATATGGGAACCGGCTGGCCAGAGGAGTGTCTTTGCTGGTCAAGCGTACCCTGGACGCGAAGGTGGATCTTGTCCATGTCGGTGCCGAGGGCCGGCTGATCGTGGCCGATATTGCAGTGAAAAGCAATGCGTTTCGTCTGGTTGCGGTTTATGCGCCCAACGACCAGGAGGAGCGCGTCTCGTTTTTTCGGCGGTTGGAGCCCTTCCTGGTGGATTCCAAGCGACTCGTCTTAGTGGGGGACTGGAATGCCATCCTGGACCCCAAGTTGGATAGAGGGCGGGGAGCTAGAGGGAAGGAACGTGATCGTAGCTTGGTCGATCTCATCGAGGACTTCGGTCTAGTCGATAGATACCGGGCCGATCACAAGGGCGGGAGAATGTGGACGTGGGCTAATAGTTGGCCTTCTACCAAGGTGGCTAGCTACCTTGATAGAATGTTAGTTCGTGAAGCCGAACTAGATTTCTTAGATTGTCCCACGTTCCACTGGCTAGGTTACTCGGACCACAAACTCGTTTGTGCCCGGGTAAATTTAGAAAATAGGGTTAGAATGGCTGGTTACTGGAAGTTCAACGTGTCCTTACTGGACAGGCGGGACTTCCGGCGCCAGCTAATTAACTTAGTGCAGCGGGCGTTAACTGGGGGAGTCATCGGGAATAAGTGGTGGGATAACCTTAAGGATAGTATTAGGTCTTTCACCACTCAGTTCAGCATTCGGCTCAAACTAGATAAGGCTGACAAGGTGAAGACACTTAGAGCTAACTACTCCCGGGCGGTGGCTGGTGGGGATCCCCTAGAGATAGCCATAGCTAAGGAGGCCGTGGACCGGTCGAATAGCGATCGTTACATGGGCCAGGTAGTTAGACATAAGTTAAGCAAGATGTCTTCCGAAGCTGTGAATATGGGCGCAGAACTGCGCAAGGAAGAAATTCGCCGCGGAGGCGACCGGTACATTCGAGAGGTTCGCAACCCGGAGGGACACACTCTGCGGTCGACTGACGACATGTGCGAGGCGTTTCGGCGGCATTTCGAGATCCTGTTTACCAAGGAGCCCGGTCTCCGTGATGAGGAGTTTCGCAGCTATTTGGCTGACTTCCCCCGGCTTTTTCCGGCTGATGCAGCTAGCTGCGAGGGAGAGATTACGGAGGGCGAAGTCTACGCGGCGCTGAAGAAGGTCGGCAGTGGCAAATCGCCGGGTCTCGATGGTTTGCCCTATGAATTGTACTTGAGGCTGTCGCACATCTTTGTCCCGATTTTGACTGTCGTGTTCAACAACTGGTTCCGGCAGGGGTCCATCCCCAAACGGTTCACCAGGGGTGTGATCACGCTGTTGAGAAAAGGCAAGGGTGTGGGGAGGGAGCTAGAGGGTTACCGGCCCATAACTCTGCTAAACACAGAGTTAAAGATTTTGGCCAAGATCTTGCAAAATCGTTTGCAATTAGTTGCCGAGTCTCTGTTGGGACCTGAGCAGACTTGTGCTGTGAAGGGCCGAACAATTCAGAGCAACCTGCATCTGATACGCACGATCATAGAGGGGATAAAAGACGACGACGAAGCCGCGCTGATCCATTTAGATCAGTCCAAGGCATTTGATAGGGTTGACCATCGGTATCTGGCGGCTGTCCTGCAGGCAGCTGGATTCGAAACCAACTTCCGCCGCTGGATTAGCCTCCTGTATCAATCCCCGACGGCTGTGGTACAGGTGAACGGAAAGTTGTCGGGCGTTCTGGCGCTGTCTAGGTCGGTCCGACAGGGTTGTCCACTGTCGCCCCTACTTTATGCTTTGGCGTTGGAGCCCCTCCTTCGCCGGCTAAGGGACAGGGCGTGCAGTCCGGCCCTACGTGGAATCGCTGTCCCTGGTGGTGCTCGAGCCAGGGTTTCCGCGTACGCCGATGACGTCACTACTTTCGTGTCCTCCCGCAGGGACATCGAGGTGGTACAGAAGGCGCTTGAACGGTACGAACAGGTGACAGGGGCCAAGATTAACCGCAACAAGTCGTCCGGCTTGCGGTTAGGCGCCTGGAAGGGTCTGACCCTCCCGGGGCCCTTCGACTGGACGGACGGCCCGGTCTGCATTCTTGGAGTGTGGTTCGGGCCCGACCTACAGTTGGAGAAAAATTGGTCTGAAGTACTGGCAAAGGTAGGCGCGTCGGCCAAGATTTGGCGCCGAAGGAGGTTGTCCTTAAAGGGTATGGCTGAGGCGTGTGCTACATACGTCTTTCCCATCATCCTTTACCAGTTGTCAGTACTTCCACTTTGTAAACGGCATAAGAAGGCGATCGAGCGTTTGCTATTCTCCATTTTATGGAGAGGACGCAAACACTATGTCGACAAACGTGTCTGTTACCAACGTCCGTGTCATGGGGGCCTGGGAATGCCATACCTGATGGGCCATAAGGTTGCGTCGAGGTTGGTTTTTCTCAGGCGAGCGATTTCCGAAGACTCATTGCTTAGGGGGATAGTGAGGGACATGTTCCCTAGACTTACTATCACTCCCCCCATCTTGAGGCGGTGCCGTAAGCCTCGAGAGCGATCGAGTTTTCTCCTCGAATGTCTGGCGGCCCTGCGGGCCATTCCACGGTCCAGTGACCTTTCACGGCCTAGGAGAGTCTTCTATCGTGGGTTAGTGGAGGGCGTCGCAAAGGATTCACTACGTGATGTGCTGCGCTTGTCGGAGGACGAGTTTCGCTCGTTCTGGTCTTGGGCGCCAGGGAGTGATTATCTCAACAACTCTGAGTTTTCGCTCACCTGGCGATTAGCTCGGAATCGCTTGCCTCTCAATGACATGGCCTTCATATGGGGCCTGGCGGATTTGCCAGATTGTGAACGCTGCAACCTTGGCTTGGAAGAAACGGCTTCGCACGCCTTCTACCATTGTTCGCGGGTTCGCCCTCTATGGGACCGGGTCGGCGAGTTGACTGCTCGTATCGAGCCGCGAGAGCTTGTGCTCATTGATCGTGCATTCGCCTGTGATAATGTGTCGCCCCCGTTCTCTGGGATGAAGCGTATGGTGTTTCTGTCGCTGCTAGCCACGGCTCGAATGGTGATTTGGACGACGCGATTGGAGGAAGTCTTGCGAGGTCAGCGTCTTTCACATCAGGATCTGATCTGTTATTTTGAGCATCAGCTCAAAATAAAGATTAGAACTGATTGGAAACGTTTGACTTCGACAGACTTTAGCAAAAGGTGGGTAAATGTGGCGAGCCTGGTTCGTTTGAACGGGGCTAATCTTGATTTTCTCTTTTAGATCTGCTGGTTACATCGGGGTGGATTCCTCTGGAACCCTCCCCTGGTTAAGCTAGTTCTCTCTTGTGTACCTAGTTAAAGTGAATGAATGTGTTCCTAGCCTGTACCCGGCTTTCTCTTTTGTTATAATCCATGCCGAGATTCCCAACCTCCCCAGTTTGTTTTGGTCTCTTTTTATCTCGGCTGGTTCAGCGTTTTATTGTCCCTTTCCGCTAATTTTTTACCCCCTCCCCACTCCCTTAGCGAGTGGGCTTCTTGATTTCGCCATTGGGCGGAATACAGCGGCCACTCTTTTTTCCGGGATGGTCGGTTCTTACTAACATTGATTATTATTTTAGTTCAAAATTTGTTGTATTTTTAGTTTATTTTTGGGTTCATCCCCCTCCCATCATTTCATTTTCATTAAATATTTTACATTATATTGTATATATTATATTGTACATAAATACATTTTTATTGTCACGGGTTAATTTCCCCACTTTTTAGGTGTCCCTTGTAAGTTTCTGGCATTGTGGTGTACGAAGGATTGGGAGTAGATGGATGGGTTCTTTTGGTGACTGTGCAAATTGTAACGAGTGAATGGGTCGTGATAGTGTTTAGCTAGGTATAGGATAGTTAAGTGAGAACCAACCTCTCCCCCTCCCCTTTTAGGCCTTGTGCCATAATTTTGTAAATTTTACAAAATAAATAGTGCCCTGACGAGCCGTTGCTCGAAACAGAGTGCGCCTCGCATTTTTGTCTTTTCTTGACTTATTGCAATTTTGGATTTACGTGTTTTTGTTGCCCGAAGTTAATTGTGAGTACCTGTTTTTTTGCTGTCTTTGTTTTGTCTTCGTCGCGCGTGGCGCTTTTTGAACTTTTGTTAAAATTTTGTTGTGTGAGGGGGGGCAAGTCAAGCTATGGCTTTGTCTCCCCAGCCCTCAACTTCTGATGCCGTGCCCGCGGTGACTCCCTCACCGACGGTATGGGTAAAGGCACCAGTGAAAAAAGACCCAAATTATTACCTGCAAATGCAGGAGAAATATAAAGAATATATCAAAGACAATGAACTGTTAGCGATACCGGAAGTCGCCAACGTTATGGCAAAAAAGACAATCTCCCTGCTGACAGCAGATGAAAAAACAAAAAAATTTATTGCTGTCAGTAGGGAGAACATGGAAGAAGCATTAAAGGTGCTTAATATTATCCCTTGTGTGTTAGCAAGGAGGTCCCGAGCGATGTGGGACATACTTCTGAGCTCGGAAGGAGAGGCGAAGGATCTGGCTGGAAGTGTAATGACAGCCAAGGGTATTCGGTTCCAGACCGAATACATGGGTACAAGAAGAACCAAGGTCACCATACATGGTGTGCCCGTGGAGGTGTCCGGTGATCACGTGGGTGCCTTTTTTGCGACTTTTGGAGCGGTGGAGGAGGTAGCACGTGTGAGGAGCAAGGCGGAGATAGCCACGGAGGATATTAATGTTTGCATTGTGTTAGACAGGGAAAATTTCCTGAAGGTCCCGGATATTATTACATACAGTGGAAGGAGATTGTTTGTGGTGGTGGAGGGGAGGAAGCCGCATTGCTGGGCGTGTGGCGTGGCTGGTCACACGTTCAAGATGTGCCCTAAAAGAAACCCGGAAATGGCACCGGAAACACCGCCGGTGTCAAAACCACCAGTCACACAGGAGAAAAAGACGGACCCAAAAAGCGGTGAATGGACGGAGGTGGTCAGGAGGGGGAAGAAAGTTGCTTCCCCTCCTCCTCAACAGGAGAAATCACCATCCCCGGAAAAAAAGAAGCCACGAAAAGAGGCTAACCAACAGCAGCAACAACAAGAGAAGCAGGGGCAAAAACAGCAACAAAGAGAAACGCAGAGACTACAACAACAACAGCTACAAGAGCAAAAGCAGCAGCAGCGGGAGCAGCCGACGAAACAACAAGAAATGGAGGCGGAAATGCCTCCTCCACGCTCCTCTTCTTTGAAGAGAGGACGGGAGGAGGAGGAGGAAGTGTCCCTAAAGAAGGGGAAAAAAGAACTTTTCGCACGTGGAAGAGCAGAACAAGTCACGGTTGCTCCCAGGACCCAATCCGCCCCTACATCTCCAAATAGAACTGTTTTTGTTGAGGGGAGGAGTCAGTCCGCATCCCCGATAAGGCATATACCTTCTCCTTCCCCCAAACCACCCACACCCTCCTCCCAATCAGAACCTTCCTCCCCGAAATCTTATCATCCCTCCCCGAAACCCTCCCCGAATCCCGATAAATCCTCCCCAAAAGGCGAGAAACAAAGAAAAAATGTCTTTATTTCAAAGGATATCTGCAAAGTGGACAGACAGGCCTTAGAGAGGGACCTTTCTTCTCAGAAGAAGGCCCTCCTAAGGCCTCTTTTCAAACTTAAAAATATTGACGGAAAGTCCATCGAGGACCCTGCCAATTTCCCGGGCGCCCCCGGAGTACTGACTTTGATCAGAAACACCGGGGGATGTAAAACAAAAGCCTGGGAATTTGTGCAGGGGGCCGTTGAGGCTTTCCCGACCATAAAAATGGCCCAAACGGGCACAAAATATCTTCAAAGGCTTTCGCATTTTTGTGCCGGGAGGGTCCCCGTCATCCTCCACCCATCTTTATACAGGGCTGTAAAACTTACTTTTCCCACGGACGTCGGCGGCATTGTCCAGGACGGACGAATTACGTCCGATATTGGCACAGGCAACCTTGGACAATCCGTCGGGGTCCCTACTCCCATTGATTTTCGCTCCGTATGTGACCAGAAGTAATTTTCTGCTTTCTCTTTACAGGTCTAAATGATGTCAATTAAGTTAGCCAGTATGAACGTGAAGGGCCTTAGGGATCGGAGTAAGGCTGCCCGCCTGCTTCGGGACCTCTTGTCCTTCGGCGTGGATGTCGCCGCGATCCAAGAGACTCACTTTGTTTGCAAGGTCGATGCTTGTGTGCTGTCTAACGACTTTGTCGTCTATTCAGCATATGGGAACCGGCTGGCCAGAGGAGTGTCTTTGCTGGTCAAGCGTACCCTGGACGCGAAGGTGGATCTTGTCCATGTCGGTGCCGAGGGCCGGCTGATCGTGGCCGATATTGCAGTGAAAAGCAATGCGTTTCGTCTGGTTGCGGTTTATGCGCCCAACGACCAGGAGGAGCGCGTCTCGTTTTTTCGGCGGTTGGAGCCCTTCCTGGTGGATTCCAAGCGACTCGTCTTAGTGGGGGACTGGAATGCCATCCTGGACCCCAAGTTGGATAGAGGGCGGGGAGCTAGAGGGAAGGAACGTGATCGTAGCTTGGTCGATCTCATCGAGGACTTCGGTCTAGTCGATAGATACCGGGCCGATCACAAGGGCGGGAGAATGTGGACGTGGGCTAATAGTTGGCCTTCTACCAAGGTGGCTAGCTACCTTGATAGAATGTTAGTTCGTGAAGCCGAACTAGATTTCTTAGATTGTCCCACGTTCCACTGGCTAGGTTACTCGGACCACAAACTCGTTTGTGCCCGGGTAAATTTAGAAAATAGGGTTAGAATGGCTGGTTACTGGAAGTTCAACGTGTCCTTACTGGACAGGCGGGACTTCCGGCGCCAGCTAATTAACTTAGTGCAGCGGGCGTTAACTGGGGGAGTCATCGGGAATAAGTGGTGGGATAACCTTAAGGATAGTATTAGGTCTTTCACCACTCAGTTCAGCATTCGGCTCAAACTAGATAAGGCTGACAAGGTGAAGACACTTAGAGCTAACTACTCCCGGGCGGTGGCTGGTGGGGATCCCCTAGAGATAGCCATAGCTAAGGAGGCCGTGGACCGGTCGAATAGCGATCGTTACATGGGCCAGGTAGTTAGACATAAGTTAAGCAAGATGTCTTCCGAAGCTGTGAATATGGGCGCAGAACTGCGCAAGGAAGAAATTCGCCGCGGAGGCGACCGGTACATTCGAGAGGTTCGCAACCCGGAGGGACACACTCTGCGGTCGACTGACGACATGTGCGAGGCGTTTCGGCGGCATTTCGAGATCCTGTTTACCAAGGAGCCCGGTCTCCGTGATGAGGAGTTTCGCAGCTATTTGGCTGACTTCCCCCGGCTTTTTCCGGCTGATGCAGCTAGCTGCGAGGGAGAGATTACGGAGGGCGAAGTCTACGCGGCGCTGAAGAAGGTCGGCAGTGGCAAATCGCCGGGTCTCGATGGTTTGCCCTATGAATTGTACTTGAGGCTGTCGCACATCTTTGTCCCGATTTTGACTGTCGTGTTCAACAACTGGTTCCGGCAGGGGTCCATCCCCAAACGGTTCACCAGGGGTGTGATCACGCTGTTGAGAAAAGGCAAGGGTGTGGGGAGGGAGCTAGAGGGTTACCGGCCCATAACTCTGCTAAACACAGAGTTAAAGATTTTGGCCAAGATCTTGCAAAATCGTTTGCAATTAGTTGCCGAGTCTCTGTTGGGACCTGAGCAGACTTGTGCTGTGAAGGGCCGAACAATTCAGAGCAACCTGCATCTGATACGCACGATCATAGAGGGGATAAAAGACGACGACGAAGCCGCGCTGATCCATTTAGATCAGTCCAAGGCATTTGATAGGGTTGACCATCGGTATCTGGCGGCTGTCCTGCAGGCAGCTGGATTCGAAACCAACTTCCGCCGCTGGATTAGCCTCCTGTATCAATCCCCGACGGCTGTGGTACAGGTGAACGGAAAGTTGTCGGGCGTTCTGGCGCTGTCTAGGTCGGTCCGACAGGGTTGTCCACTGTCGCCCCTACTTTATGCTTTGGCGTTGGAGCCCCTCCTTCGCCGGCTAAGGGACAGGGCGTGCAGTCCGGCCCTACGTGGAATCGCTGTCCCTGGTGGTGCTCGAGCCAGGGTTTCCGCGTACGCCGATGACGTCACTACTTTCGTGTCCTCCCGCAGGGACATCGAGGTGGTACAGAAGGCGCTTGAACGGTACGAACAGGTGACAGGGGCCAAGATTAACCGCAACAAGTCGTCCGGCTTGCGGTTAGGCGCCTGGAAGGGTCTGACCCTCCCGGGGCCCTTCGACTGGACGGACGGCCCGGTCTGCATTCTTGGAGTGTGGTTCGGGCCCGACCTACAGTTGGAGAAAAATTGGTCTGAAGTACTGGCAAAGGTAGGCGCGTCGGCCAAGATTTGGCGCCGAAGGAGGTTGTCCTTAAAGGGTATGGCTGAGGCGTGTGCTACATACGTCTTTCCCATCATCCTTTACCAGTTGTCAGTACTTCCACTTTGTAAACGGCATAAGAAGGCGATCGAGCGTTTGCTATTCTCCATTTTATGGAGAGGACGCAAACACTATGTCGACAAACGTGTCTGTTACCAACGTCCGTGTCATGGGGGCCTGGGAATGCCATACCTGATGGGCCATAAGGTTGCGTCGAGGTTGGTTTTTCTCAGGCGAGCGATTTCCGAAGACTCATTGCTTAGGGGGATAGTGAGGGACATGTTCCCTAGACTTACTATCACTCCCCCCATCTTGAGGCGGTGCCGTAAGCCTCGAGAGCGATCGAGTTTTCTCCTCGAATGTCTGGCGGCCCTGCGGGCCATTCCACGGTCCAGTGACCTTTCACGGCCTAGGAGAGTCTTCTATCGTGGGTTAGTGGAGGGCGTCGCAAAGGATTCACTACGTGATGTGCTGCGCTTGTCGGAGGACGAGTTTCGCTCGTTCTGGTCTTGGGCGCCAGGGAGTGATTATCTCAACAACTCTGAGTTTTCGCTCACCTGGCGATTAGCTCGGAATCGCTTGCCTCTCAATGACATGGCCTTCATATGGGGCCTGGCGGATTTGCCAGATTGTGAACGCTGCAACCTTGGCTTGGAAGAAACGGCTTCGCACGCCTTCTACCATTGTTCGCGGGTTCGCCCTCTATGGGACCGGGTCGGCGAGTTGACTGCTCGTATCGAGCCGCGAGAGCTTGTGCTCATTGATCGTGCATTCGCCTGTGATAATGTGTCGCCCCCGTTCTCTGGGATGAAGCGTATGGTGTTTCTGTCGCTGCTAGCCACGGCTCGAATGGTGATTTGGACGACGCGATTGGAGGAAGTCTTGCGAGGTCAGCGTCTTTCACATCAGGATCTGATCTGTTATTTTGAGCATCAGCTCAAAATAAAGATTAGAACTGATTGGAAACGTTTGACTTCGACAGACTTTAGCAAAAGGTGGGTAAATGTGGCGAGCCTGGTTCGTTTGAACGGGGCTAATCTTGATTTTCTCTTTTAGATCTGCTGGTTACATCGGGGTGGATTCCTCTGGAACCCTCCCCTGGTTAAGCTAGTTCTCTCTTGTGTACCTAGTTAAAGTGAATGAATGTGTTCCTAGCCTGTACCCGGCTTTCTCTTTTGTTATAATCCATGCCGAGATTCCCAACCTCCCCAGTTTGTTTTGGTCTCTTTTTATCTCGGCTGGTTCAGCGTTTTATTGTCCCTTTCCGCTAATTTTTTACCCCCCTCCCCACTCCCTTAGCGAGTGTGCTTCTTGATTTCGCCATTGGGCGGAATACAGCGGCCACTCTTTTTTCTGGGATGGTCGGTTCTTACTAACATTGATTATTATTTTAGTTCAAAATTTGTTGTATTTTTAGTTTATTTTTGGGTTCATCCCCCTCCCATCATTTCATTTTCATTAAATATTTTACATTATATTGTATATATTATATTGTACATAAATACATTTTTATTGTCACGGGTTAATTTCCCCACTTTTTAGGTGTCCCTTGTAAGTTTCTGGCATTGTGGTGTACGAAGGATTGGGAGTAGATGGATGGGTTCTTTTGGTGACTGTGCAAATTGTAACGAGTGAATGGGTCGTGATAGTGTTTAGCTAGGTATAGGATAGTTAAGTGAGAACCAACCTCTCCCCCTCCCCTTTTAGGCCTTGTGCCATAATTTTGTAAATTTTACAAAATAAATAGTGCCCTGACGAGCCGTTGCTCGAAACAGAGTGCGCCTCGCATTTTTGTCTTTTCTTGACTTATTGCAATTTTGGATTTACGTGTTTTTGTTGCCCGAAGTTAATTGTGAGTACCTGTTTTTTTGCTGTCTTTGTTTTGTCTTCGTCGCGCGTGGCGCTTTTTGAACTTTTGTTAAAATTTTGTTGTGTGAGGGGGGGGCAAGTCAAGCTATGGCTTTGTCTCCCCAGCCCTCAACTTCTGATGCCGTGCCCGCGGTGACTCCCTCACCGACGGTATGGGTAAAGGCACCAGTGAAAAAAGACCCAAATTATTACCTGCAAATGCAGGAGAAATATAAAGAATATATCAAAGACAATGAACTGTTAGCGATACCGGAAGTCGCCAACGTTATGGCAAAAAAGACAATCTCCCTGCTGACAGCAGATGAAAAAACAAAAAAATTTATTGCTGTCAGTAGGGAGAACATGGAAGAAGCATTAAAGGTGCTTAATATTATCCCTTGTGTGTTAGCAAGGAGGTCCCGAGCGATGTGGGACATACTTCTGAGCTCGGAAGGAGAGGCGAAGGATCTGGCTGGAAGTGTAATGACAGCCAAGGGTATTCGGTTCCAGACCGAATACATGGGTACAAGAAGAACCAAGGTCACCATACATGGTGTGCCCGTGGAGGTGTCCGGTGATCACGTGGGTGCCTTTTTTGCGACTTTTGGAGCGGTGGAGGAGGTAGCACGTGTGAGGAGCAAGGCGGAGATAGCCACGGAGGATATTAATGTTTGCATTGTGTTAGACAGGGAAAATTTCCTGAAGGTCCCGGATATTATTACATACAGTGGAAGGAGATTGTTTGTGGTGGTGGAGGGGAGGAAGCCGCATTGCTGGGCGTGTGGCGTGGCTGGTCACACGTTCAAGATGTGCCCTAAAAGAAACCCGGAAATGGCACCGGAAACACCGCCGGTGTCAAAACCACCAGTCACACAGGAGAAAAAGACGGACCCAAAAAGCGGTGAATGGACGGAGGTGGTCAGGAGGGGGAAGAAAGTTGCTTCCCCTCCTCCTCAACAGGAGAAATCACCATCCCCGGAAAAAAAGAAGCCACGAAAAGAGGCTAACCAACAGCAGCAACAACAAGAGAAGCAGGGGCAAAAACAGCAACAAAGAGAAACGCAGAGACTACAACAACAACAGCTACAAGAGCAAAAGCAGCAGCAGCGGGAGCAGCCGACGAAACAACAAGAAATGGAGGCGGAAATGCCTCCGCCACGCTCCTCTTCTTTGAAGAGAGGACGGGAGGAGGAGGAGGAAGTGTCCCTAAAGACGGGGAAAAAAGAACTTTTCGCACGTGGAAGAGCAGAACAAGTCACGGTTGCTCCCAGGACCCAATCCGCCCCTACATCTCCAAATAGAACTGTTTTTGTTGAGGGGAGGAGTCAGTCCGCATCCCCGATAAGGCATATACCTTCTCCTTCCCCCAAACCACCCACACCCTCCTCCCAATCAGAACCTTCCTCCCCGAAATCTTATCATCCCTCCCCGAAACCCTCCCCGAATCCCGATAAATCCTCCCCAAAAGGCGAGAAACAAAGAAAAAATGTCTTTATTTCAAAGGATATCTGCAAAGTGGACAGACAGGCCTTAGAGAGGGACCTTTCTTCTCAGAAGAAGGCCCTCCTAAGGCCTCTTTTCAAACTTAAAAATATTGACGGAAAGTCCATCGAGGACCCTGCCAATTTCCCGGGCGCCCCCGGAGTACTGACTTTGATCAGAAACACCGGGGGATGTAAAACAAAAGCCTGGGAATTTGTGCAGGGGGCCGTTGAGGCTTTCCCGACCATAAAAATGGCCCAAACGGGCACAAAATATCTTCAAAGGCTTTCGCATTTTTGTGCCGGGAGGGTCCCCGTCATCCTCCACCCATCTTTATACAGGGCTGTAAAACTTACTTTTCCCACGGACGTCGGCGGCATTGTCCAGGACGGACGAATTACGTCCGATATTGGCACAGGCAACCTTGGACAATCCGTCGGGGTCCCTACTCCCATTGATTTTCGCTCCGTATGTGACCAGAAGTAATTTTCTGCTTTCTCTTTACAGGTCTAAATGATGTCAATTAAGTTAGCCAGTATGAACGTGAAGGGCCTTAGGGATCGGAGTAAGGCTGCCCGCCTGCTTCGGGACCTCTTGTCCTTCGGCGTGGATGTCGCCGCGATCCAAGAGACTCACTTTGTTTGCAAGGTCGATGCTTGTGTGCTGTCTAACGACTTTGTCGTCTATTCAGCATATGGGAACCGGCTGGCCAGAGGAGTGTCTTTGCTGGTCAAGCGTACCCTGGACGCGAAGGTGGATCTTGTCCATGTCGGTGCCGAGGGCCGGCTGATCGTGGCCGATATTGCAGTGAAAAGCAATGCGTTTCGTCTGGTTGCGGTTTATGCGCCCAACGACCAGGAGGAGCGCGTCTCGTTTTTTCGGCGGTTGGAGCCCTTCCTGGTGGATTCCAAGCGACTCGTCTTAGTGGGGGACTGGAATGCCATCCTGGACCCCAAGTTGGATAGAGGGCGGGGAGCTAGAGGGAAGGAACGTGATCGTAGCTTGGTCGATCTCATCGAGGACTTCGGTCTAGTCGATAGATACCGGGCCGATCACAAGGGCGGGAGAATGTGGACGTGGGCTAATAGTTGGCCTTCTACCAAGGTGGCTAGCTACCTTGATAGAATGTTAGTTCGTGAAGCCGAACTAGATTTCTTAGATTGTCCCACGTTCCACTGGCTAGGTTACTCGGACCACAAACTCGTTTGTGCCCGGGTAAATTTAGAAAATAGGGTTAGAATGGCTGGTTACTGGAAGTTCAACGTGTCCTTACTGGACAGGCGGGACTTCCGGCGCCAGCTAATTAACTTAGTGCAGCGGGCGTTAACTGGGGGAGTCATCGGGAATAAGTGGTGGGATAACCTTAAGGATAGTATTAGGTCTTTCACCACTCAGTTCAGCATTCGGCTCAAACTAGATAAGGCTGACAAGGTGAAGACACTTAGAGCTAACTACTCCCGGGCGGTGGCTGGTGGGGATCCCCTAGAGATAGCCATAGCTAAGGAGGCCGTGGACCGGTCGAATAGCGATCGTTACATGGGCCAGGTAGTTAGACATAAGTTAAGCAAGATGTCTTCCGAAGCTGTGAATATGGGCGCAGAACTGCGCAAGGAAGAAATTCGCCGCGGAGGCGACCGGTACATTCGAGAGGTTCGCAACCCGGAGGGACACACTCTGCGGTCGACTGACGACATGTGCGAGGCGTTTCGGCGGCATTTCGAGATCCTGTTTACCAAGGAGCCCGGTCTCCGTGATGAGGAGTTTCGCAGCTATTTGGCTGACTTCCCCCGGCTTTTTCCGGCTGATGCAGCTAGCTGCGAGGGAGAGATTACGGAGGGCGAAGTCTACGCGGCGCTGAAGAAGGTCGGCAGTGGCAAATCGCCGGGTCTCGATGGTTTGCCCTATGAATTGTACTTGAGGCTGTCGCACATCTTTGTCCCGATTTTGACTGTCGTGTTCAACAACTGGTTCCGGCAGGGGTCCATCCCCAAACGGTTCACCAGGGGTGTGATCACGCTGTTGAGAAAAGGCAAGGGTGTGGGGAGGGAGCTAGAGGGTTACCGGCCCATAACTCTGCTAAACACAGAGTTAAAGATTTTGGCCAAGATCTTGCAAAATCGTTTGCAATTAGTTGCCGAGTCTCTGTTGGGACCTGAGCAGACTTGTGCTGTGAAGGGCCGAACAATTCAGAGCAACCTGCATCTGATACGCACGATCATAGAGGGGATAAAAGACGACGACGAAGCCGCGCTGATCCATTTAGATCAGTCCAAGGCATTTGATAGGGTTGACCATCGGTATCTGGCGGCTGTCCTGCAGGCAGCTGGATTCGAAACCAACTTCCGCCGCTGGATTAGCCTCCTGTATCAATCCCCGACGGCTGTGGTACAGGTGAACGGAAAGTTGTCGGGCGTTCTGGCGCTGTCTAGGTCGGTCCGACAGGGTTGTCCACTGTCGCCCCTACTTTATGCTTTGGCGTTGGAGCCCCTCCTTCGCCGGCTAAGGGACAGGGCGTGCAGTCCGGCCCTACGTGGAATCGCTGTCCCTGGTGGTGCTCGAGCCAGGGTTTCCGCGTACGCCGATGACGTCACTACTTTCGTGTCCTCCCGCAGGGACATCGAGGTGGTACAGAAGGCGCTTGAACGGTACGAACAGGTGACAGGGGCCAAGATTAACCGCAACAAGTCGTCCGGCTTGCGGTTAGGCGCCTGGAAGGGTCTGACCCTCCCGGGGCCCTTCGACTGGACGGACGGCCCGGTCTGCATTCTTGGAGTGTGGTTCGGGCCCGACCTACAGTTGGAGAAAAATTGGTCTGAAGTACTGGCAAAGGTAGGCGCGTCGGCCAAGATTTGGCGCCGAAGGAGGTTGTCCTTAAAGGGTATGGCTGAGGCGTGTGCTACATACGTCTTTCCCATCATCCTTTACCAGTTGTCAGTACTTCCACTTTGTAAACGGCATAAGAAGGCGATCGAGCGTTTGCTATTCTCCATTTTATGGAGAGGACGCAAACACTATGTCGACAAACGTGTCTGTTACCAACGTCCGTGTCATGGGGGCCTGGGAATGCCATACCTGATGGGCCATAAGGTTGCGTCGAGGTTGGTTTTTCTCAGGCGAGCGATTTCCGAAGACTCATTGCTTAGGGGGATAGTGAGGGACATGTTCCCTAGACTTACTATCACTCCCCCCATCTTGAGGCGGTGCCGTAAGCCTCGAGAGCGATCGAGTTTTCTCCTCGAATGTCTGGCGGCCCTGCGGGCCATTCCACGGTCCAGTGACCTTTCACGGCCTAGGAGAGTCTTCTATCGTGGGTTAGTGGAGGGCGTCGCAAAGGATTCACTACGTGATGTGCTGCGCTTGTCGGAGGACGAGTTTCGCTCGTTCTGGTCTTGGGCGCCAGGGAGTGATTATCTCAACAACTCTGAGTTTTCGCTCACCTGGCGATTAGCTCGGAATCGCTTGCCTCTCAATGACATGGCCTTCATATGGGGCCTGGCGGATTTGCCAGATTGTGAACGCTGCAACCTTGGCTTGGAAGAAACGGCTTCGCACGCCTTCTACCATTGTTCGCGGGTTCGCCCTCTATGGGACCGGGTCGGCGAGTTGACTGCTCGTATCGAGCCGCGAGAGCTTGTGCTCATTGATCGTGCATTCGCCTGTGATAATGTGTCGCCCCCGTTCTCTGGGATGAAGCGTATGGTGTTTCTGTCGCTGCTAGCCACGGCTCGAATGGTGATTTGGACGACGCGATTGGAGGAAGTCTTGCGAGGTCAGCGTCTTTCACATCAGGATCTGATCTGTTATTTTGAGCATCAGCTCAAAATAAAGATTAGAACTGATTGGAAACGTTTGACTTCGACAGACTTTAGCAAAAGGTGGGTAAATGTGGCGAGCCTGGTTCGTTTGAACGGGGCTAATCTTGATTTTCTCTTTTAGATCTGCTGGTTACATCGGGGTGGATTCCTCTGGAACCCTCCCCTGGTTAAGCTAGTTCTCTCTTGTGTACCTAGTTAAAGTGAATGAATGTGTTCCTAGCCTGTACCCGGCTTTCTCTTTTGTTATAATCCATGCCGAGATTCCCAACCTCCCCAGTTTGTTTTGGTCTCTTTTTATCTCGGCTGGTTCAGCGTTTTATTGTCCCTTTCCGCTAATTTTTTACCCCCCTCCCCACTCCCTTAGCGAGTGTGCTTCTTGATTTCGCCATTGGGCGGAATACAGCGGCCACTCTTTTTTCTGGGATGGTCGGTTCTTACTAACATTGATTATTATTTTAGTTCAAAATTTGTTGTATTTTTAGTTTATTTTTGGGTTCATCCCCCTCCCATCATTTCATTTTCATTAAATATTTTACATTATATTGTATATATTATATTGTACATAAATACATTTTTATTGTCACGGGTTAATTTCCCCACTTTTTAGGTGTCCCTTGTAAGTTTCTGGCATTGTGGTGTACGAAGGATTGGGAGTAGATGGATGGGTTCTTTTGGTGACTGTGCAAATTGTAACGAGTGAATGGGTCGTGATAGTGTTTAGCTAGGTATAGGATAGTTAAGTGAGAACCAACCTCTCCCCCTCCCCTTTTAGGCCTTGTGCCATAATTTTGTAAATTTTACAAAATAAATAGTGCCCTGACGAGCCGTTGCTCGAAACAGAGTGCGCCTCGCATTTTTGTCTTTTCTTGACTTATTGCAATTTTGGATTTACGTGTTTTTGTTGCCCGAAGTTAATTGTGAGTACCTGTTTTTTTGCTGTCTTTGTTTTGTCTTCGTCGCGCGTGGCGCTTTTTGAACTTTTGTTAAAATTTTGTTGTGTGAGGGGGGCAAGTCAAGCTATGGCTTTGTCTCCCCAGCCCTCAACTTCTGATGCCGTGCCCGCGGTGACTCCCTCACCGACGGTATGGGTAAAGGCACCAGTGAAAAAAGACCCAAATTATTACCTGCAAATGCAGGAGAAATATAAAGAATATATCAAAGACAATGAACTGTTAGCGATACCGGAAGTCGCCAACGTTATGGCAAAAAAGACAATCTCCCTGCTGACAGCAGATGAAAAAACAAAAAAATTTATTGCTGTCAGTAGGGAGAACATGGAAGAAGCATTAAAGGTGCTTAATATTATCCCTTGTGTGTTAGCAAGGAGGTCCCGAGCGATGTGGGACATACTTCTGAGCTCGGAAGGAGAGGCGAAGGATCTGGCTGGAAGTGTAATGACAGCCAAGGGTATTCGGTTCCAGACCGAATACATGGGTACAAGAAGAACCAAGGTCACCATACATGGTGTGCCCGTGGAGGTGTCCGGTGATCACGTGGGTGCCTTTTTTGCGACTTTTGGAGCGGTGGAGGAGGTAGCACGTGTGAGGAGCAAGGCGGAGATAGCCACGGAGGATATTAATGTTTGCATTGTGTTAGACAGGGAAAATTTCCTGAAGGTCCCGGATATTATTACATACAGTGGAAGGAGATTGTTTGTGGTGGTGGAGGGGAGGAAGCCGCATTGCTGGGCGTGTGGCGTGGCTGGTCACACGTTCAAGATGTGCCCTAAAAGAAACCCGGAAATGGCACCGGAAACACCGCCGGTGTCAAAACCACCAGTCACACAGGAGAAAAAGACGGACCCAAAAAGCGGTGAATGGACGGAGGTGGTCAGGAGGGGGAAGAAAGTTGCTTCCCCTCCTCCTCAACAGGAGAAATCACCATCCCCGGAAAAAAAGAAGCCACGAAAAGAGGCTAACCAACAGCAGCAACAACAAGAGAAGCAGGGGCAAAAACAGCAACAAAGAGAAACGCAGAGACTACAACAACAACAGCTACAAGAGCAAAAGCAGCAGCAGCGGGAGCAGCCGACGAAACAACAAGAAATGGAGGCGGAAATGCCTCCTCCACGCTCCTCTTCTTTGAAGAGAGGACGGGAGGAGGAGGAGGAAGTGTCCCTAAAGAAGGGGAAAAAAGAACTTTTCGCACGTGGAAGAGCAGAACAAGTCACGGTTGCTCCCAGGACCCAATCCGCCCCTACATCTCCAAATAGAACTGTTTTTGTTGAGGGGAGGAGTCAGTCCGCATCCCCGATAAGGCATATACCTTCTCCTTCCCCCAAACCACCCACACCCTCCTCCCAATCAGAACCTTCCTCCCCGAAATCTTATCATCCCTCCCCGAAACCCTCCCCGAATCCCGATAAATCCTCCCCAAAAGGCGAGAAACAAAGAAAAAATGTCTTTATTTCAAAGGATATCTGCAAAGTGGACAGACAGGCCTTAGAGAGGGACCTTTCTTCTCAGAAGAAGGCCCTCCTAAGGCCTCTTTTCAAACTTAAAAATATTGACGGAAAGTCCATCGAGGACCCTGCCAATTTCCCGGGCGCCCCCGGAGTACTGACTTTGATCAGAAACACCGGGGGTGTAAAACAAAAGCCTGGGAATTTGTGCAGGGGGCCGTTGAGGCTTTCCCGACCATAAAAATGGCCCAAACGGGCACAAAATATCTTCAAAGGCTTTCGCATTTTTGTGCCGGGAGGGTCCCCGTCATCCTCCACCCATCTTTATACAGGGCTGTAAAACTTACTTTTCCCACGGACGTCGGCGGCATTGTCCAGGACGGACGAATTACGTCCGATATTGGCACAGGCAACCTTGGACAATCCGTCGGGGTCCCTACTCCCATTGATTTTCGCTCCGTATGTGACCAGAAGTAATTTTCTGCTTTCTCTTTACAGGTCTAAATGATGTCAATTAAGTTAGCCAGTATGAACGTGAAGGGCCTTAGGGATCGGAGTAAGGCTGCCCGCCTGCTTCGGGACCTCTTGTCCTTCGGCGTGGATGTCGCCGCGATCCAAGAGACTCACTTTGTTTGCAAGGTCGATGCTTGTGTGCTGTCTAACGACTTTGTCGTCTATTCAGCATATGGGAACCGGCTGGCCAGAGGAGTGTCTTTGCTGGTCAAGCGTACCCTGGACGCGAAGGTGGATCTTGTCCATGTCGGTGCCGAGGGCCGGCTGATCGTGGCCGATATTGCAGTGAAAAGCAATGCGTTTCGTCTGGTTGCGGTTTATGCGCCCAACGACCAGGAGGAGCGCGTCTCGTTTTTTCGGCGGTTGGAGCCCTTCCTGGTGGATTCCAAGCGACTCGTCTTAGTGGGGGACTGGAATGCCATCCTGGACCCCAAGTTGGATAGAGGGCGGGGAGCTAGAGGGAAGGAACGTGATCGTAGCTTGGTCGATCTCATCGAGGACTTCGGTCTAGTCGATAGATACCGGGCCGATCACAAGGGCGGGAGAATGTGGACGTGGGCTAATAGTTGGCCTTCTACCAAGGTGGCTAGCTACCTTGATAGAATGTTAGTTCGTGAAGCCGAACTAGATTTCTTAGATTGTCCCACGTTCCACTGGCTAGGTTACTCGGACCACAAACTCGTTTGTGCCCGGGTAAATTTAGAAAATAGGGTTAGAATGGCTGGTTACTGGAAGTTCAACGTGTCCTTACTGGACAGGCGGGACTTCCGGCGCCAGCTAATTAACTTAGTGCAGCGGGCGTTAACTGGGGGAGTCATCGGGAATAAGTGGTGGGATAACCTTAAGGATAGTATTAGGTCTTTCACCACTCAGTTCAGCATTCGGCTCAAACTAGATAAGGCTGACAAGGTGAAGACACTTAGAGCTAACTACTCCCGGGCGGTGGCTGGTGGGGATCCCCTAGAGATAGCCATAGCTAAGGAGGCCGTGGACCGGTCGAATAGCGATCGTTACATGGGCCAGGTAGTTAGACATAAGTTAAGCAAGATGTCTTCCGAAGCTGTGAATATGGGCGCAGAACTGCGCAAGGAAGAAATTCGCCGCGGAGGCGACCGGTACATTCGAGAGGTTCGCAACCCGGAGGGACACACTCTGCGGTCGACTGACGACATGTGCGAGGCGTTTCGGCGGCATTTCGAGATCCTGTTTACCAAGGAGCCCGGTCTCCGTGATGAGGAGTTTCGCAGCTATTTGGCTGACTTCCCCCGGCTTTTGCCGGCTGATGCAGCTAGCTGCGAGGGAGAGATTACGGAGGGCGAAGTCTACGCGGCGCTGAAGAAGGTCGGCAGTGGCAAATCGCCGGGTCTCGATGGTTTGCCCTATGAATTGTACTTGAGGCTGTCGCACATCTTTGTCCCGATTTTGACTGTCGTGTTCAACAACTGGTTCCGGCAGGGGTCCATCCCCAAACGGTTCACCAGGGGTGTGATCACGCTGTTGAGAAAAGGCAAGGGTGTGGGGAGGGAGCTAGAGGGTTACCGGCCCATAACTCTGCTAAACACAGAGTTAAAGATTTTGGCCAAGATCTTGCAAAATCGTTTGCAATTAGTTGCCGAGTCTCTGTTGGGACCTGAGCAGACTTGTGCTGTGAAGGGCCGAACAATTCAGAGCAACCTGCATCTGATACGCACGATCATAGAGGGGATAAAAGACGACGACGAAGCCGCGCTGATCCATTTAGATCAGTCCAAGGCATTTGATAGGGTTGACCATCGGTATCTGGCGGCTGTCCTGCAGGCAGCTGGATTCGAAACCAACTTCCGCCGCTGGATTAGCCTCCTGTATCAATCCCCGACGGCTGTGGTACAGGTGAACGGAAAGTTGTCGGGCGTTCTGGCGCTGTCTAGGTCGGTCCGACAGGGTTGTCCACTGTCGCCCCTACTTTATGCTTTGGCGTTGGAGCCCCTCCTTCGCCGGCTAAGGGACAGGGCGTGCAGTCCGGCCCTACGTGGAATCGCTGTCCCTGGTGGTGCTCGAGCCAGGGTTTCCGCGTACGCCGATGACGTCACTACTTTCGTGTCCTCCCGCAGGGACATCGAGGTGGTACAGAAGGCGCTTGAACGGTACGAACAGGTGACAGGGGCCAAGATTAACCGCAACAAGTCGTCCGGCTTGCGGTTAGGCGCCTGGAAGGGTCTGACCCTCCCGGGGCCCTTCGACTGGACGGACGGCCCGGTCTGCATTCTTGGAGTGTGGTTCGGGCCCGACCTACAGTTGGAGAAAAATTGGTCTGAAGTACTGGCAAAGGTAGGCGCGTCGGCCAAGATTTGGCGCCGAAGGAGGTTGTCCTTAAAGGGTATGGCTGAGGCGTGTGCTACATACGTCTTTCCCATCATCCTTTACCAGTTGTCAGTACTTCCACTTTGTAAACGGCATAAGAAGGCGATCGAGCGTTTGCTATTCTCCATTTTATGGAGAGGACGCAAACACTATGTCGACAAACGTGTCTGTTACCAACGTCCGTGTCATGGGGGCCTGGGAATGCCATACCTGATGGGCCATAAGGTTGCGTCGAGGTTGGTTTTTCTCAGGCGAGCGATTTCCGAAGACTCATTGCTTAGGGGGATAGTGAGGGACATGTTCCCTAGACTTACTATCACTCCCCCCATCTTGAGGCGGTGCCGTAAGCCTCGAGAGCGATCGAGTTTTCTCCTCGAATGTCTGGCGGCCCTGCGGGCCATTCCACGGTCCAGTGACCTTTCACGGCCTAGGAGAGTCTTCTATCGTGGGTTAGTGGAGGGCGTCGCAAAGGATTCACTACGTGATGTGCTGCGCTTGTCGGAGGACGAGTTTCGCTCGTTCTGGTCTTGGGCGCCAGGGAGTGATTATCTCAACAACTCTGAGTTTTCGCTCACCTGGCGATTAGCTCGGAATCGCTTGCCTCTCAATGACATGGCCTTCATATGGGGCCTGGCGGATTTGCCAGATTGTGAACGCTGCAACCTTGGCTTGGAAGAAACGGCTTCGCACGCCTTCTACCATTGTTCGCGGGTTCGCCCTCTATGGGACCGGGTCGGCGAGTTGACTGCTCGTATCGAGCCGCGAGAGCTTGTGCTCATTGATCGTGCATTCGCCTGTGATAATGTGTCGCCCCCGTTCTCTGGGATGAAGCGTATGGTGTTTCTGTCGCTGCTAGCCACGGCTCGAATGGTGATTTGGACGACGCGATTGGAGGAAGTCTTGCGAGGTCAGCGTCTTTCACATCAGGATCTGATCTGTTATTTTGAGCATCAGCTCAAAATAAAGATTAGAACTGATTGGAAACGTTTGACTTCGACAGACTTTAGCAAAAGGTGGGTAAATGTGGCGAGCCTGGTTCGTTTGAACGGGGCTAATCTTGATTTTCTCTTTTAGATCTGCTGGTTACATCGGGGTGGATTCCTCTGGAACCCTCCCCTGGTTAAGCTAGTTCTCTCTTGTGTACCTAGTTAAAGTGAATGAATGTGTTCCTAGCCTGTACCCGGCTTTTTCTTTTGTTATAATCCATGCCGAGATTCCCAACCTCCCCAGTTTGTTTTGGTCTCTTTTTATCTCGGCTGGTTCAGCCTTTTATTGTCCCTTTCCGCTAATTTTTTACCCCCCTCCCCACTCCCTTAGCGAGTGTGCTTCTTGATTTCGCCATTGGGCGGAATACAGCGGCCACTCTTTTTTCTGGGATGGTCGGTTCTTACTAACATTGATTATTATTTTAGTTCAAAATTTGTTGTATTTTTAGTTTATTTTTGGGTTCATCCCCCTCCCATCATTTCATTTTTCATTAAATATTTTACATTATATTGTATATATTATATTGTATATAAATACATTTTTATTGTCACGGGTTAATTTCCCCACTTTTTAGGTGTCCCTTGTAAGTTTCTGGCATTGTGGTGTACGAAGGATTGGGAGTAGATGGATGGGTTCTTTTGGTGACTGTGCAAATTGTAACGAGTGAATGGGTCGTGATAGTGTTTAGCTAGGTATAGGATAGTTTAGTGAGAACCAACCTCTCCCCCTCCCCTTTTAGGCCTTGTGCCATAATTTTGTAAATTTTACAAAATAAATAGTGCCCTGACGAGCCGTTGTTCGAAACAGAGTACGCCTCGCATTTTTGTCTTTTTACTTATTACAAGTTGAATTTACGTGTTGCCCGAAGTTAATTGTGAGTACCTGTTTTTTTTGCTGTCTTTGTTCTGTCTTCGTCGCGCGTTTTGAACTCTTGTTGGATTTTTGTGTTTTGTGAGGGGGGGCAAGTCAAGCTATGGCTTTGTCTCCCCAGCCCTCAACTTCTGATGCCGTGCCCGCGGTGACTCCCTCACCGACGGTATGGGTAAAGGCACCCGTTAACAAGGATGCCAAGTACTACTCGCAAATGCGGGAAAAATACCAAGACTACATAAAAGACAACGAATTGGTAGCAATACCAGAAGTGGTGAATGTAGTGGCAAAGAAGACAATCTCTCTACTGACAGCCGATGAAAAAACAAAAAAATTTATTGCTGTCAGTAGGGAGAACATGGAAGAAGCCCTGAAAGTCCTGGACATTGTACCTTGCGTACTGGCAAGAAGGTCCCGTGCAATGTGGGACATCTTGCTGGGCTCGGAAGGCGAAGCAAAAGATCTGGCGGGAAATGTATTGACTGCGAAAGGTATCCGGTTTCAAACCGAATACCTTGGTACAAGAAAGACAAAAATCACGATACATGGCGTGCCGGTGGACATTTCCTGTGACCATGTCGGAGCGTTTTTTGCGACTTTCGGTGCGGTGGAGGAGGTGGCACGTATAAAGAGTAAGGCCGGTGTGGCCACGGAAGATATATGTGTTAGTGTGGTGGTTGACCGCGAAAATTTTTTGAAGGTCCCAGACATTTTGCTCTGTAGAGGAAGAAAGTTGTTTGTGGTAGTGGAAGGAAGGAAGCCGCACTGCTGGGCGTGTGGTCTGGCCGGACACACATTCAAAATGTGTCCGGCAAGGAAACCGGAAGAAACACCGGTGACACCGAAACACCGCCGGTGTCAAAAACAACAAGTACTCCAGAAAAAAAATCCCAGCCAAAAAGCGGGGAATGGACGGAGGTGGTGAGGAGGGGGAAGAAAGTTTCTTCCCCTCCTCCGCAACATGACAAATCTCCGTCCCCAGAAAAGAAGAAGCCTCGCAAGGAGGCAAAACAGCAGCAGCAGGAGCCTCGACAGCAGCAACAACAACAACAAAATGAACCACAGAAACAGCAACCAGATCAACAACAACCAGATCAACAACAACAAGACTTGGATGTGGAAATGCCTCCTCCACGGTCGTCATCTTTAAAGAGGGCTCGAGAGGAGGAAGAGGATGTCAACATAAAAAAAGGAAAGAAGGAGGAGCGTAGCAGAGCGGAGCGAATTACAGCTTCCCCCAAGACCCAATCTGCACCTGCATCACCTGTCAGAACTGTCTTTGTTAAGGGGAGGAGTCATTCTGCCTCCCCAGTAAGAAATATACCTTCTCCTTCCCTTACACCTCCCACACCCTCCTCCCAACCAGAACCTTCCTCCCCGAAATCTGATCAACCCTCACCGAGTCCATCCCCGAATCCTAATAAATCCTCCCCGAAAAGAGGAAAACAAAGAAACTGTTATGCAAACAAAGATGTCTGCAAAATTGACAGACAGGCCTTAGAGAGGGACCTTTCTTCTCAGAAGAAGGCCCTCCTAAGGCCTTTATTCAAGGTAAAAAATATTGATGGAAAGTCCATCGAGGACCCTGCCAATTTCCCGGGCGCCCCCGGAGTACTGACTTTGATCAGAAATACCGGGGGAAGTAGAACAAAGGCCTGGGAATTTGTGCAGGGGGCCGTTGAGGCTTTCCCGGATATAAAAATGGCCCAAACGGGCACTAAATATCTTCAAAGGCTTTCGCATTTTTGTGCTGGGAGGGTCCCCGTCATCCTCCACCCATCTTTATATAGGGCGGTAAAACTTACCTTTCCCACGGACGTCGGCGGCATTGTCCAGGACGGACGAATTACGTCCGATATTGGCACAGGCAACCTTGGACAATCCGTCGGGGTCCCTACTCCCATTGATTTTCGCTCCGTATGTGACCAGAAGTAATTTTCTGCTCTCTTTTTCAGGTCTAAATGATGTCAATTAAGTTAGCCAGTATGAACGTGAAGGGCCTTAGGGATCGGAGTAAGGCTGCCCGCCTGCTTCGGGACCTCTTGTCCTTCGGCGTGGATGTCGCCGCGATCCAAGAGACTCACTTTGTTTGCAAGGTCGATGCCTGTGTGCTGTCTAACGACTTTGTCGTCTATTCAGCATATGGGAACCGGCTGGCCAGAGGAGTGTCTTTGCTGGTCAAGCGTACCCTGGACGCGAAGGTGGATCTTGTCCATGTCGGTGCCGAGGGCCGGCTGATCGTGGCCGATATTGCAGTGAAAAGCAATGCGTTTCGTCTGGTTGCGGTTTATGCGCCCAACGACCAGGAGGAGCGCGTCTCGTTTTTCGGCGGTTGGAGCCCTTCCTGGTGGATTCCAAGCGACTCGTCTTAGTGGGGGACTGGAATGCCATCCTGAACCCCAAGTTGGATAGAGGGCGGGGAGCTAGAGGGAAGGAACGTGATCGTAGCTTGGTCGATCTTATCGAGGACTTCGGTCTTGTCGATAGATACCGGGCCGATCACAAGGGTGGGAGAATGTGGACGTGGGCTAATAGTTGGCCTTCTACCAAGGTGGCTAGCTACCTTGATAGAATGTTAGTTCGTGAAGCCGAACTAGATTTCTTAGATTGTCCCACGTTCCACTGGCTAGGTTACTCGGACCACAAACTCGTTTGTGCCCGGGTAAATTTAGAAAATAGGGTTAGAATGGCTGGTTACTGGAAGTTCAACGTGTCCTTACTGGACAGGCGGGACTTCCGGCGCCAGCTAATTAACTTAGTGCAGCGGGCGTTAACTGGGGGAGTCATCGGGAATAAGTGGTGGGATAACCTTAAGGATAGTATTAGGTCTTTCACCACTCAGTTCAGCATTCGGCTCAAACTAGATAAGGCTGACAAGGTGAAGACACTTAGATCTAATTACTCCCGGGCGGTGGCTGGTGGGGATCCCCTAGAGATAGCCATAGCTAAGGAGGCCGTGGACCGGTCGAATAGCGATCGTTACATGGGCCAGGTAGTTAGACATAAGTTAAGCAAGATGTCTTCCGAAGCTGTGAACATGGGCGCAGAACTGCGCAAGGAAGAAATTCGCCGCGGAGGCGACCGGTACATTCGAGAGGTTCGCAACCCGGAGGGACACACTCTGCGGTCGACTGACGACATGTGCGAGGCGTTTCGGCGGCATTTCGAGATCCTGTTTACCAAGGAGCCTGGTCTCCGTGATAAGGAGTTTCGCAGCTATTTGGCTGACTTCCCCGGCTTTTGCCGGCTGATGCAGCTAGCTGCGAGGGAGAGATTACGGAGGGCGAAGTCTACGCGGCGCTGAAGGTCGGCAGAGGCAAATCGCCGGGTCTCGATGGTTTGCCCTATGAATTGTACTTGAGGCTGTCGCACATCTTTGTCCCGATTTTGACTGTCGTGTTCAACAACTGGTTCCGGCAGGGGTCCATCCCCAAACGGTTCACCAGGGGTGTGATCACGCTGTTGAGAAAAGGCAAGGATGTGGGGAGGGAGCTAGAGGGTTACCGGCCCATAACTCTGCTAAACACAGAGTTAAAGATTTTGGCCAAGATCTTGCAAAATCGTTTGCAATTAGTTGCCGAGTCTCTGTTGGGACCTGAGCAGACTTGTGCTGTGAAGGGCCGAACAATTCAGAGCAACCTGCATCTGATACGCACGATCATAGAGGGGATAAAAGACGACGACGAAGCCGCGCTGATCCATTTAGATCAGTCCAAGGCATTTGATAGGGTTGACCATCGGTACCTGGCGGCTGTCCTGCAGGCAGCTGGATTCGAAACCAACT
This sequence comes from Ascarosepion bandense, assembly GCA_037127315.1. Classification (NCBI taxonomy): domain Eukaryota; kingdom Metazoa; phylum Mollusca; class Cephalopoda; order Sepiida; family Sepiidae; genus Ascarosepion; species Ascarosepion bandense. The sequence goes on from JBBBDQ010000214.1 coordinate 1,080,241, forward strand.
TCCGCCGCTGGATTAGCCTCCTGTATCAATCCCCGACGGCTGTGGTACAGGTGAACGGAAAGTTGTCGGGCGTTCTGGCGCTGTCTAGGTCGGTCCGACAGGGTTGTCCACTGTCGCCCCTACTTTATGCTTTGGCGTTGGAGCCCCTCCTTCGCCGGCTAAGGGACAGGGCGTGCAGTCCGGCCCTACGTGGAATCGCTGTCCCTGGTGGTGCTCGAGCCAGGGTTTCCGCGTACGCCGATGACGTCACTACTTTCGTGTCCTCCCGCAGGGACATCGAGGTGGTACAGAAGGCGCTTGAACGGTACGAACAGGTGACAGGGGCCAAGATTAACCGCAACAAGTCGTCCGGCTTGCGGTTAGGCGCCTGGAAGGGTCTGACCCTCCCGGGGCCCTTCGACTGGACGGACGGCCCGGTCTGCATTCTTGGAGTGTGGTTCGGGCCCGACCTACAGTTGGAGAAAAATTGGTCTGAAGTACTGGCAAAGGTAGGCGCGTCGGCCAAGATTTGGCGCCGAAGGAGGTTGTCCTTAAAGGGTATGGCTGAGGCGTGTGCTACATACGTCTTTCCCATCATCCTTTACCAGTTGTCAGTACTTCCACTTTGTAAACGGCATAAGAAGGCGATCGAGCGTTTGCTATTCTCCATTTTATGGAGAGGACGCAAACACTATGTCGACAAACGTGTCTGTTACCAACGTCCGTGTCATGGGGGCCTGGGAATGCCATACCTGATGGGCCATAAGGTTGCGTCGAGGTTGGTTTTTCTCAGGCGAGCGATTTCCGAAGACTCATTGCTTAGGGGGATAGTGAGGGACATGTTCCCTAGACTTACTATCACTCCCCCCATCTTGAGGCGGTGCCGTAAGCCTCGAGAGCGATCGAGTTTTCTCCTCGAATGTCTGGCGGCCCTGCGGGCCATTCCACGGTCCAGTGACCTTTCACGGCCTAGGAGAGTCTTCTATCGTGGGTTAGTGGAGGGCGTCGCAAAGGATTCACTACGTGATGTGCTGCGCTTGTCGGAGGACGAGTTTCGCTCGTTCTGGTCTTGGGCGCCAGGGAGTGATTATCTCAACAACTCTGAGTTTTCGCTCACCTGGCGATTAGCTCGGAATCGCTTGCCTCTCAATGACATGGCCTTCATATGGGGCCTGGCGGATTTGCCAGATTGTGAACGCTGCAACCTTGGCTTGGAAGAAACGGCTTCGCACGCCTTCTACCATTGTTCGCGGGTTCGCCCTCTATGGGACCGGGTCGGCGAGTTGACTGCTCGTATCGAGCCGCGAGAGCTTGTGCTCATTGATCGTGCATTCGCCTGTGATAATGTGTCGCCCCCGTTCTCTGGGATGAAGCGTATGGTGTTTCTGTCGCTGCTAGCCACGGCTCGAATGGTGATTTGGACGACGCGATTGGAGGAAGTCTTGCGAGGTCAGCGTCTTTCACATCAGGATCTGATCTGTTATTTTGAGCATCAGCTCAAAATAAAGATTAGAACTGATTGGAAACGTTTGACTTCGACAGACTTTAGCAAAAGGTGGGTAAATGTGGCGAGCCTGGTTCGTTTGAACGGGGCTAATCTTGATTTTCTCTTTTAGATCTGCTGGTTACATCGGGGTGGATTCCTCTGGAACCCTCCCCTGGTTAAGCTAGTTCTCTCTTGTGTACCTAGTTAAAGTGAATGAATGTGTTCCTAGCCTGTACCCGGCTTTTTCTTTTGTTATAATCCATGCCGAGATTCCCAACCTCCCCAGTTTGTTTTGGTCTCTTTTTATCTCGGCTGGTTCAGCCTTTTATTGTCCCTTTCCGCTAATTTTTTACCCCCCTCCCCACTCCCTTAGCGAGTGTGCTTCTTGATTTCGCCATTGGGCGGAATACAGCGGCCACTCTTTTTTCTGGGATGGTCGGTTCTTACTAACATTGATTATTATTTTAGTTCAAAAATTTGTTGTATTTTTAGTTTATTTTTGGGTTCATCCCCCTCCCATCATTTCATTTTTCTTTAAATATTTTACATTATATTGTATATATTATATTGTATTTAAATACATTTTTATTGTCATGGGTTAATTTCCCCACTTTTTAGGTGTCCCTTGTAAGTTTCTGGCATTGTGGTGTAAGAAGGATTGGGAGTAGATGGATGGGTTCTTTTGGTGATTGTGCAAATTGTAACGAGTGAATGGGTCGTGACAGTGTTTAGCTAGGTATAGGATAGTTAAGTGAGAACCAACCTCTCCCCCTCCCCCTTTTAGGCCTTGTGCCATAATTTTGTATTTCATACAAAATAAATACTGCCCTGACGAGCCGTTGGCACTGACTCTGTGATTTTTGCAGGAGTTGCTGTTGGATTGTTGTGGACTCTGTGTTGCCAGTGGGTGCGTCTGTTTTGTTGCATTGTTTTGTTTGTCTTCGTCGCTCGTGTGCTTTTTTGAACGTTTTTTTATTGTGAGGGGGGGGCAGGTCAAGCTGTGGCTTTGTCTCCCCAGCCCTCAACTTCTGACGCGGTGCCTGCGGTGGCTCCCCCACCGACGGCATGGGTGAGGGCACCAGTTGGGAGGGATGCCGAGTACTGCCGGCGGGTGCAGGAGAAGTATAAGGAGTGTGTTTCCGAGAACGAGTTGAGGGTGGTCCCGGAGGTGGTGAATGTTGTCGCACCTGGAGCGGTCTCCCTGCTGACATCCGATGTCGGGGCGCGAAGGTCCGTCGGTGTCAGCAGGGGGAGTGTGGAGGAGGCGTTGGAAGCCTTAAGTGTTGTGCCCTGTATCCTGGCGGGAGGCTCCCGGGCTGTGTGGGATGTGTTGTTGGGCTCGGGGGCGGAAGCGGGGAGTTTGGCCGGTAATACCTTGGAGGCCGGGGGTATCCGGATGCAGACGGAGTGTCTGGGTGCTCGAGGGTCGAAGATGGCGGTGCGTGGTGTGCCAGTCGAGGTGGCTTGTGACCACGTGGGAGCATTTTTTGCTCAATTTGGAGCGGTGGAGGTGGTCGCAAGGATGGATGGCGAAGCCGGTGTGGCCGCGGAGGACGTCAGTATCAGCATGGTCGTGGACAGCAAGAACCGTTTGGGGGTCCCCGATGTTTTGCTGTGCCGTGGCCGGAGGCTTTTTGTTGTCGTGGAGGGAGGGAGGCCGCGCTGCTGGGCGTGTGGTCTGGCCGGACACACATTCAAAATGTGTCCGGCAAGGAAACCGGAAGAAACACCGGTGACACCGGCAACACCGCCGGTGTCAGCAGCAGCAGTTCCCCCTGAAAGAAAAGCCGAGGAGAAAAGCAATGAATGGACGGAGGTGGTTAGGAGGGGCAAGAAAGTTGCTTCCCCTCCTCCACAACATGAAAAATCTCCGTCCCCAGAAAAGAAGAGGCCTCGCAAAGAGGTAAAGCAGCAACAATAACAACAACAACAACAAAAAGACGAACAACAAAAAGAACAACAAAAAGAACAACAAAAAGAACAGAAAGACCAACAACATAAAGACCAACAACAAGAAATGGAGCAGGAAATGCCTCCTCCACGTTCCTCATCTTTGAAGAGAGGACGGGAGGAGGAGGAGGTGGTGTCCCAAAAGAAGGGGAAGAAAGACTTTCTAGAACGGGGAAGAGCAGAAAAGATCACGATGGCTCCAAAGACCCAATCTGCCCCTACATCCCCGAGTAGAACATTTCATGTCGAGGGGAGGAGTCAGTCTGCCTCCCCAGTGAGACATATACCTCCTCCTTCCCCCACACCACCCACACCTTCCTCCCAATCAGAACCTTCCTCCCCGAAATCTTATCATCCCTCCCCGATACCCCCCCCCGAATCCAGACAAATCCTCCCCGAAAAAGGAAAAAAAGAAAAATATTTTTGTAACGAAAGATATTTGTAAAATAGATAGACAGGCCTTAGAGAGGGACCTTTCTTCTCAGAAGAAGGCCCTCCTAAGGCCTCTTTTCAAACTTAAAAATATTGACGGAAAGTCCATCGAGGGCCCTGCCAATTTCCCGGGCGCCCCCGGAGTACTGACTTTGATCAGAAACACCGGGGGATGTAAAACAAAAGCCTGGGAATTTGTGCAGGGGGCCGTTGAGGCTTTCCCGACCATAAAAATGGCCCAAACGGGTACAAAATACCTACAAAGGCTGTCTCATTTTTGTGCTGGGAGGGTCCCCGTCATCCTCCACCCATCTTTATATAGGGCTTTAAAGCTAAACTTCCCTACGGACGTCGGCGGCATTGTCCAGGACGGACGAATTACGTCCGATATTGGCACGGGCAACCTTGGACAATCCGTCGGGGTCCCTACTCCCATAGATTTTCGCTCCGTATGTGACCAGAAGTAATTTTCTGCTTTCTTTTTCACGTCTAAATGATGTCAATTAAGTTAGCCAGTATGAACGTGAAGGGCCTTAGGGATCGGAGTAAGGCTGCCCGCCTGCTTCGGGACCTCTTGTCCTTCGGCGTGGATGTCGCCGCGATCCAAGAGACACACTTTGTTTGCAAGGTCGATGCCTGTGTGCTGTCTAACGACTTTGTCGTCTATTCAGCATATGGGAACCGGCTGGCCAGAGGAGTGTCTTTGCTGGTCAAGCGTACCCTGGACGCGAAGGTGGATCTTGTCCATGTCGGTGCCGAGGGCCGGCTGATCGTGGCCGATATTGCAGTGAAAAGCAATGCGTTTCGTCTGGTTGCGGTTTATGCGCCCAACGACCAGGAGGAGCGCGTCTCGTTTTTTCGGCGGTTGGAGCCCTTCCTGGTGGATTCCAAGCGACTCGTCTTAGTGGGGGACTGGAATGCCATCCTGAACCCCAAGTTGGATAGAGGGCGGGGAGCTAGATGGAAGGAACGTGATCGTAGCTTGGTCGATCTTATCGAGGACTTCGGTCTTGTCGATAGATACCGGGCCGATCACAAGGGCGGGAGAATGTGGACGTGGGCTAATAGTTGGCCTTCTACCAAGGTGGCTAGCTAACTTGATAGAATGTTAGTTCGTGAAGCCGAGCTAGACTTCTTAGATTGTCCCACGTTCCACTGGCTAGGTTACTCGGATCACAAACTCGTTTGTGCCCGGGTAAATTTAGAAAATAGGGTTAGAATGGCTGGTTACTGGAAGTTCAACGTGTCCTTACTGGACAGGCGGGACTTCCGGCGCCAGCTAATTAACTTAGTACAGCGGGCGTTAACTGGGGGAGTCATTGGGAATAAGTGGTGGGAGAACCTTAAGGATAGTATTAGGTCTTTCACCACTCAGTTCAGCATTCGGCTCAAACTAGATAAGGCTGACAAGGTGAAGACACTTAGATCTAATTACTCCCGGGCGGTGGCTGGTGGGGATCCCCTAGAGATAGCCATAGCTAAGGAGGCCGTGGACCGGTCGAATAGCGATCGTTACATGGGCCAGGTAGTTAGACATAAGTTAAGCAAGATGTCTTCCGAAGCTGTGAACATGGGCGCAGAACTGCGCAAGGAAGAAATTCGCCGCGGAGGCGACCGGTACATTCGAGAGGTTCGCGACCCGGAGGGACACACTCTGCGGTCGACTGACGACATGTGCGAGGCGTTTCGGTGGCATTTCGAGATCCTGTTTACCAAGGAGCCTGATCTCCGTGATGAGGAGTTTCGCAGCTATTTGGCTGACTTCCCCCGGCTTTTGCCGGCTGATGCAGCTAGCTGCGAGGGAGAGATTACGGAGGGCGAAGTCTACGCGGCGCTGAAGAAGGTCGGCAGAGGTAAATCGCCGGGTCTCGATGGTTTGCCCTATGAATTGTACTTGAGGCTGTCGCACATCTTTGTCCCGATTTTGACTGTCGTGTTCAACAACTGGTTCCGGCAGGGGTCCATCCCCAAACGGTTCACCAGTGGTGTGATCACGCTGTTGAGAAAAGGCAAGGATGTGGGGAGGGAGCTAGAGGGTTACCGGCCCATAACTCTGCTAAACACAGAGTTAAAGATTTTGGCCAAGATCTTGCAAAATCGTTTGCAATTAGTTGCCGAGTCTCTGTTGGGACCTGAGCAGACTTGTGCTGTGAAGGGCCGAACAATTCAGAGCAACCTGCATCTGATACGCACGATCATAGAGGGGATAAAAGACGACGACGAAGCCGCGCTGATCCATTTAGTTCAGTCCAAGGCATTTGATAGGGTTGACCATCGGTACCTGGCGGCTGTCCTGCAGGCAGCTGGATTCGGAACCAACTTCCGCCGTTGGATTAGCCTCCTGTATCAATCCCCGATGGCTGTGGTACAGGTGAACGGAAAGTTGTCGGGCGTTCTGGCGCTGTCTAGGTCGGTCCGACAGGGTTGTCCACTGTCGCCCCTACTTTATGCTTTGGCGTTGGAGCCCCTCCTTCGCCGGCTAAGGGACAGGGCGTGCAGTCCGGCCCTACGTGGAATCGCTGTCCCTGGTGGTGCTCGAGCCAGGGTTTCCGCGTACGCCGATGACGTCACTACTTTCGTGTCCTCCCGCAGGGACATCGAGGTGGTACAGAAGGCGCTTGAACGGTACGAACAGGTGACAGGGGCCAAGATTAACCGCAACAAGTCGTCCGGCTTGCGGTTAGGCGCCTGGAAGTGTCTGACCCTCCCGGGGCCCTTCGACTGGACGGACGGCCCGGTCTGCATTCTTGGAGTGTGGTTCGGACCCGACCTACAGTTGGAGAAAAATTGGTCTGAAGTACTGGCAAAGGTAGGCGCGTCGGCCAAGATTTGGCGCCGAAGGAATTTGTCCTTAAAGGGTATGGCTGAGGCGTGTGCTACATACGTCTTTCCCATTATCCTTTACCAGTTGTCAGTACTTCCACTTTGTAAACGGCATAGGAAGGCGATCGAGCGTTTGCTATTCTCCATTTTATGGAGAGGACGCAAACACTATGTCGACAAACGTGTCTGTTACCAACGTCCGTGTCATGGGGGCCTGGGAATGCCATACCTGATGGGCCATAAGGTTGCGTCAAGGTTGGTTTTTCTCAGGCGAGCGATTTCCGAAGACTCATTGCTTAGGGGGATAGTGAGGGACATGTTCCCTAGACTTACTATCACTCCCCCTATCTTGAGGCGGTGCCGTAAGCCTCGAGAGCGATCGAGTTTTCTCCTCGAATGTCTGGCGGCCCTGCGGGCCATTCCACGGTCCAGTGACCTTTCACGGCCTAGGAGAGTCTTCTATCGTGGGTTAGTGGAGGGCGTCGCAAAGGATTCACTACGTGATGTGCTGCGCTTGTCGGAGGACGAGTTTCGCTCGTTCTGGTCTTGGGCGCCAGGGAGTGATTATCTCAACAACTCTGAGTTTTCGCTCACCTGGCGATTAGCTCGGAATCGCTTGCCTCTCAATGACATGGCCTTCATATGGGGCCTGGCGGATTTGCCAGATTGTGAACGCTGCAACCTTGGCTTGGAAGAAACGGCTTCGCACGCCTTCTACCATTGTTCGCGGGTTCGCCCTCTATGGGACCGGGTCGGCGAGTTGACTGCTCGTATCGAGCCGCGAGAGCTTGTGCTCATTGATCGTGCATTCGCCTGTGATAATGTGTCGCCCCCGTTCTCTGGGATGAAGCGTATGGTGTTTCTGTCGCTGCTAGCCACGGCTCGAATGGTGATTTGGACGACGCGAATGGAGGAAGTCTTGCGAGGTCGGCGCCTTTCACATCAGGATCTGATCTGTTATTTTGAGCATCAGCTCAAAATAAAGATTAGAACTGATTGGAAACGTTTGACTTCGACAGACTTTAGCAAAAGGTGGGTAAATGTGGCGAGCCTGGTTCGTTTGAACGGGGCTAATCTTGATTTTCTCTTTTAGATCTGCTGGTTACATCGGGGTGGATTCCTCTGGAACCCTCCCCTGGTTAAGCTATTTTTCTCTCTTGTGTACCTAGTTAAAGTGAATGAATGTGTTCCTAGCCTGTACCCGGCTTTCTCTTTTGTTATGATCCATGTCGAGATTCCCAATCTCCCCAGTTTGTTTTGGTCTCCGTTTATCTCGGCTGGTTCAGCCTTTTATTGTCCCATTCCGCTAATTTTTTACCCCCCTCTCCACTCCCTTAGCGAGTGTGCTTCTTGATTTCGCCGGTTGGCGGAATACAGCGGCCACTCTGTTTTCTGGGATGGACGGTTCTTACTAACATTGATTATTATTTTAGTTAAAAAAAAAATTTTGTTGTATTTTTAGTTTATTTTTGGGTTCATCCCCCTCCCATCATTTCATTTTTCATTAAATATTTTACATTATATTGTATATAAATACATTTTTATTGTCATGGGTTAATTTCCCCACTTTTTAGGTGTCCCTTGTAAGTTTCTGGCATTGTGGTGTAAGAAGGATTGGGAGTAGATGGATGGGTTCTTTTGGTGACTGTGCAAATTGTAACGAGTGAATGGGTCGTGATAGTGTTTAGCTAGGTATAGGATAGTTAAGTGAGAACCAACCTCTCCCCCTCCCCCTTTTAGGCCTTGTGCCATAATTTTGTATTTTGTACAAAATAAATACTGCCCTGACGAGCCGTTGTTCGAAACAGAGCGCGCCTCGCATTTTTTGTCTGATTGCAAATTGGATCTACGTGTTTTTGTTGCCCAAAGTTAATTGTGAGTACCTGTTTTTTTTTGCTGTCTTTGTTCTGTCTTCGTCGCGCTGTTTGAACTTTTTTGTGGATTTTGTGTTTTGTGAGGGGGGGCAAGTCAAGCTATGGCTTTGTCTCCCCAGCCCTCAACTTCTGATGCCGTGCCTGCGGTGACTCCCTCACCGACGGTATGGGTAAAGGCACCCGTTAACAAGGATGCCAAGTACTACTCGCAAATGCGGGAAAAATACCAAGACTACATAAAAGACAACGAATTGGTAGCAATACCAGAAGTGGTGAATGTAGTGGCAAAAAAGACAATCTCTCTACTGACAGCCGATGAAAAAACGCGAAAATTTATTGCTGTCAGTAGGGAGAACATGGAAGAAGCCTTGAAAGCCCTGGACATTGTACCTTGCGTACTGGCAAGAAGGTCCCGTGCAATGTGGGACATCTTGCTGGGCTCGGAGGGTGAGGCGATGGATCTGGCAGGAAATGTACTAACAGCAAAAGGTATTCGGTTTCAGACCGAGTACCTTGGTACGAGAAAAACAAAAATCACTATACATGGCGTGCCGGTGGACATTTCCTGTGACCATGTCGGAGCATTTTTTGCTACTTTCGGCGCAGTAGAAGAGGTGGCACGCATAACCAGCAAGGCCGGTGTGGCCACGGAAGATATATGTGTTAGTGTGGTGGTTGACCGCGAAAATTTTTTGAAAGTCCCAGACATTTTGCTCTGTAGAGGAAGAAAGTTGTTTGTGGTAGTGGAAGGAAGGAAGCCGCACTGCTGGGCGTGTGGTCTGGCCGGACACACATTCAAAATGTGTCCGGCAAGGAAACCGGAAGAAACACCGGTGACACCGGAAACACCGCCGGTGTCAAAAACAACAAGTACTCCGGAAAAAAATCCCAGCCAAAAAGCGGGGAATGGACGGAGGTGGTGAGGAGGGGGAAGAAAGTCTCTTCCCCTCCTCCACATGAAAAATCTCCGGAAAAGAAGAAACCTCGTAAGGAGGCAAAACAACAGCAACAACAACAGCAGCAGGAATCTCAACAGCAACAACTACAAGAACAACACAATGAACCACAGAAACAGCAACCAGAAAAACAGCAAACGGATAAACAAGAAGACGTGGAAATGCCTCCTCCACGGTCATCATCTTTAAAGAGGGCTCGAGAGGAGGAAGAGGATGTGACCATAAAGAAAGGAAAGAAGGAGGAGCGTGGCAGTGGAGCGGGTCACAGATACTCCCAGAACCCAATCCGCCCCTGCATCACCTGTAAGAACTGTTTTTGTTGAGGGGAGGAGTCATTCTGCATCCCCAGTGAGAAATACACCCTCTCCTTCCCCCACACCTCCCACACCCTCATCCCAATCAGCACCTTCCTCCCCGAAATCTGAACATCCCTCCCCGAATTCCGAAAAACCCTCACCGAAACGGGAAAAACAAAAAAAAGAACATTTTTTTTCAAAAACGATGTCTGCAAAGTAGACAGACAGGCCTTAGAGAGGGACCTTCCTTCTCAGAAGAAGGCCCTCCTAAGGCCTCTATTCAAATTGAAAAACATAGACGGAAAGTCTATCGAGGACCCTGCCAATTTCCCAGGGGCCCCCGGGGTACTGACCTTAATCAGAAATACCGGGGGTAGCAGAACAAAAGCCTGGGAATTTGTGCAGGGGGCCGTCGAGGCATTTCCAAACATAAAAATGGCCCAAATGGGCAGTAAATACCTTCAAAGGCTTTCGCATTTTTGTGCTGGGAGGGTCCCCGTCATCCTCCACCCATCTTTATATAGGGCTGTAAAGCTAACCTTCCCTACGGACGTCGGCGGCATTGTCCAAGACGGACGAATTACGTCCGATATTGGCACAGGAAACCTTGGACAATCCGTCGGGGTCCCTACTCCCATAGATTTTCGCTCCGTATGTGACCAGAAGTAATTTTCTGCTTTCTCTTTACAGGTCTAAATGATGTCAATTAAGTTAGCCAGTATGAACGTGAAGGGCCTTAGGGATCGGAGTAAGGCTGCCCGCCTGCTTCGGGACCTCTTGTCCTTCGGTGTGGATGTCGCCGCGATCCAAGAGACTCACTTTGTTTGCAAGGTCGATGCTTGTGTGCTGTCTAACGACTTTGTCGTCTATTCAGCATATGGGAACCGGCTGGCCAGAGGAGTTTCTTTGCTGGTCAAGCGTACCCTGGACGCGAAGGTGGATCTTGTCCATGTCGGTGCCGAGGGCCGGCTAATCGTGGCCGATATTGCAGTGAAAAGCAATGCGTTTCGTCTGGTTGCGGTTTATGCGCCCAACGACCAGGAGGAGCGCGTCTCGTTTTTTCGGCGGTTGGAGCCCTTCCTGGTGGATTCCAAGCGACTCGTCTTAGTGGGGGACTGGAATGCCATCCTGGACCCCAAGTTGGATAGAGGGTGGGGAGCTAGAGGGAAGGCACGTGATCGTAGCTTGGTTGATCTCATCAAGGACTTCGGTCTAGTCGATAGATACCGGGCCGATCACAAGGGCGGGAGAATGTGGACGTGGGCTAATAGTTGGCCTTCTACCAAGGTGGTTAGCTACCATGATGGAATGTTAGTTCGTGAAGCCGAACTAGATTTCTTAGATTGTATCACGTTCCACTGGCTAGGTTACTCGGACCACAAACTCGTTTGTGCCCGGGTAAATTTAGAAAATAGGGTTAGAAGGGCTGGTTACTGGAAGTTCAACGTGTCCTTACTGGACAGGCGGGACTTCCGGCGCCAGCTAATTAACTTAGTGCAGCGGGCGTTAACTGGGGGAGTCATCGGGAATAAGTGGTGGGAGAACCTTAAGGATAGTATTAGGTCTTTCACCACTCAGTTCAGCATTCGGCTCAAACTAGATAAGGCTGACAAGGTGAAGACACTTAGATCTAATTACTCCCGGGCGGTGGCTGGTGGGGATCCCCTAGAGATAGCCATAGCTAAGGAGGCCGTGGACCGGTCGAATAGCGATCGTTACATGGGCCAGGTAGTTAGACATAAGTTAAGCAAGATGTCTTCCGAAGCTGTGAACATGGGCGCAGAACTGCGCAAGGAAGAAATTCGCCGCGGAGGCGACCGGTACATTCGAGAGGTTCGCAACCCGGAGGGACACACTCTTCGGTCGACTGACGACATGTGCGAGGCGTTTCGGCGGCATTTCGAGATGCTGTTTACCAAGGAGCCTGGTCTCCGTGATGAGGAGTTTCGCAGCTATTTGGCTGACTTCCCCCGGCTTTTGCCGGCTGATGCAGCTAGCTGCGAGGGAGAGATTACGGAGGGCGAGGTCTACGCGGCGCTGAAGAAGGTCGGCAGTGGTAAATCGCCGGGTCTCGATGGTTTGCCCTATAAATTGTACTTGAGGCTGTCGCACATCTTTGTCCCGATTTTGACCGTCGTGTTCAACAACTGGTTCCGGCAGGGGTCCATCCCCAACCGGTTCAGCAGGGGTGTGATCACGCTGTTGAGAAAGGGCAAGGATGTGGGGAGGGAGCTAGAGGGTTACCGGCCCATAACTCTGCTAAACACCGAGTTAAAGATTTTGGCCAAGATCTTGCAAAATCGTTTGCAATTAGTTGCCGAGTCCCTGTTGGGACCTGAGCAGACTTGTGCTGTGAAGGGCCGAACAATTCAGAGCAACCTGCATCTGATACGCACGATCATAGAGGTGATAAAAGACGACGACGAAGCCGCGCTGATCCCTTTAGATCAGTCCAAGGCATTTGATAGGGTTGACCATCGGTACCTGGCGGCTGTCCTGCAGGCAGCTGGATTCGGAACCAACTTCCGCCGCTGGATTAGCCTCCTGTATCAATCCCCGACGGCTGTGGTACAGGTGAACGGAAAGTTGTCGGGCGTTCTGGCGCTGTCTAGGTCGGTCCGACAGGGTTGTCCACTGTCGCCCCTACTTTATGCTTTGGCGTTGGAGCCCCTCCTTCGCCGGCTAAGGGACAGGGCGTGCAGTCCGGCCCTACGTGGAATCGCTGTCCCTGGTGGTGCTCGAGCCAGGGTTTCCGCGTACGCCGATGACGTCACTACTTTCGTGTCCTCCCGCAGGGACATCGAGGTGGTACAGAAGGCGCTTGAATGGTAAGAACAGGTGACAGGGGCCAAGATTAACCGCAATAAGTCGTCCGGCTTGCGGTTAGGCGCCTGGAAGGGTCTGACCCTCCCGGGGCCCTTCGACTGGACGGACGGCCCGGTCTGCATTCTTGGAGTGTGGTTCGGGCCCGACCTACAGTTGGAGAAAAATTGGTCTGAAGTACTGGCAAAGGTAGGCGCGTCGGCCAAGATTTGGCGCCGAAGGAATTTGTCCATAAAGGGTATGGCTGAGGCGTGTGCTACATACGTCTTTCCCATTATCCTTTACCAGTTGTCAGTACTTCCACTTTGTAAACGGCATAGGAAGGCGATCGAGCGTTTGCTATTCTCCATTTTGTGGAGAGGACGCAAACACTATGTCGACAAACGTGTCTGTTACCAACGTCCGTGCCATGGGGGCCTGGGAATGCCATACCTGATGGGCCATAAGGTTGCGTCAAGGTTGGTTTTTCTCAGGCGAGCGATTTCCGAAGACTCATTGCTTAGGGGGACAGTGAGGGACATGTTCCCTAGACTTACTATCACTCCCCCCATCTTGAGGCGGTGCCGTAAGCCTCGAGAGCGATCGAGTTTTCTCCTCGAATGTCTGGCGGCCCTGCGGGCCATTCCACGGTCCAGTGACCTTTCACGGCCTAGGAGAGTCTTCTATCGTGGGTTAGTGGAGGGCGTCGCAAAGGATTCACTACGTGAGGGGGTGCGCTTGTCGGAGGACGAGTTTCGCTCGTTCTGGTCTTGGGCGCCAGGGAGTGATTATCTCAACAACTCTGAGTTTTCGCTCACCTGGCGATTAGCTCGGAATCGCTTGCCTCTCAATGACATGGCCTTCATATGGGGCCTGGCGGATTTGCCAGATTGTGAACGGTGCAACCTTGGCTTGGAAGAAACGGCTTCGCACGCCTTCTACCATTGTTCGCGGGTTCGCCCTCTATGGGACCGGGTCGGCGAGTTGACTGCTCGTATCGAGCCGCGAGAACTTGTGCTCATTGATCGTGCATTCGCCTGTGATAATGTGTCGCCCCCGTTCTCTGGGATGAAGCGTATGGTGTTTCTGTCGCTGCTAGCCACGGCTCGAATGGTGATTTGGACGACGCGAATGGAGGAAGTCTTGCGAGGTCGGCGTCTTTCACATCAGGATCTGATCTGTTATTTTGAGCATCAGCTCAAAATAAAGATTAGAACTGATTGGAAACGTTTGACTTCGACAGACTTTAGCAAAAGGTGGGTAAATGTGGCGAGCCTGGTTCGCTTGAACGGGGCTAATCTTGATTTTCTCTTTTAGATCTGCTGGTTACATCGGGGTGGATTCCTCTGGAACCCTCCCCTGGTTAAGCTAGTTCTCTCTTGTGTACCTAGTTAAAGTGAATGAATGTGTTCCTAGCCTGTGCCCGGCTTTCTCTTTTGTTATGATCCATGTCGAGATTCCCAACCTTCCCAGTTTGTTTTGGTCTTCTTTTATCTCGGCTGGTTCAGCCTTTTATTGTCCCATTCCGCTAATTTTTTACCCTCCTCTCCACTCCCTTAGCGAGTGTGCTTCTTGATTTCGCCGTTTGGCAAAATACAGCGGCCACTCTGTTTTCTGGGATGGCCGGTTCTTACTAACATTGATTATTATTTTAGTTCTAAAAATTTGTTGTATTTTTAGTTGATTTTTGGGTTCATTCCCCTCCCATCATTTCATTTTTTCATTAAATATTTTATATTATATTGTACATATTATATTGTACATAAATACATTTTATTGTCATGGGTTATTCTCCCACTTTTTAGGTGTCCCTTGTTAGTTTGTGGCATTGTGGTGTATGAAGGATTGGGAGTAGATGGATGGGTTCTTTTGGTGACTGTGCAAATTGTAACGAGTGAATGGGTCGTGATAGTGTTTAGCTAGGTATAGGATAGTTAAGTGAGAACCAACCTCTCCCCCTCCCCTTTTAGGCCTTGTGCCATAATTTTGTATTTTATACAAAATAAATACAGCCCTGACGAGCCATTGTGCGAAACCGCGGTAGGTCTTGGCAATCTTGCGATTTTTTCGTGTGTTTTTGCTCTGCGTAACTGCCTTTTTGTTAACACTTTTTGGTTAGTTTAGTATCGAGCACTTTTCTTTCCTGGTGGTTCGTTCCGTTCGAGGGTTTTTTTTCTTTACTGTGAAGAACCGTATGTATTGTCGGTCCTACGCAGTTTTCTTTTTTTTTCCCCTCTTTGTCCAAAGCTCTATAGCCGAGGACAATAACGGAGTTAGATTCTGCTGGTTATTCGTGGTCTTTAAAAATTACTTGTGTAACATTTTAAGATTAGAATACGTACAGAGTCGGTTTTATTATATATATATATATATATATATATATATATATATATATATATATATATAAGGCAAGATGTTTGTATGTGTGTGTCTGTTTATCTGCCTGTATATCTGTATTTTTTCAGCCCTTTTATTTTAGTTTTTGCTTCGGGTTGGCTCTATGTAGGTATAATTGTTGTTTTTAGTTTCAGCCATGATACCATTTACTCAGAGGACTTATATAGCCTTCAAAATTCAGTTTACGACGAAAATAACTTATTTGATATCAATACAAGGAAATCAAAATTTTACTTACATCCATTCATTTTTCTTTCAGTCTAAGGTTTTGCTTTAACTAGAAACAATTACTGATTTTTAGTCTTTCGTACCAACGTCCAAAGAGTCTGAGCTCCAGGACCATGAATTAATTTTAAAGCTTTCATTACTCCCGAGCAACGCCGAACTATTCTGCTAGTATTCTAATAGTTAAGGGCCCATTTTTATTAGGAATGAATATAAGGTTGTCATCATAGTAAAGTCCAATTTGTTTACGGTTTAGAATTCGGCTTAAGGTATCAAGTATATAAAAAACACTAAATCAGCGACCTGGGCTGATTCATTTTCCCCATTGAGACATCAGTGCAATCGTAAATCTCTTTTGTCCAGGTAAAAGTTATAACTAATTTTCTTGCAGCTAAGATAATTATGTCACTATCGTTCATCTCAAAAAAATATTTACAAAAGTTTATACGAAAATTTACAATGTTCAAGGAAACAGAGGAATAGAAATCTTCGATATCAAATTTGATGAAAGAAGTTCTAGACATATCATTAATCTTAGTTAACCAATTAATGGTATCGGAAAGGTTTTTTTTCTAAAGAATGGGGTGGAGAGCGGATTGTAGTATCTCGTTTATTCATTTTACAATTTTTCTTAATCAGAGTGTCGGCAAACTTTTGCAGAGTGTGGTCCATGAGGCTATGTACTGTCATGGAGGAGGGCCAAACAGCTATGGCTTCAGTGTCATGGAGAAGAACCATGTTATTAAGTATATGAATACATTTTCTATGTGTTTGAAGACAGCTAGGAATCAATACAATTTCATATCTGAAGGAAATTTTGTTAAAAATATATTACATCTTAAACTAAATGTTTCTGATGTGGATCCGATAGTGGGGCCACGAAAGAATAAATCTGACAACAGATAATAGGTTTAACATATTGTATTTCACAAGGAAAATATAACTACAGGAATGGCAGTAAGGCACGCCTAACTAGCGGGCTGCTCCCGGAACTACTATATTTAGTTGTTTCTCCAACTAAGGGCAACATGTGACACATGGTCAGTTTGAAGTGGGATTTCCGGGCAAAAACGGCCAAAAAATACCTGTCTATCTTTGCCCAGTCGTTCTTCTACCCTTCGGCGGAACCACGACTGGGTTATTGCTCTCTGCTCGGAAGCAGAGAGCGCCCTCTACCCGAAGGCAGAGCGCTAACAGTGGCAAACTGCCCTGACAGTATAAACCTTATGGTTTAAATAATGACTGGAATATTCCATAAATGTCAGTGGGTAAGCGCCAACAACAGTCTCATAAATCAATATTGAAAATTTTTTTTTATTAAAATCGGTTGAAAACACTGTTTTATATTCATCTAAAAGTGCCCACTCACGAAAGTAATTTCACTGAAAAAAAAAGAAACTGAGGCCGTACGCTAATTTTGGTGATCCCTACACAAAGAAAATATATGTAAAACACATTCTTCAGGTAAAAAGAAATATTTTTTGTAAATTTCAACGCAATAGATTCAGACTATCATCTTTGGTTTAGTTTACCTATATTTACATCGTATCCTGATTAAGGTAGCGGAACGGACAAGTTTTACACAAAGTTCGGATGTGGCCTGCAGGCCAGGGGTTGCCGACCGCTGCTCTAGATAATAAACCTAAATCACTTTTTAATTAATATAGTTTCTAATTTATTTTGAAAATTGGTTTGTGGTAATTAAATAAAATTTAAGCGTCCAGGGTAGATATTTTGTATATTTTGTCAGCAATGTTTAAATAACTATCAGGCCGTATTCCTGTTGATTTTGGATATAGTGTAGCTAGACCTATCTCATTTGTAATTACTGCTAATTTTATACAGGTTGAACAAATCGGTTACGATGAATTATGACTTATGCATATACATACATATAAATATACATACGGATACGCACAATATATATATATATATATATATATATATATATATATATCCGTGTTAATAAGGAACGAAGAAAAATTTACAACGTTAAAAACATTAACTTAAAACAGTACTCGATATATAATATAGGGCTGTGGATATTTATTATAAATTATAGTTTGGAACATGTACAAATTTTTATCCTCTAAAAAGTGTATATTTTGTTTTGACATTGAAATGACAATGTCTCATCAGGTGGTGTGGAAAAGAATGAATAGTTTCTTTTCTTATATTAGCGAGTTAAAACTGAGTTTGAATAAAAAATATCTTATAGCTGTACCATTAAATAATAAAGACAGGACCACTAAATGGTACCTATCATTCCATTTAGTGGTCCTGTCTTTATTATTTAATGGTACAGCTATAAATATTTTTTTATTCAAACTCAGTTTTTATAATTAACCTAATTTTGTATATTTAACCTTAATTTGAAATTTAGGAAATCACTTTTTTTCTTTAAAACTTCAAAATACATCACAGTTTATGATATGGAATAGATAAAATTTGATCTAAATGTGTTGTTAATATTATAAATGTGTATCGTCTCTAAGGGGTTCTAACTTTGGCTTTTGCAGTATTTTTAGCATGATTGTAAAGTTATGTCTTTAATGTGTTTGCAGTTTACTGTGGTTCCATGCCTATATATATATATATATATATATATATATATATATAATCAAATCATGTCATTCATATATATATATATATATATATATATATATATATATGTGTGTGTGTGTGTGTGCAGGAATAGACTTAATGACAAACAAAAGAAGCATTTAAAGAAATCTAATTCATAAACACATTCCGCCGTGGTAAAATTATAAACTTATCTCAAGTCCGTTACCATATACATTAATGCATATAATTCTTCAAATTCATCACGAATAATCATACAGCAAAAACAGAAATAATAAACTTTGAGAAACAAACCAATAATCTCTATAGTCTTTTCCCATTTGTAAAATGATACTCTTATAATAGCAAATATTCACATACATTGTTTATACAAACGCTATATTATCACAACCGTCATTTTGGCATTTATATCATTATTAATCAATTATTTTCGTATGAACAATTTATGCAATAAACACAGCAAGGGGTTCACCAAACTCTTAATAACAACACAACACTACTACATAACAAAGAGTGTAAAACTAACTGGAAACATTAGCAGCGTTAAGCGCAGAAAACAAATAACCTAACGTTTATAAAATTTAATTAAATTTAAGAAAAAAAGAAAATCCCACTTATTTCATAAAAGAAACCACATTAATGTGAACTGTCACAGAAATATGTTGCCACAATATTTTTTAATGCTATATATATATATATATATATATATATATATATATAAATTATTTGTCCATTGTAAATATATATATATATATATATATATATATATATATAAATATAAATCATTTATATATATATATATATAAATCATTTGTCCATTGTATATATATATATATATTTATATATATATATATATATATATATATATATATATATATA
The DNA here is from genome assembly GCA_037127315.1 of Ascarosepion bandense. NCBI lineage: Eukaryota > Metazoa > Mollusca > Cephalopoda > Sepiida > Sepiidae > Ascarosepion > Ascarosepion bandense. The sequence continues at coordinate 1,098,923 of JBBBDQ010000214.1, forward strand.
AATCATTTGTCCATTGTATATATATATATATATATATATATATATATATACAATGGACAAATGCGCACAAATACGTTTGGGAAAGGGATTAATCCGTCTCTTTCCTTCAGTGATTGGTTAACTAATACGACAGATTGGGTTCCATAGCCTTGGCTGGCAATTAGTCTAACGCACACTCTGATCAAGCACTCTGGAAGTTATGTAGACTTTGAAAAACAGTAGCTAATCTAGCATATGCGCATCGTTTATTCAGCAATGAATTTGAACACTCTCAGCTACTGAGCGTGTATAATAATAATAATATACACGCTAAAAAGCCGGCCTTCTTCTACTCAGCGCCCATAGCTCAGAGGTGGAATCGCCAACTGACGCCAATTCGGTCGGGTTTCAATTATGGACAAAAAGCAATCGGTTGTCTAACCGTACTGATGAGATGTGATACAGTGAAACAGATCTGTCTGCGGATGATATATATATATATATATATATATATATATATATATATATATATCTTAGTAGTTGTAAGAACTAATGAAATAATGCTCCACATTTCATAACATATATATATATATATAATAACCGTTATTTTTTGAACTGGTTTAAAATTTTAGAATTCACTAAATTCAGAAGACACTTTTCCATTGAGCACAATGATTATCGTCTTTTTTTCGGGGTCTTCATGTCTTACGTTTGCAGTTGATGTGTATGGGTTTGAATTGTAATCGAGCCAAGTTTTAAGAATGAATTAATGTAAATATAGAACATTTATTATATTCTGAAATTCCTCATTGGATATTCATCCTATTAATACTGATATGTTCTTATGGGTTTGGTCAGTTCTCTTGCGAAAAAATTAAATGTCTTGCCTAATAAAACCTAAAACGGTGTAAAATGATTGACAGATAATATTGACACTAAAGCGAGACAATCTTCATGTCGCCGAATATTCCAAATCCTTTCTGACGTAAGACTAGGAAGGGATGCTAGTTTAATTTTTGTTGGAATAGTTAAATAGCTTTCTGTCTTTCGCTTACCTCAACACAATACCTAATTCATTGTGGGCATAAACTTCTGCACAAAACTGACTTTTGAAAAAACTATAATCTTGAAAACAATATGTGAATTTACCTTTCTTTTATATACTTACACAGAAAGATCTGATCATAGAAGGTCTGATAAAAATCAATGGTACTTTTGATAAAGAATAATGGGTGTAAACTACGCAGACTGAATTGGTTTAGCAGTAATTGTTCTTAAACTCTTTTGTTCAGACACACCAATTTTAACTGGCATCCGTTCTTGATAGCAGTTTTTAAAACGAAAGTGTGTAAAGTGTGGTTGTCTTACAAGACAATCGACATTCCATCAGTGACCATCAATTTGACCGAGACAAAATTATCCAAGTTCGACAACTACAATTTTCTCCATTTTTCCCCATTGCAACCATTTCCGCTTATAACATAAAATTTCACTTCAAATGAACAAGATTACAAGACATCGAGAAAATCTAACAGAATGCGCCAAGGCAAATCCACGTTTTCACAGAAAACGAGTTCTAGGAATACTTCCATCAGTGAAAAGGATGCTGGTTAAAGTGTGTTGCTTCAGAAGGTTACTATTTTAAAGGCGATTAAATGCCGAATGAATATATTTCGAACTTTTCGTTTTATAAAACAATCCCGATATTTTTTAATCAAAGCTCTTATTTCAAACAACGAAATACAATACACAAAAACTAAATATTCGAAAACGCCTGTATTTAAGACAAAAAAGTGCTTCTTTCTCGAGAGATTGTTTATACGAAATAACTTTTACATATTTTCAGTGAAAAAAAATAATCAACTGATAGAATGACTTAAAACAGGAATATACTTGGCCCGTCTTAGAATTTATTCATAAAAATGTCTCCTTTTTGTCTTAAATAAGATAGTGGATACTATAAAACAATTCTCTTTGACGAACGTGGCATCAACTGATAAAGTCTATGAAAGTGTAACTCGCTGAAAAACGTGAAAAAGCGAGATATGGAAATAATTACACTGATGAAAAAGTTTTCAAGTAAAGAGTAAACATCTTAAAGATAAACAAGGACAATTCTTTATCTTCAGAAGTATAATGTAAAGTAAGAAATCTAATTCTTTTTGCCAGTCGTTTTATCTTTAAAGATATCCGATGATACTGCTTTAGTTATAATATTTTTTATAAAATCAAAGAGAGGTATATAGCCGGATACAAATTTTGTCTGAATTGTTTAAGACGGAATGATTTTTTTTTCAATGCCGCTTCTTTCAAGTTAATTTTTCATTTGTTGTTGATGTTTTTTTTTTATCACCAGGTTTCAAACGTTGTACTCTGTGGCCTTTTAGCTACTGTCTGTCGTATTTTGGGAAATGTTCTACCATATCTCTTACATTGCCTTCCGTAAAATTTCTACCCAGCTTACCTAAGGTTATTGGTGCGAAATATGAATTCGGCGACAGGAGTTCAACTTAGAGCTGAATATTTGGAGCGCGCTTTACCAGAAATCATTTGGAAGAAGTGTCCATCGCTTCGCCACGACAAAGTGTCTAAGGGTGTTTGCGTTTAAAATAATGCAATAACTTCAGCTTGAATTCAGAGAGTCGAGTTGCAATTCCAGTTGAATTCGTTGTAATCACTTACGTGCAAAGACCCTTGGGAAAAGTATTAACCGGTCTCTTCCCTCCTGCTATGGATTAAATAACAGGATAGATTGGTTCTATAGCTTTCGATTGCAAACAGTGTACCACAGAATATAATGACAACATACTGTGCAAAAATGCTCTTCCCAGTCAATAATGTCTCTTTCAAAACATGATCGTCCGAGCGTGTGTCACATATGGCACTTAAGTGATTGATTGTATACCGCTTAGGTAAAAGGTTCAATGACAGAGTAGAGGCATGGGTACACATTTAATCAGCCCTGAAAATTGCCTGACTAAGTATGATTTGACATGATCTGTTTTGACACATGCTACATTTGAAATTACAGCGAATATCTTTAAGTATCTGCTAAAAAGTAAAAGAAGTGTTATTTAATGCTTAGCAAGCCTTTCCCACTAGAGACCGAATAGCGAGTTCGATACTCATTTGGTGCTATACACTTTTGAACATGTGCCACAACTTAATTTGTGCTAAGAAATCATTTGGGCGCTTCGATGTTGTGTAATGCTTAGCAAGCTTATCTCGCTAGATCAATTAAAACTGAGTTGCGAGTTCGATCCTCAATGATTGTACTTTCCGACTTGAATGTTATGCAAGCTACGCTCACCAAATTACGACATTAAAAAATGAAAAATTAATATTTCAATTTTCTGGTTTTCTAAATCTTACTGAACAACGGAGTGACTCGTTAAAGAATCGTTATTATGTCGGTTAAATCATATCTAATATGAAAATCTTATAAAAATAATCATTGAATAATGAAATCAACACATATAAATCAAGGGGAATAGATTCGAAACGTCGGTTAGCAGGGATTAGGATTTATAGAGGACGGATATGAATTGTGGTTGAGATTAGGATTTATAATTGGGATGTGCATTCAGATTAGGATTTATTTTAGGGATGTGCGTTGTGGTGCAGTGGATATTGGTTCGACAAATCGGGGAGCCGTGTTCGAATTCCAGTTCAATTCCTTGCATTCACTTACGCACAAATACCCTTGGGAAAGGTATTAATCCGTCTCTTCCCTCCAGTTATGGGTCAAACAATAGGACAGATTGGGTCCCAAGCCTTTGCTGGCAACCAGTTTACCACAGAAGGTAATGGTAACATACTACGGGATGATCTCCTGTCCAGTCAGTCATGTCTTTTTCGATACATGATCGCCCAAAGCGTGTATCACGTATGGCACTTAACTGACTGAGTAGACGGAAGATAAATTAAAAGGTGAGAACAAATATTTTATTAAGCTTCAATTCACTTTAAAATTTGGGAAAAATTATTTCAAATACAGATTAAGCATCCAAAATCCCAAAACTGAAAGCCACGAAGGTTTTTCAGGTGCCGACATGAATTACTACATACGAAAAGTTTCAGAAAGTGAGAAAGTTTCTAGGTGATATGAAATTGTTACAAGTGACTTCATCTGTCTTGTTGAGGTTTCCAGATCCCACTACCTTTGGCACTAGTTGGCACTAGTTTTTTGGTTAGCGCTTATCACAGCATCACCATCTTTCGTTGATATCTTACCGGGTGTTTCGTGACTGACGCCAATTTGGTCGGGTTTCAATTATGGACAAAAAGCACTCGGATGTCTAACCGTACTGATGAGCTTTGATACAGCAAAACAGATATTTCTGCGGATGACTATATATATGTGTGTGTGTGTGCATATATTACAGAAATTTCCTGATATTAACGAAATTTAATTAACATACGACATTAGATAAGTTAATTTGCAAGAATTCTTAAGGAATATTTTATTTGAAATTGCAAAAATAATATTTAAAACACCATATCAAAAATATCTCAGTATATATATATATATATATATATATATATATATATATATATATAACTTTAAATTTGTTATTGAACTCGTCTCGAAAGACCCACCGAATACAAACGCGGGGGGGAAAAATGTTAACAAAAAAGAGACGAGCTAAGCACTTGAACATTAGTCAAAGTACTAGCCGAAAAAAAAAACAAGACGAGTAGATTAACACGAAAAGCGCTCAATACACAAGTAGAGCAAACAAAGCTAACTTTCTCTGAAACCTTGGTAGGTTCGTTGGCTTTCTAGGTTAGCTACTTGCTATATATATATATATATAGAGAGAGAGAGAGAGAGAATTTAATAATGTATCTTTCCATTTATGGGATCTTATGTGGATGTTGTATGAAAAATCTGCACGGATAAATACAATTTGACAGTCTTAAATAACGTGGCTGCATGTAACTGGTTTGAGCAAACGAGGAAACGTCAAAGCTGGACCCAAACAATAATATAACACATAAACAGACTAAAAAGGAGTCTTTGGAAATAAATGTAGTAACATGAAAAACACAAGATAAAAAATGGATGTATAAACTTTTAGCAAGATCTACGAGTATTTCAAACAACTAATTTTGAAATTTGACTTTCGTATCAGTAACGATATTATTCAAAATATCAAAAAGTCTCGCCAATAACCACAGGAGAAATGATAAAGAATGAAAGAAAGCATTGATATCTATCAATATTACAGAATGTGAAACTGTTGGAAAAAATAGATAATGGTTTAAGTAGGAAGCATCTGACAGTAATTTAGCATTGTACCTACCACCATATACGAGCTAAGGAAACAGAAGAAGAAATTAGTAAAGTATTATGCTAAAATTTATGAACATAAATTCGTGAAAAAAAACCCAGAGAAATACAGAACTAAGCAAAAAAAACAAAAACAAAAACAAAGAATGATGAGGTCGATCGTGTATTTATAGAGTGGATTCTTCAGCGTCAGGAGTGAACATAGACCTGATTATATAAAACTACTTTCAAAGTATTTGCATGAGTTGTATAATGAAACGATGCTCTATTTTATTAATCGTATATACAGAATAAATAGCCTATATATCATAATCTGAAAAATCTAAAAACTGAATCACTTGCCAGAATTTCCGATTTAAGGAATTATCACACATTAATACAAAGACAATTAAGAAGATGAAAGTGTTTATACAGTAAATAATGACGTTAAGAAATCAACAACAATTTGTATACACATGTTGATTTACAAAAAAAGCAGTTCTGCTTTTGGCAAAATTTAAATGAAAAGTTTGTAACTATCTCTTCGGCAAAAGGCAAGAAATAAAATGATAGAATAGAGTGGTTTCCTTTATCCACATTTGAATTTAAACCACTTAAATGCTTGTCTACTAGCAGTAAACTGTACAAATATTACGCAATTTCTTATGTCTCTATCATCAACAGGGAGATTAAATTTTCAGGAGATGCAACGGCTATCAACAATCGGGACAGAAACCCCGGTAAACTATCACGTTTACTAGAGCACAACTATTGCAATCGTAGTAGCACTAGATTTGTTTATAGTAAGATATCCTGAATGCACATACATCATGTTGGTTTTGCATTCAGAAATGTTCATTTCCAAGAAATGTTTTTGCAACGTTAAAAGCCTAGTTGATCTTGTTATTTTTAATTTCAATAATGCCTTTTCCTTTGAGTGTTTAATCTTTTAGAAAATTAATGTTCCTTTGAAATTAAGCGCTTATGTTGCTTTACAGTTGCCGTTACTTTATATTTTTGTGAATTGTCTTAATTACTGGAAAAGCCAGGTTGCTAATTTCCATTTACCTTAATCACAATTTTGGTAATAATACCAACGTTTACGTTCCGTAACTCTTCGGGTCCTGCACAATAATTGCCCTCGAAAACTTCGTGATTTTGTATCTAAATTAACACTTTAACAATTTACCAACCTTTTTTGTCTTTTTTTACTATTCAAACTAACATACGAGTGTCATTCAATAAATAAGCTAATTTTTTTGTTATGAAAAATTTTAATACAGATAAAAGCTTACTTTTGTTTTACAACGTAGCCTCCCAGCAGTGTCACACATTTTCCCATCTGTGCACAAGCATCCATATTCCCTCAGCGTAAAAATCTTTGGACTGATGTCTCAGCCAATCGCTCACAGCACTGTTGACTTCATAGTCACTTTCAAACGTCCTGCCTCTCGTGAACAAAGGACCAAACAGGTAAAAGTCTAAAGAGGCAAAGTTTGGGCTGTAACGGAGATGAGGGAAAAGTTCCTAGCCCAGCTAGATGATGGTCTGCATCGTTTTGGGCTGTTGTGTGAGGCCTTGCATTGTCTTGATGCAAGACTACTCCATGTGACTGATGACCCCTGTGTTTGTTCAACAGGTAGGCTCAATGTTCTTGCAATGTCATCCACTGTCATCCTTCTGTCAGACTGAATGAGGTCATTGACTATTGACTGATTCGATCATCTCAGAAGACCTCATTTCTGTAGGCCTCCCAGGAATGTCTCAATCCTCAACACTGCTGCGTCCGACTTTAAACAATTTAGCCGACTTGTAGACATTTGTTGGGCTGAAACATGTGGCACCATACACAGTTGACATTCTCCTATGAATTTTATTTAGTTTGAACCCTTCAGCAACCAAAAATTTGATAAATGACTTCTATTCACTACTGGAGCATGCTTCTTGGTCGGCCATCATTCTGCAAAAAAAGAAAAAATTAAATCCCTTTGAAAAAGAAGTAAAGGTAAAAATTTTAAAAAAGTAAGGTTTCTCTGTATTAGAAGTCCTTATACCAAAAAATTCACCTTAATTATTAAATGACCCTCGTAGAAGTTTTTATACCGAAGAACTCACACTATTTATTGAATGGCCCTTGTAGAAATACTTTACCAAAAAATTCACCTTATTTATTGAATGACCCTCGTAGAAGTTCTTACACCGAAAAATTCCACTTATTTATTGAATGACACTTGTAGAAGTCCTTATACCGAAAAATTCCACTTATTTATTGAATGACCCTCGTAGAAGTCCTTATACCGAAAAATTTCACTTATTTATTGAATGACCCTCGTAGAAGACCTTAAACCGAAAAATTCACCTTATTTATTGAATGACCCTCGTAGAAGTCTTTATACCGAAAATTCCACTTATTTATTGAATGACCTCGTAGAAGTCCTTAAACCGAAAAATTCACCTTATTTATTGAATGACCCTCGTAGAAGTTTTTATACCGAAAATTCCACTTATTTATTGAATGACCTCGTAGAAGTCCTTATACCGAAAAATGCACCTTATTTATTGAATGACCCTCGTATTTGCTAAGATACACTCAGTTTTCGTTTTGTCTTCACTCGCTCAAAATGGTCGATTTGTGTGTCATCGGAATATTGCATCTCAGTGTCTGTTGTCTGTTACTAATTTACGCAGAAATGTTGTACCTGCTAAATTTTGATTACCCCCTATTCGAAGCTCACGAGTTTAGTTATATCTCTTGCTGATAAATGTGCATTCTTTCTAAGGTTTATCCATTCTTTTCGCTTCAATTTTCTATTTTCTGTCGAACTGTATAGTCATCACAGGCTTACTTGCATATCTTGTTAAAATTAAGGCTCCAAGTTATAAATGCCGTCCAATCATCCCGGTCTTCTAGGATCGTCTCAATAATAATAATAATAATAATAATAATAATTCACTAGAAACTTTCAGGCAAATATTAAGCATAATAATATGGATCCAAAATGCAGGTTTTGTGATAAGCACCAAGAAACAATAGACCACCTAATCTCAGGCTGTTCTGTGCTTGCTCCAAATGAATATAAAAATCGCCACGATAGAGTTGGGCAATATTTACATTGGGCAATGTGCAAACATTATGGAAAATCTGTAAACAAACACTGGTATAAACATCACCCAGCACCGGTTACAGAAATAGAAGATGTAACCATTCTATGGGATTACACCATCTACACAGACAGAAAAATTGAAGCAAACAGGCCAGACATTATTGTTAAAAACCAGAAGGGGAAAACTTGTCTATTAATTGATATGGCTTGTCCAGCTGATTGTAACATAGCAATCAAGGAATTTGAAAAACTGCCAAAATATAAACACCTGGAAATTGAAATAGAAAAAATGTGGAAATTGAAAACAAGAATCGTGCCAGTGATAGTAGGTGCACTTGGAATGATAAAAAATGGAACAAAACAACACATTGAAAGAATCCCTGGAAACCCCAGCTTAAGAGATATGCAAAAAATTGTCTTATTAAGTACAGCCCACACACTAAGGAAAACTTTATCTATGTAATGCTAGGGATGATAGGGAAGATAGAAAAAACATGAAATGGAGTCATAACAACACGCCACGACCTGCCTTAGGTCTCCCCGCAGACTTGGTTGGTAATGAGACCAAAGCAGAAATCGAAATATGATGAAAAATAACATAATAATAATAATAATAAATCTGTAAACAATCACTGGCATGGACATCACCCAGCACCGGTTCCAGAAATAGAAGATGTCACCAATCTATGGAATGCACCATCTATATAGACAGAAAAATTTAAGCCAATAGGCCGGACATTATTGTCAAAAACCAAAAAGAAAAAACTTGCTTATTAATTGATAGGGCTTGTCCAGCGGATTGTAACATAGCAACCAAGGAATTCGAAAAACTGTCAAAATATGAAGACCTGGAAATTGAAATTAAAAAAATGTCGAAATTGAAAACAAATATCGTACCAGTGATAGTGGGTGCAGTTGGAATGATAAAAAATGGAACAAAAAACACTTTGTAATTATCCTTGGAAACCCCAGCTTAAGAGATATAAAACAATTTTTTTGTTAAGTACAGCACACATACTAAGAAGAATTGTGTCTATGTAACGCTAGGGAAGTTAGTGAGTTATGAAAAACATGAAATGGAGCCACAACAAAACACCACTACCTGCCTTAGGTGTTCCTGCAGACTTGGTAGGTAGTGCGACCATAGCAGAATTAAATTATAATAAAAATGACATAATTATAAGTATGAATTTCTGTCACATTTCCAAAACCGTAAGCTATCTTCTCTATGAATTTTCGATAAACTAGAATTTTTACAATACAATGACGCATGTTGAATTTCTCAGAGCATTCAATATTGCTGAAGGTATCACCAAAATTTGTTATCAAGATTTATAAATTCTATATTTCTTTCAACTTCGCAAAACTATTGATGAAATTTGAATAAGCTCATTTGTTTTGAAAAATACTTTGAAAAAACCTACTTTGTGTCTTATTATTTTTTTAAATATAATTATAAAGGATAATAATTAAAAAATAAATTTCTCCCTTTTTAACAGCAAAGAATAAATTCTTAGTATTTCTTACTCGTTAACATGCAACATACTATTTATGTGTAAATATTTATTTCTGGAATCAAATTTCAACGTTCTGAAGCGTTGGAATTTGTGATTTGTTTATATTTCTCGCTAATGCCGAGTGAATTGGAAACTCCATTCTTGCATATATAAAAAAAATTGTATACGTATAAAAAAATATATGCCAGAAAAATACTGAATTTTATTAAATATTTATTTTATTTTAATCATTAAATTGTATTTAAAATCGTGTGAGTTATTCGTATGTTAATAATAAAACTTAATGTTGCCAAAATGTGAATGAAAATTTATGGTACTACGATACGCACCGTGATTAAATCCACGTACTTTGTACCCCGTTACCTGTTTGCAATTCTCCAAAAAATGTGGCTTTGATCGGTCGATTTAGGGCTCTTTTAGAAGGTTTATCGGAGGAAGGACAAACAGACATCACATAATTTTATATATAAATGCTTTCATGGTAATTTGTCTGATGAACATTCATCTATGATATTTAAATATTATGAATTTAAACGCAGTACTAGAAAGTTGTTAAGGTCTCATAATTTTAGGGTTAAAAAGGTTCGATCTTACTATCCTAACATGTTCTGCTGTCGCACTTCCTGCTTGTGGAAGACTCTTTCAACTTCTTGCTTCCTAGTCAACATTGGTCTTCAAGAATTGAAATGCAACGTCAATTGTTCTCTTCTGTTTTCTTAATTTTATTATTTTATTATTCCCTCTCTTTAATAGTGCTTTTTATCTCTTCATATTCTCTAACAAGCATTAACCCCTACGTCTTAGTGGCTTTTTGCCTTGTTTTGCTTAAAACGATTAAAAAATAGAAATAGAAAATAATCAGAAGGAATTCGATATGAAAATCACAAAATTGTAGCGTAAGCAGATATCAATAATATCATCTGTAGTTAGAGTCTTGGGTTTCATTTGAAAAGTTTCTGATAGACTCCTTGAAGGGGTTTTTGGTAGCACAAACCTGAAAGAAATATATTTCTGGTAATTTTTTTCAAAAATATTTTTTTGTATTTTTTAAATGTATTGCTGGAATTTTTACTATTAAAATCAGTTTCTATGTTTTCATAATGTTTTTATTTTAGCTGGGTGTTATCTATTGTTTTTAAACGTTTCACCCCAAGCAAGGCGATAACGCCACTGATGCGCAGGGGGCTACATTAGAGAAAAAGATTAGATAGGAGGAGAGTAAAGAGAAAGACGAAGCAGCTATAGGGATTGTCAGAGAAGGGAGCAAGTGAATGATGGGAATACAGGTGTGATGACAGTTTCAAAGGTAAGGAAAATATATACAGGGTGTCAAGTGGTTAAGAGATGGGTATTGACATTGCATTTAAATTCCTGGTAGTTGTAGCCGTCAGAAACGCCAGAATATGGAAGAGAGTTCTACAGGGGTGGGGAGTGCGAGAAAAAAGCTGTTGGAGTAGAATAGACTGCTGCATTTGGTTGATCTAACTGTGGGACCAAGTTGCCAGTTTGTTTTCACGAATAAACTTATGTGGCAGGGGCACCAGTGACTTTAGTTCATCAGTCTAGAAGCCATGAAAATATTTATAGAACAGACAGAGGAAAGCCACATCCCGTCGGTAAGAAAGTGGCGGGAGTCGAGCCACCAAGTTGGTACCTATCACATTACAGATTCTCCGTTAAAGCCTGTCTAGAACACTGAGATGAACAGCTGGGGCGTCTGACTATATATGACAGCAGTATTCCATGCACGGATGGATGGTTGATTTGTATATGTGGAAGATGTATTCAGGCGGAAAAACGTCCTGGCAAACTAATCCAACCTTCCTAGCAGTGGATTTGACTCAATATAATGGTTCCACTTGATATCGGAAGATAAGATAAAACCGAGGAGGCACAATGCATTGCTCACAGGGAGACTCGCTTGGTCCATGCTTATGGGAGGCAGGCGAGGTTGCCTGTGATGATTGACAGACAGCAGCTTTGTCTTAGACGCATTGAAATTTACAAGCTACTTCTTTCCCCATTCAGCCACTGAGTGTATATTCCTTTCAAGAACAGCAGTGAGCTTATGCTTGTCCGCCTCAACGGATTTCTTACCGATGGGGGAGTTAATTGTGGTGTCATCTGCGTAGATGCCTACTTGGCATCTGATCACGTCTGGGAGATCATTTATGAAAATAAGGAAGAGCGTCGGGCCTAGGATAGAACCCAGAGGGACACTAGCATTTGTACAGTAAGGTGTGGAGGCATGCCCATTCATGTCGACCTTCATTAAGCGGTTTGATAGGAAAGGTTGAATCGGATCATGCAAGCGTCAGGTGATAACATAACCCCGCAGCTTGCGTAGAAGGCCAGCGTGCCAAACCCTATCAAAAGCCTTAGAGATGTCCAAGGCAACAGAACGAGCCTCGCCGGACTTATCAAGGGCTTGGTATATATACTCAGTGATTTTGACCTTAGCTGAGAACCTAACAGATGTTACCACTCAGGATTAGGATAGGTATGGAAACAGCAGCAATTATGAGGTGGTTCCACGCTCCTATAAACATCGCAATCTTTACGCTTCCTCTACCGTCAGTGACCTGGCTGAGAAAAATAGACGACTTTTGTGCCCGAACCCACGTATATGGTGTTTTGGCAAATTTTGACCTTTGACACGAGTTTCCACGCTGTGCTCCCCACATTAAAGCCCAACCTTGTGTCGCATCCCGGCTCAGTAAGAGAAGCATTGGCTAAATACTCAGTTTTCCGATCGAACACGAAATTGTCATTCAACCTCTCTGTCTACGATTAGAGCTCGTCAGTGTCGGGGTTCGCTCTACAGACAGAGACACGGCTGAGAACACACAGGTATAGTGCCTAATCACATGTATGCGGAGGCTTGGTAAATTTTCATCTTTGGTCCGAGGGTTCCCGCATGGCTTTTCCACGTACAGCTCGAATATGTGTCACATCGCACCTCAGTAATTTTGTATTGAGGAAATCCAATTTCATGAGAGTTCCCACTTGTCAAACTCTCTGTGTTTGTTTAGAGAGCGACACAGTCGGTGCTATCATCATCATCTCACCCGTTACACCAAAATGTAGGGCAGCAATATTTTGCTACCGTCTCCGTAATAAATTGTTTTTTATGGGGAAGGGCTCTTAGACCTGTGTCCAACCCCTAAAACTTGAGGACCGGTGAATTTTGGTGAAGCCATTATGGTTCGCATGCTGCGCGGAAAATTCTTTGTTGTTGAAACCAGTTCTGTTTGTAGGAATGTGGTAATTTTGTTAACTAAGACTGCTTGCTATATGTTCTTGTTCTTAGTAGGTGTTATGCGAATCGTGATACAAATAAATCCATCGAGACAAGAAGCTTTATCGAGTGAATTCAGCTGATTTATCATGGTATTTTGATGCCAGTTAGTCATCAAGTTATTGGGAGCCCTTATTTAATAACTGTTAGTCCCGTCCAAAATAGGGTAGTTCAGTTTTTTTTATTCTTTACGTTAAGTAAAATTAACTAGATGTATGCCCATTGATCCCCTATTTTGCCTCAACTTCAGTCAGTCAGTTAAGTGCCATACGTGAATCACGCTTTGGGCGATCATGTCTCGAAAGAGACGTGACTGACTTGGCAGAAGATTATCCCGCAGTAGGTTGCCATTATTTTCTACGGTAGATTGGTTGCAAGCCAAGGCTATATAACCCAATATGTCCTAATTAACACATATATAAAGTGAAGAGACGGATTATTACGTTTCCCAAAGGTATTTGTAAGTGAGTGCAAGGACTACAACTGGAATTCGAACTCGGCTAGCTCGATTTCTCGTTCCGAGCCGATACCCACTGCACTACAACGTACATACTCTTACTTTGGTTTAATTTGTCGTGTCTGAATAAGATGTGTGTGTGTGTGTGTGTGTTTGGTTTATATCTCATTCAAGTTCCTCATGAATTTCATCTTGTTAACTGATATTTCTGCCATAATGAATGAGTGTGTGTTTTTATTACAAAGTTAATTTTGTTTAGTTTCTTATATATTATGCTTATTGTAAATATTCATTTTAAATATCCCCTACCCCCACAGAAAAAATTGTACACGTGAGGATTAGGAATAAACTTATAGAAAGTTTGGGGTAATACAGGGCTCGTAGTAAGAATAGCAAGTAAGAATGTAGTATTTTTGATAAAAGTATATTGCATAGCTTGTTTAGGTCAGTAATTTTGTCTAGCACGATTTAAGATCAGACATATGATGACCTTCTTTCCCAATCTCCACTTTTGGCCTTGTGCCATATTTTTAAAAATGCAAATATCAGAGTTCAATTTGAGTTCAGTGGGGGCGTTTTCCCCGGACGGAGACTCAGCTGAGAAAATTAGACAACATAAAGTACCCGATCCCGCTGTTGTGGAGGATGGGTACATTTTGAACTTTGACCCAAATGTACGCGCTAGCGTTACCTACTTTAAAGCCGACTTTTGTAACATCTATTCTGAGTGGGGAGACTTTGGGTAGATATACAGAGCTTCAAGAGAAATATGATAGAGTTCCGATAGAGTGTTCGTTAGCGGACCGTTGGAGTCAATCTAGTGATCCTGTTATAACTGCTAGTCAAATACCAATCATAGTAGGTGCGCTTGGAACGATAAAAAATGAGAATAACAATACATTGAAAAAAATCTTTGGAAATCCATGTTTAATAGAAATTTTTAAAAAAAATTGTTTTCATAAATGCAGCCCACTCACTAAGAAGAACTTTGTCCATGTAACGCTAGTGGTATTTTGGTCAGTCAGTTAAGTACCATACGTAATTGTGCACGCTTGGGCGATCATGTCTCAAAAGAGACATGACCGACTGGGCAGAATATTATCCCTCAGTAGGTTGCCATTGCTTTCTGTGGTAGGCTGGTTGCCATCCAAGTCTATAGAACCTAATCTGTCCTATTATTTAAACCATAAGTGGAGGGAAGAGACAGATTAATACCTTTCCCAAGGGTATTTGCGTGTAAGTGAATACAATAAATTGAACTGGAATTCGAACTCGTCTCCCTGATTTCTTCTTCCGAGCCGATATTCATTGCACCACAATGCACATCCCGTATTTCGATAGTTAGTAAAAACAAATATTGTGATGTAGCCGTAACGACACACCACTATCTTCGTAAAGTATTTCCGCAGACTTGTTGTATAGTGTAACCATACCAGAAATTGAAATAATAATAACAACAACAACAACAATAATAATAATAATAATAATAATAATAATAATAATAATAATAATAATGATACCGACACAATCGTAGGTAATATCGTTCTGAACACTGGGATTTTGACAATTGTTACAGAGAATGTGCTGTGATAGACTTATAAATGGTTTTGATATCACTGTTTCGATTCTCTTTGGTAGTTTGCCAACCACAGTTATTTAGCCGATAGCTAGGTGTGTGGAGGAAGAGGAGCAATCATACTTGTCGCATAGATATTTATGCAAAAGTGAATGCCTTTGTATTCGAACTCGGCTCGCTAATTTCTCGTTTCGGGACCGCGTCTTTAAATCTCTATAAAATAAACACAAAAACAAGCACCACCACTGAAGAGATCTGATGTCACATGTTCCCCTGAAATAGGAAGCAAATAGCCGTGTTGTTAATCATTCAAAATTAAATGCCATAATTTGAGTATTGGAATGGCAAGGGAATTTGTTGTCAATTATCTAAATGCTAATCTAATAACCACTGAAGAGGTTTTAGATGCACAGTTCTTCAAGCCTACATCAATGAATCATAATTCAAAGATCGTGAGATGCCAAAACTGAACCCGAATCATTGCATTTGGGCAATTTACACTGTAAAAACTGGCAACGAGATTTCTTGAAGCCATCCTTCCATATTTGCTCATTTATACTAATAGCATGCAGATGCAAATTAATAGCACCAGGGACGTATTGATGGATTTAAATAGCTTCAGATTATATTGTTTTCTGACACGATTGATACTAGGGAAAGCGTGCAAAGAGGAAAACATTTCATTATCATTGCCTTCGAAAAAATATCGATATGCGAAGGCTTTAAGAAGTGATGGAATCGATTGGGGTGATTAGAAAAATTAGTCCTTTCTACTAATGTGAATATTCAAGTATTTGGCCAGATTTAAAACGCTTCTATTTTTATAATTTTAAAAATCTACACGTCATGACAAAACGAAGAGTGTAATCGATTAATTAAGAATTTAGCGTTCAAAATAAGAGATTTGAGTTCGAATCTTGGCATATATGTTTGGTAAAGGATTAATTTAGACACGGAGAAACATTGTCATGATTAGAAATTGCAAGCATAACTCAAGCAAGAAATTAGAAATTGCAAGCATAACTCAAGCCTTTTGCCGCATGTATTGCTAACATGATTTCACATGACCTCATTCAGTTGAAAGACAGAAGATATTTATATATTTTTAGTAATTTTAGATACTAGTGGACCCATGCAGTAAAGATATTTCAGAGGATTATTAGCTGTTTTCTCTCAAGTTAACCCTCGTTCTGTGTAATCGTTAACCAAGTGTTAGTGAGATTTTTTGCGCAAATTCGGCCATGCATTTCTAAAATTATTTCAAATATAAATTCAGTTTTGATATAAAATGACGAAATATAAATTTAAAAGTAATTAGAGAATTTCAAAGTTAAAATTCTGGTGATTTAAAAAATATATATCAATCTCTATTAATTCAGTATGTCCGTTGTGGTGCAGTAGATATCGGCTCGAAACGAGGAATTGGAGAACCGAGTTCGAGATTCCAGTTAAATTCCTTGCATTCACTTACGCGCAAATTGCTTTGGGAATGGTATAAATCCATCTTTTTTACTCATGGTTGAGTTATATATTGGATTCTATATCATTGGTTGGCAAGCATTCTCCCATAGAAAGTAATGACAACCTACTTCAGGAATATTTGCTGCCCGGGCAGTCATGACTCTTTCTAGACATGATCGCCCAAAGCGTGTATCACGTATGGCACTTGACAGACTGACTGATTGTTAAATAAGATAAACTATGTTACAGTGCATTAACTTTAAAACCATAACGGCTAAAATGTTGAGAGGAATTTTAACTGTTTACTCACAGGTTATTACCCTCTGAGCGTGAAAGGAGAGAATATATATAGTTACATGTTATATCACAGGCTAAAAGTCTGCTCTCTTCTACCGAGCGCCTATAGCTCAGATGTAGTATCTCCGACTGATGTCAATTCGCTCGGATTTCAATCCTGGCTAAAAAGCAATCGGATGTCTAACCGTATTCATGAGCTCTGATACAGCGAAACAAATCTGTTGCGGATGAATATATATATATATATATATATATATATATATATATATATATATATATACTACAGTCTTTATTATAGTAGAGAGGATGATGTTATGCAAAACGCTCATATCACAGGAATTCTTGGAATATAAACCTGAACTGAATAAAAAGATGAAGATGTTGATTTTGTTCGCAATCTGCAGCATCCAAAAAACAGAGAAATACTAGTTTTTCATTCATTAGTTATGCCTTTCTATGAATCAGTTTTCAGATTTTCTGTTCACTTCTAAAATGAATTTTAAAATCTTACGTCATGTTTCATGTACACAAAGATGTAGGCTTTTTACAACGAAAATATGTGTAGCAGACTTTTAAATGGATTAATACATGTTAAATAAAATTGTTGACGACGATTTCTTTCCATCGTTCAGTACGTTTTGAAATGCCACGAATATAAAAATTCCCTTCTTTGACACTAAGAATTCACCCAACCAAGCCCTTCATTCCACGTTAGAATTGAAAGATTCACCAACCAAAGTGTTCGAAATATGGAAATCTAACGTTGGCAAGTTTGGAGAGTATGGAGGATGAAGCAGCTCGTCCCATTCACAGCTTTGGTCATTCTGTTAATGTGAGGACGGGTATTGTCATGTTATAGAAGAGCGCCATTTCGCCTATCTTTTTTTTTTCTGAATTGCTTCGTTGAGTCGGTATAGTTGTTGAAGGAATAACTCGACATTGAGTATTTCATCAGTTTGTGATTAATTATACCTTCCCATTCACAACATGGTATTTCAAGGATGAATGACATGTTCCGCTTGTGGAGTCACTAGATTTGGGAGCTAAGCCTATCGTCTCGCTGCTTCATATCGACGATTTTTCATTGTCAGTGACACTTTGATAAAGAAAACGCTATCATGCGTTAACCGATGTCGAACGAGCAAACTGGCGGTGAATGTGGAGCGTGGATTTTTCTTGTGTTCGCTCAAAGTGTGTGGCAGCCAAGTGTCGATTTTCAGGACCTTTCCAATTGAGTGAAGGTAGTTCGTCACTGTTTTTTTTTTAATCATCACAATCCATCTGCTTAACCAATTCTCTGGCCGTTTTAAGTTGATTTGTCCTTCATCAGACAAAATTATTCGACCCGACCTCTGTGCAATCTGTCTTTGAGGTCAAAATTCCCATTTTTGGGTAGCGTGAAACCAACGGTGAGCAGAACTTTGAGGCATTGCGCCTTCTTCCTACACATCACAAGCTTCAACGCTTTTAACGCCTCGATTAAATACAAAATGCAAAGCTATCGAAAATACTGAGTGTTCTTTACGTAAATTATTGTGCTCCCTATATCAGTTGTAATTACTGCGAAAATTTATACTTTTAAAGAGATCATTGCCAAATGATAATATAATTTCTATTCTTAAATATCTTGATCAAATATTTGGACATAAAATAATAATTATAATATAATGATTGTCTCCCCTTTTAAATTCAGCAGTAATTTTCAAACTCTCGATGTCTTTTGGCTTTCATATAAAAAAATAGACACACGGTCACGAGTAGTTTCAGCGGCCTTAACATCTAAATACAAACGGTGTCGAAAATACTCAGATTTCGCCATTTGAAATTTCATTTTAATGATCTGAGAATACAAATAAAAAACAAAACAAAAATTAAAACTTTTTGTAAAGCAAAGACTATTTTTAAAATAACAAAACATTTTCTCAATGCGTATTATTTCTGCGTTCATTTTTAAATTTGAAAATGAGTTACTCCTAGAAGCAATGTAAGGTCTTTATTTGGATCATAGATATATATATATATAGAGAGAGAGAGAGATGGGGTAAAACATTTCGTAGTGACGAAACATTCAGTTTTATGAGTTTTTAAACGTAATGAATCTGACCAAACAGCTGATAAAAATGCCATTTTAATTAAAAGGGGAAAGCAATTTACTAGGACAAAAAAAATGTTCAAAAATAAATAAAAAGATGAGTTATACCACTGACATTCTCTTTCTTGTGCATATATAGTTGCGTAAACTTACACAGCACTTTGGTTCGATGATGACCTAAAGCGATAGAAAGAAGGGCATCTAGAACCAGTTACACCTGAGTAGTGAGTTCGATCTTCACTGGGTGTCCCATAAATTCGGCCTTGTGCCACATCTATGCAGCACTTACAAAATCACCTAAAGCGCTAGAATGTGGGTATGTGCGTGCGTGAGGGTGTGAAAACTAAAAGTACGGTCTTGACCCACGCGTTGGCGGAACCTCTCCATGATTTACCATATCTTCAGAGTTTCACCCGAATTCACCACGGTTTCCGAGTTAATGGTTGGTTAGGCTATTTAACTTGTATTTGGAGATTTTGATTTCAGAATGGTCCGTTTCCTACACCAGTGTTCAGTCAAGACGATAGGACTCAGTCTGTTCTGATATTTCTCCATAGCTTTCCCAAGGTTATCTGCATGTAATTGAATTTAAAGAAAAAATAAGAATGCTAATATGGACTTACTATTCCGCAATTCGGATTGCTGTCCTATATATATATATATATATATATATATATATATATATATATATATATATATATGGTAGATACTCTAGTCATAAAAAAAATAAATGAGGGTCAGCAGTAGATGGTGGCGTTCGTTTTGCCTGCATGCACATCCATTGAAGTATTATCCATCCGGCTATCAATAAACTAGAACTAAGATTGATTTAAAGTGGTTAATTGATTGTGCAGCGCAGAGAACACTCTCCATTAAAACGACATTGCCAATACAAGTACACCGTGTGCCATGCGTTAGATGTTTGTAATGTTCGAGTGTTATATTATTAAGGAGTTTGAGCTGACCGCGGTCTTAAATACATTAGTTAGTGCATGGTAGACCACACAATATACAAACTAGTTTGCTGTCTCTGGTACGAGGGCTGGTGGCTTGGGAACGACCATGATAACTTTGCGCAAGCCTCGAGAACCCCCACCTATGTATTCACACACACACACACACACACACACACACACACACACACACACACACACACACATGATGCAAATATTCCACTCTCACTGTAAATATTCACATAGCCGTACCACACACGCACAAACATACACACACATATGTATGTAGTGTATTCACATAACAAACACGCACACACGCAAAACTACTTGACTTATACATAAGGTACTTTCACTTCAGACCAGAGAAAACCTGGGACTGAAGCCATTTAAAGACTTCAAATAATACATTTGGACCCTCACCACCGGTTACAGTTTATACGACATGGACAGAACAACACACACACACACACACACACACACACACACACACACACACACATATATATATATATATATATAGATTATAGATAGATAGATAGATAGATAGATAGATAGATAGATAGATAGATTCTTTGGATATATTTACACTTTCATGGAGGCCGTAGGTATTACAGTGGTTTTAGGTAATGGTTTCTAACACTCGGTAAATGATCTTCTGATTTTTTCCTGGTAGTCTGCTAGATTTTATAAATTATATCTTGGTAAAATTATATACACATCAAGATTTCAAGTAATAATAAAACCTTAAAATGAAAATACAGAAGAAACACATTTCTTTGCAATGCACCTAAAGAAAGACGACAAAAATGCATTTAATATCAGATCCATATTTTTTAGATACTTGGAAAAACATAAAAATGACTAAAACGCATTATATTATGTTTTTAGCATGTGACTGGTCTCTGCAGATGTTTTAGCGGCAAAAAGACGTTGATAAAGAAACAGAATATGAGTCTCAAAAATATTTATCGCCTGACACGCAAGTAGCTTGCACCAAGTTTTTTTTTAAAGTGAAATACCAGCTAAGATAATGTTAGGCGTAGACTTTAAGGTTGAAGTTTCTCGAAGATATAATCAGAAAGAAGGGTTTGGAGAATCTGATACTCACAGAATAAAAGAAATGCGAGACAGGGGAAACACGAGTGACATATATGACGGGCTTATGCAGTGTTTGAGAGAAACAACGTAAAAATATATCAAGACCAAGAAAGGAAACGAAAAGCTTTAATCACCTATATCCTGAAGGTAAACTGTAAATAACAGTATAAAATGTAGATATCAATTTAAGTATCTCTTTTAAAATAAATATTTGCCAACTGGTTATGAAAGTTAAACTCTTACTTAAAGAAATTTTTTATGAGACGTAATTTTCTGAAAAACATAAATTTCAGAAATCATGTTTTTTAACCATACAGTCAGTCTCATACAGTGAAAATTGGAGAAAACTGCAACAAACACTAGTTAGAGTTTATTGTACAAACTTTAAAGATCTAACGCAAACTTAAATAACAAGTTCTTGCCTAATCCATTTCATGGATCCTTAAAGAATTCTTATTCAATTAGTTTTTATTTTTTGTGAATCACTTTGGTCGCAATTTGGTAAATATAATACTCAATGTATCTCTATCTCAGAGTCATAAACACCTGTTGTTTTGTATTCAGAGTTATTCTTCAAGGATTACCGCCAGTCACTGCTAGACAGAAAACTAATATTATTATTCAGGTTTTAATAAAACAGTGCACAATGCAGAATGAAAAAAGCTATTTTATACATTGACCTACGTGGATGGCTCGACACGGAGCTATATGCATCATACAATCATCAGGTAAATATTACACACTGACCGTTTAATAGGTTTGAATTTATTGTCACTCGATGTTCATAGAACTTCACTCTTATAAAGTGTGGCTACTGCTTGTTAATAACAAAAATACAAATTAAAATACACAAAACTACATGGAAATTAAAAAATAAAATAAAAATTTTAAAAGTAAAAATATAGAATCAAAATTTTTTAAAAAATTACAGGGAGAAGGAATCAGAGGGCCGTAAGTCATAATTGTTAATATTAATATTTGCTGAGGAAAGAAAGGAAGAAAGAAAGAAAAGAAAAAAAGAAAGAAAGGGTGTAATAAAGAAAGGGACACACGTATGTAGGAATATGTATCAATCAGTATCTAAGAATTTAAGGTAATAGTTTTTCAATGAGAGGATGTAGTCATTAAATCGCTCTTTTTGTTAAATAGATTAGGGTTATTTATATGGTTTACATGCAGTAGATATCGGCCCGGAATGAGAAATCAAGGAGCCGAGTTCAAAATCGAGTTGAATTCGTTGCATTCACTTACGCGCAAATACCCTTGAGAAAGGTGTTAATCCATCTTTTCCATACATCTATGGGTTAAATAACAGGGCAGATTGGGTTCTCTAGCCTAAGCAGTAGGAGGACAGACTACCGCAGAATATAATGTCCTCATACTGCTGGATAATCTTCTGCACAGTCAGTCATGTCACTTTTGAGACATGATCGCCCAAACGTGTATCATTTATGGCACTTAACTGACTGATATGGTTTAAGATTACAAGTTTTCTAAAAAGAATTAGTTAAATCTGTCTCCCATTCCATTGTAAGTTTGGATTTCGTGATGTTTTCCAGGTAATGATTGGGTTCTTCATACTGTTTCTTAATTTCAATAATATATAGATTTATCTGTGTTTTTGCTGTATTTACTGTTGTTTAAAGACAAGATGTGGTAGTTAAATCGAACATTCTGTATGTTAGCGGTTGATCCCTGATAAGAATTAGCCTCTTCATCATCATCATCCGAATGAATGCGAGCTCTATAAACAATAATTTCGGATACATTGGCCGTTCAATGGGTAGGTTTTATGATTGCATAACACATGAAAAGATGGAAACTCGTGCCATCGACAACGTAGGAAAATATGTATATGTATCAATATATATGTATATATATATATTGAAATTGTCAGGTTAATATTATTAATTTTTTTTATATAATTTATATAACTTATTTATGTAACTTAATTTTTTTCTTTTCAGGACTCAAATTATATAAAAATTGTCCATAGGTTTTGTACTTGTGAGCATTTTCAAGTACATTTTTAGCCACTATCGAAAATGAATTTCGTTTTACTTGTAACTAAATATGTGTAAAGATTATATATATTGAGTCATGCGTTTGTTTTGTTCCGTACACTGTAAGCAAATTGTTACCCTGTTCATAACTGATATAACAACGTGCTTACTGATATCGTAATACAACACACACACACGCACACACACACAGGCATATATAACATGTTAGATTAAAGATGTTTACGTAAGGCGACTATTAAGAAAATGGAGTCGGTCGAGTAAACGGAGCTTGGGGCGAGTAAATTTTCTCTTGTTCTCGACCACCGTTCGAGTAAATACTTTTTCAAATCTCAAAGGATATATATATATATATATATACTCTAGAAAAAGTTTTAGATATTCTACAATTTCATGGGTAATACATATTTCGCAGCAAGAAGAAAAAATAAAAAATATCGAAAATTGCTAAACAAAAATTGATAAAAAAGTATATGGCATCTGTATATACTTTTGTTTTTTGGAGGCATTTTGATGTATATGTGTATGTGAATATATGTATGTATGTATATATGGAGATATATGTATATATACATGTCAGTATGTGTATGTGTGTTTAGTTTATTATTATTATTATTAATATTATCATTATTAGTGTTAAAATTTTATATATATATATATATTTATTTTTTATTATTATTTTTATTTTATTACTAGTATTTAAGATCTTTTTCTTTTTTTAATATTATTATCATTATTATTATTATTGTTATTATTAATATATATATATTTATTTATTATTATTGTTATTAATAATATTATACAACTATTATTTAAGATATTTTTCTTAATATTATTATTATTATTAATGATAAATTTCTTTGATATATATATATATATATTTATATAAATATTTTTATTATTACTATTATTATTATTATTATTATTTATATTATGTATTACTATTATTTAAGATATTTTTAAAGATTTTCTTTGAATATTTTATTTATCATTTTCTTATATAATTTTTAATTTACTGCTTTAATTATTTTAACTTTTTTATAATGTAATACTACTAGTGGTTATTTTTTAAATTTGTATTAAAAACTTTGATTTACAATTTTTTTTACCGTAAATATACCCCATTATATTTAAAACTAAATTTTAATGTTAAATTTCTATGTGCTTTTTTATCAAGAAAACAGATGAATTGCAATAGACGCTGCTGTCAATCTAAGACGTAAAATTTAAATTCCTTTCTCTTTATACTGTTCGTTCTCCTTCCCTTTCTTTTCTGTTTCTTTCTCTTCTTTCCGTTTATCAATTTCCTATATTTTTCTTTTTCTTTCTCTGTTTGTGCTTTTTTTTTTTTTTTTTGGAATGAGCGAGGAAATGTATTTGTAGATTACCGTTAAATATCTATTTTCGATATGGGCACGTGCGTGAGTGTCTCTTTATTTGTTTTTCTGGATTATTTTGAATATTGACTGTTGTATCTTTTGGGTCTGACGAGCAGCTTTTTCTCTTCTTGTTGCGCAATACGTATTTTTCTCTTTTTTTTTTTTAATCGTATCACCCCGAGCTAGGCGGTAACGCCATTGATGTGCAGGGGGCTACGTAATAGTGAAAAGATTGGAAAAGAGAAAGCCGGAAACTACATCCTAAACAGGGAACAAGGGATGAGCTTCTTAACCTGTTCAATAGACGTGGGTGGAGTGTGAACCGGGTGATAGTTAGATCTATCTACTCCAATTGAAATAATGGAGTATTAACCATAAAATTGTAGAATATCTAAAAATGGAGTATTACCCATAAAATTGTACAATATCTAAAACTTTTTCTAGATGACTCTGTTAAACTAAATAATTTTAACGTTGAGTTCTTCTCATTTCGTCTCTATCGGAATTTATCTGACTCAAATATCAAATATTCTACGTTATATTCCTACATACGCTCTCACACCCTGATTGAGCACTTTCGAAAAATGGTAGACTTTGAAAAACAGTAGCTACTCTAGCATCTATGCATCATTCAGTGAGCAATGAATTAGAACACTCTCAACTATTGATCGTGTATAATAATAATATACACGCTAAAATGTCTGCCACCTTCTACCGAGAGCCCATAGCTCAGAGGTAGGATCGCCGATTGACGTCAATTCGGTCGGGTTTCAATCCTGGGTAAAAAGAATTCGGATGTCTGAACGTACTGATGAGCTGTGATACAGCGAAACAGATCTGTCTGCAGATGACTATATATATAGTACAAACAAAAGTGGTGTGCAGCCATGATGAACTTCTTTAAAAAACTCATGAAACTGAGATATTTAAAATATTTCTTAAAGTAAAAGATAGAATTTCGGCTTCTACAGTATGTTTGCCTTTATATTTCAGTCTTTCTCCAGGGTTATTTTATTATCAAACTTTCTAATTTCAATTTATCTGCTCCCAATCTTCTTCTATTTACTGTGTTCCTCAAAAAACGCGAGTGATCATGGCCCTCCACGTCTCCTTTTTCTTAGTGGCACTAGCACGCTTTCTCCTGTTACTCAAACCAAAGCCTACACTGCCATCCACTTGCTCAAGACTATCAAGTATATTATGGGTTGCTTTCCACTCTCTTGCTCTCCTTCTATCTGACCTGTGAGTATCAGGTTCTCTAAGCCCTTCTTCCTCATAACATGTCCCAAGAAGTTCAGCTGTTTATCCTGATGTTAAGTATTAGTTTCATTTTCGCTTTCATCCTCTACAGAATCTCACTGTTGCTCACGTATCCGGTTCATGTTATTCCCAATATCCTTCTGTAGAACCACATTTTAGTTGTTTCAAGTTTCCCATTTATCTTCGATGAGATTGCCAGCATTCACTTCCATGTTGAAGAACAGACATCGCATAACGATTCATTACTCTCTTCTTTTTCCTAACAAAATTTTACTGTCCCTCAGTACTCTACTCAGTCTCTGGATAAGATCATTGGCCAATCTAATTCGGCTGCAGATCTCAGTGTCGCACTTTCCATCTTCTGTTAGGACACTTCCCAGCTATTTAAATTTTTCTACCTTCTTGTTTTTACTATTCACTGCCTATAGTTAGTTGGATTTTTGTCTCATTTTTTTTTATTGATGACGATACATTCAGTTTTCTTATAGTTTATACGTAATTCTTTCTTTCTACTTTCTTTAGTTAACTTTTGTAAAAGATCTTGTAATTTCTTTTCCGTGTCTGCTATTAGCGCTATATCATCTGCGTATCTTATATTGTACAAAATGTGGCAGCTAATAACAAATCCTCGCATAACTTCTAGGGCTTTCAGAATTATCTCACTGTATAAGTTTAATAGATCCGGTGAAAAGACGCATCCTTGTCTTACAAACCCTTCTGTTATTGTATATCCGCCAAACTAGGTTCTTGTTCGTATTCAGTAGGTTTACTGCCAGTAGAGGTTCTTGATTACTCTGATGGTTTTTCCCAAATATGTCTCGCTTGTTGAGCATTTCTATTGCGTCTTTGTGCCGTTTTTTGCCGAATGCATTTGTTTAGACTATAAAAGGGAGGTACACGTCCCTCTTCATTTGCATTAACCTCTCTGATAACATCCGAAGCATAAATAACTGGTTCCTTGTTCCAGTGTTCTTAACGAAATCGAACTGTTCTTGTCTGATCTCTGGCCTGATTGCTCTATTCTTCAGAATACGGATGTTGAGTTATGTTATGTGACCTTATTCTAATTGTTCACATTTCTTTGCGCCTGTCATTTCAGGCAGTACTATGTAATTCGATCTGATTATTTCTCCCGGTATCTAACTATTGGTGTAGATTTCACATATTATTTCTGTAATTTTCTCTCTACCGAAATCGTCTAAGGCCGTCAGCATCTCTATTACAATGCCTTCGGGTCGAGCTGCTTTGTTTCTATTCAGTTTGGCCATTACAGCTTCCACTACTTCTTCTTCTTCTATGTGCCCTGTCCCTTCAGGGAGTAGGCGATCATGGCTCTCCACGTCTCCCTATCCCTTGTGGCTCTTAGTATGTTTGCTCCTGTTGCTCCTGGCAACCCCCGTTCCGTCATCCACCTGATCAGTCCCTGCAAATATGTTATCCGCTGCCTTCCTCTGTCTCTCCTTCCTTCTATCTGTCCAGCCAGTATCAGGTTCTCCAGGCTCCCCTTCCTCATTGCATGTCCCAGGAACTTCAGTTGTTGATGCTTCTAACACCTCGTCGTTGCTTGTATGTATCCGTAGCATCCTTCTGTAGAACCACATTTCGGCCGCTTCCAGTTTTGTCCTCATTTTCGATGATATTGTCCAGCATTCACAGCCGTATTGAAGAACTGACATCACATAGCAGTCACTACGGGTTTAAATATTTCCAGTCCGTTAGCATCTCTATCGTGTACTGTTTATTATGTAAATAACGCTTCCTTTAGTGTTTTTATTTCCAAACTTGTTCCTCGTATTTGTTTCTTCCACTGTCAGTTTATTTTTTGTACAGGTTGAAGTCATTCACAAGTCTGCTCTATTGAAGTCTGGGCGTTGCATTAGGCTTTTTCAGTCACCGAGGTTTCAGCCTTAGTTTGTAGAAAACTGAGAGGTGTTCGCTTCCACAGTCGGCACTTGGATATATTTTATGATGAACAACTGCATTCCTTAATCTTCTGTTTATATTTATATAATCGATCTGGTTTTTCATTTCCCTTTCGTGCTTCTCTGTAAGCGTCTTGTGTGTTCTTAAAACCAGGTGTTGGTTATTACCTCGTCGCTTTCTGTGCACCATTAGACCCACTTTTCTCGTCTTTCATTGCGGTTTCCTTGTCCAAAGTTAAAAACTGTTATCACTTTCCTTTCTTCACTTATCATAGTATTCAAGTCACCCATGATGAATCTAATTTCTTGGCTTTTACACCGAGGCTTGGCATTGACCAGTATGTGGCAGGAATATTGTAATTCCTCCTCAGTCCTTTGCGTTGTCAATGATAAAATGTCATAACGGCCATGATCAAGAGCCTCTTTTTCAGTTTGACCAAAAGAACTCTTTTGTGACACTATCCCCCACGGTGATACTCTCCCTTCTCCCGCGGGGATACTTTCCTTTGGTTGGTTTAAAACAACGGAGTGAGAAATTGATATTGGTGATATTGTTAATGTTTTATTGCGTCACGCGATGTGAGCTTAGAAAAAAATAATAATTTTAGTACCATCAAGCATAAAATAAAGCTATTTTGGATCTATATATATTTCTCGTCTTTCATGATTTTCGAATCTTTTCATGTTCATATACATTTCTCTTAGATTTGAAATGTATTCCGCTAATCTGAAAACGCGTAGACAAAATAAGTGTTTGAGTGATTTGGTAAGGTCACCCGGAGGCCAAGGCCACTGTTTTAGCACAACAGTCCGAAGTGACCCGAGCTGGATTCGGTTCGGTGTGAGCTGGCATGATCTCATTGGTCGAGCTAAGACATCCGCAAATCGAATGGGCGGAGATTGATTTTCATTGGCCGAAGACTGTGAGCCGGCCGGATCCCCAGAGAG
This sequence comes from Ascarosepion bandense, assembly GCA_037127315.1. Classification (NCBI taxonomy): domain Eukaryota; kingdom Metazoa; phylum Mollusca; class Cephalopoda; order Sepiida; family Sepiidae; genus Ascarosepion; species Ascarosepion bandense. Next base: position 1,127,557 of record JBBBDQ010000214.1, read on the forward strand.
GATCGAAATTGGTTATAAAAATAGATGCTCGACACGAAAGGTTCAGACTTTGAGAGATTTCTTTGTCAGTTGGGTGACAGTTTTTGAGTTAGAGCTGCTATCAGTCGAAATGTAGCGGCTGGGGGAAAAATGGTCCCAGCCGAGGAGCCATGACCCACGGCTGGTCGCCCACCATAGAACTTATGGCTAAATGGTTAATTTCGAATGAAGCCTGCCGCAAATTAACTTAAAGAAGTTAATTTAGAATAATGGGCCATCGACATGAAACCCGAAACAACGTTATTGTTATTTTGTTAATCACGGGAAAATCGAAAATTCTGATTCTTCGTTCGTTCAACCTCGGCAAAATCCGTTAAACTCCGATAGGGAACCGAAAGGACTTTGTTGTTTTAGAAGTCACATAGGAAAATTGACAATCCTGATTATAGAGAATTAATGAAAAGACTTTTAATGAAATACAAGTGATTTTGGCGAATATTTGAAGAGATCTGTTTATTTCAACGCTAACGAAACTTAGACATTTTACTTGAAGATTAGAAGCTTTGATGCTTTTGGCGAACTTTCTCTCTCCGTTGTAAAAATCATTTTCGACGATTGTATATCATTTTCGAAAACTGTATTCTTGGGAAAAGACAGACATTGTTTTTCTTTAGATAAAGACATTCTACGTAGCTCTCCAGGCGTGTTCGACTTCGTTCATTTATTTTATTTTTATTTTTTTTGGCTCCGTGTGTATTTTTTTTTTCAACCCACAAGTGCACACCAGTGCCCCGGCTGGCTAAAAGAGACGACTATGGAAATTGCACTACGAAACTTCTGGGATCTAATCACAACGTGGGACAGTGGTCTGTTGTTGCAAAAGACGTCCTCTAACCCAGCTTTTGTGGCGACGTCATCGGACGGGATCGTCCCGACCAGTGACAGCGACCAAACCAACCGTACGACCGGGTGGCAGTGTCACAACTGGGATCGTCTCGACCGTCATCGAGAACGAGCGTCACATTAGACAGAAGGCCAGCCAGGCTGAGGCGTCACATCTGGTGCCGTTTCGACCAGGATCAGGCCTGAGGGTATGTCGCCGGGCGTGTCCGCCCTGGCGGTGGTATCATACTTTTGTATAGCTGAAAGTCTCCCAGAACTTCTTTCTTCATTCTTTTGTTCAGTATTACTCCGAATACTCTTCACTATTTTTACCACCTGCGTATATGATTCTGTGGTTGTTACTAATGAAATCTTTATTGTTTGGTCGACTATTTTCATATTTTTTAGAATATTAATATTGAATCTGCTCATTTCCTGCTTGACACAGTTGTTCAGCGTTCTGACGTTCTAGGTGAATTTTTTGTTTTTTGCGCACATTCGCAGGAAAACGGTGCGGTGACACTTCTTTTCCGGGAAGGAACACCAGCTGCGTAACTGTATTTTATATTAATAACACTATAGAGGATGTGGTAGAAATATCCACAGAAATACCTCTATTAAAATGATAAGGCATTAATTGGATGGAGACACCATTGTCACTAATGCCTTACCATTATGTGGGAGATATTTCTAGGAGCCATGTGCTGGTGGTATTTGTGCCAAACCTAGTATTCATTTTTCTTATTACCTTCTCGGCAGACTTTTTCAGACTACCGAAAGTTTTAACAAATTTAAATCTTAAGCTTGGTTCTAATGTTAACTCAGTATTGACTAATGTTGTAATCCAAACTAATATCGCTGTCTATATTTGATGAAAAACATATCGTGCCATTAAGACAGTATTTTCATAGATGTTTATTTTAATTATTTTTTAGTTTTTAATAAATCTCCACGGAATGGCCAAATCAAAGCAAATAAGCATTAAGGTGCATAATGTGCATTATTATATCTATGATACAATAACAACGACGATTACGGAATGACTGAAAAGTGAAGAAACGACAAACATAAATTTTTCTCAGTGAGAACCTCTAAGACATAAACGAAACGATATATACATATATACATGTGTCCTACGAGAACAATATTTGATATATCCACATAGAAAGCAGTGTGTAAGAAAAAACATAAATGGGTGTTAAGATTTTTTTTCATTCCGGAGGAGTCATGTATAGCGCATCAGATTCAAATGGGTTAAATTCATTTGTTATGTCCCAAACGAGGACATATTCCACGAATGGGAAACGGCGAGTTTTGGGTTTTCTCAATCTGAGAACTCCGAGCTAGAGTCTCTTTCTATATCTAAGAATGGTATATTTCTAAAGAGAAACGATACTTATTAGCTGTAGCATTTGCTTAAAGAGGCAGATTTAGAATCAGCATAGACCATTGAACCTTGTTAAAAAATTCCCGGTTGCTTCGATTGGTTTAAACCAACTAAATGACTGGTCGCCCTCGTAACTGTATGCAGCGTTGTCACTTAGCGGTCGTCACGTGACCCATGTGTGATATCGCCACCCAAAAATAAAATAATAAACTTCTGCATGCCTAACCATCGTTATATTTTATTTTAATAAAAAATAAAAAAATAAAATTTCGAGATACTAGTAGAGATTTGTCTATACTTTTGACATCAGGCAGCTTTTACATTGCTTATATTGTTTGGACTGTTGTCCTCATCCTTATTGCCCAATTCACGACATTTCAGACTTTGTACGCTCTGTCCATCTTCAGGTGCTTCATATTTCGAATCGAAACACTTTATTGCAATTACTAGGGTATAATATTTTTGTTCCATACCCTATGCCGTTTCCTTATGTCATGTAGTTATCTACCTTTAATTCAAATCTAGGAGTTATTGGTGAACTATAAATTCAGTTGCTGGTTACTTCTGTGGCCCCGTGGCCCAGGGGTAGAGTCACCGACTGACGCCAAATCGGTCGGGTTTCGAGCCTGGGTTGTGTAGCAATCGGAGTCTAACCGTACTGATGAGCTGTGATAATTACGCTCTCACACCCTGATTGAGCACTCTGGAAGAAAGGTAGAATTTGAAAAGCAGTAGCTACTCTGCCATCTACGCATCGTTCATTCAGCAATAAATTCGAACACTCGCAGCTATTAGGCCTGTGTATAATGATAGTGTACGTGTAAAAAGTCTACCTCCTTCTACCGAACGCCCATAGCTCAGAGGTAGAATCGCCGACTGACGCCAATTCGGTGGGGCTTCAATCCTGGGTAAAAAGCAATCGGATGTCTAACAGGACTGATGTGAAATAGAGCAACAGATCTGTCTGCCGATGATTATATATATATATATATATATATATATATAAAGCGAGAGAAAAATTCAAAATTTGCCTTTGTTGTTATATTTGGCTGTGTAAATCGATAATACTATTTACATCGAGCTCTTCACTTTGGTCAATTTTATTATTAATAAAATTAATAATAATAGTTTTGGGATTTTACCTATTTGCTCATCATTATTTGGATATTTCTCGGTGTTCCTCGGGTGTAATCAAAGCTTTCAAACTGATCAATAGTCCTGGAGCTCAGACTCTTTGGACGTTGGTACGAAAGAAGAAAAACCAATAGGTGTTTCCAGTTAAAGCGAAACCGTAGACTGAAAGAAAAATGAATGGATGTAAGTCAAATTTTGATTTCCTGGTATCGATATCAAATAAGTTTTTTTCGTCGTAAACTGAATTTTGAAGGCTAAATAAGTCCTCTGAGTAAATGGTATCATGTCTGAGATTAAGAACTACAATTATACCTACTTAGAGCCAAACCCGAAGCAAAACTAATATCAGTCAGTCAGTTAAGTGCCATACGTGAAACACGCTTGGGCGATCATGTCTCGAAAAGGACATGACTGACTGGGCATATGATTATCCCGCAGTAGGTTGCCATTGCTTTCTGCGGTAGACTGGTTGCCAGCCAAAGCTATAGAACCCAATCTGTCCTGTTATTTAACCCATAACTGGGAGGAAGAGACGGATTAATACCTTTCCCAAGGGTATTTGCGCCTAAGTGAATGCAGTGAATTCAGCTGGAATTCGAACTCGGCTCTCCGATTTCTTGTTCCGAGCCGATATCCTCTAGACCACCACGCACATCCTAAAACTAAAATAAGAGGGCTGAAAAAATACGCACATACAGGCAGATAAACAGACACACACACAAACATATTGCCTTTTTTATATATATATTATCGATTTTCTGCATTATTGTAAGAACTGCAACCTTGAAACTTCTGAATCTCGTTTCTTATGTCTTTGTCTATGAGTGTATCAAATTTGATTAAAATCGGACCACTCCTGCTATAACCCGATTTTTTCGATTATCGATTTTCGATATTTTACGGGGGTACCTCGACACAAAACCTAGCTAAGAACACACGCAGACATTTATAGTACAACTGTGTAAATTTTCAAGAAAATCGTTTCAGCCGTTTTGGAGTCTATAGGTAACAGCCCACACACACACACACACAGACGCACACACAGAGACAATTTTTCATTTATAAATAAGTTTATATATATATATATATATATATATATATATATAAGAAAACTAAACACGTCATTTAGATTAGGTATAAACTATAATTCATTTCTATGAGCAAAATTATCTCATTTCATCAGACTATATTCGTTCCATTCGGTACAAAAAATGTTACGGATAAAGGATATCTTTAAAATGAAGAGGGAAATAAGCAATAAAATTTAAAAACAGAGACATTGGCGTTATCTTAGTTGGGGATCTAGACCAATTTCGAAAGGTTTTTTGGATGGTGACAATATATATATATATATATATATATATATATATATATATATATATATATATATATACGCGTCTGTATATTTCTGTGCTTGTGCGTAGGGGACTTAAACTCTATATAACAATGATCTTTTTCTAAGTATTGTGTTCGTTCAGGACGTAGGCAAACATGACTCTCCAGTTCTCTCTCTGTCTCTCTCTCTCTCTCTCTCTCTTGTAGCTTTTAACTCCCGTTTTCTGATTCCCCCAAAAAACAAACCCTGTTCTGCAGTCCATTTACTCAAGTCCATCAAACATCTCATGTATTGCTTCCTCTTGTCTCTCTTCTTCTCTATCCGTTCTGTGGGTATCAGATATTGTAAGCACTCCCTTCCTCATTACATATCTCAGGAACTTCAGCTGACATTTTCTCATGTTAAATATCAGTCTCCATTCCGTTTCCATTCTCTCCGAAACCTCATCGTTGCTAGTTGTTCGGTCTATTTGCTGTCATATTGAAGAACTGACATCACACAACAATCTCGAAATCTCTTCTTTGTTTCCCGCAACATTTTCCTATCTCTCTATACTCTACCCTGCTTCTGGAGTGCATGCTTGGCCACGCCGTATTTCTGCATCTTTCCGATAAGATTGTAAGTAGAATTATCTTGTTATTTGTTTAAGTGACCCTGACGAAAACCCATTAAACTGATTCTACTGCGCGCTCTATTTAGAATTCGGATGATGTGTTTTGTTATGTGAATGATTCATCTGATTATTTGCTTGAATTCACATTCGTTAGCACCTGGCTTCTTAGGCAGTGCTATCAAATTAATAAAAGTTCAAAAACACCCCCTTTTCAAAATGGCTAAAGCTATGGTCGAAAGCCCCTTAGACAATAAACAAAATGGACAGTTCTTACATACAGTTAAACCAAACGTGAAATGTATGCTTCTTGGAAGAAATAAACTAAAATGTCAACATTTCCTTCAAATATCTTTCATTAAATACGGCCGGCAAGAAAGATTTAATTAAATGTTTATTAAGTTTTTCCAAGCATCCTTTTATTTTTCCGTTTTGTTGGTGTTAAGAAACATAAAGATTTCCCCTGATTTTTATCGTTCCCAATTCAGAAAGAGAAACACTCTTGAAAATCTTTATATAAGTTACCAAAAGCGCTTTGGACGATAAGAATTACGAACAATTTTGGTCCCTTGAAAGCGTTCACGAGAGTCACGCATTTTGAAAGTGACGATGAAGTCAAAAGTGCTGTGAGCGATTGGCTGAGACATCAGTTAAAATATTTTTACGCTGAGCGAATACGGAAGCTTGCGCACAGATAGAAAAGGTGTATGAACTACGTTGAAAAAAAAGTAAGCTTTTATCTGTATTACTCCGTATACCGACAAATTCACCGTAATTATTGAATGACTCTCGTATTACAACCACCATCGATAAAGTGATCAAATTCCTTAACCATTGACTTAAATAATGACCTGTACGAACCATGCATTAAGATTCTTATAACCAAAAATACGCCCTAAAATATGCTAACCATCACCACAGAATACCAAACAACATTCATAAATCTATCCAATTTAGATTATCTTCTCACATTTGTAATAAGGTAGATTTTATCTTTCCAAATTCATAAAGAGAAACGCTATTGAAAAACTATATATAAGTGCGATTGATACCGACTTGGCCGACCGCCTGCAGTCTCTCTCTCACCGGCATGACGTGGCTTCCCTGTGCCTCTTCTATAAATACTTTCATGGCTTCTGCTCTGACGAACTTAAATCACTGGTGTCCCCTAGATGTGAATTTGCATGAGATACTAAATTAGCAACTAGGTCCCACCCTTTTACAGTGAAACCGATTAAATGTAACCGCAATTTCTACTCCAACAGCTTCTTTTCTCGCACTTACCGCCTGTGGAATTCCCTTTCGCATACTTGCTTCCCCGACGGCTACAACATCCAGGAGTTGAAATGTAAGGTCAATAGACACCTCCTAACGCACTAACTCACACCCACGTTCCCCAACTCTATCCCTATGTACATCCTAAGTCGTCTATCACCCTCCTTCTGACATTGCCTATACCCAATCGCTCTATGTAACCCCCTGCGCTATAGTGGCAGTGGAATGCCTTGCTTGGGGGTTATACGATTAAAAAAAAAGTAACGAAAGCGCTTTGGACGATAAGAATTATGAACAATTTAGTTTTATATTAGTTTTATATTCCTTATCATGAACAAAACTGAAAGCTGCTCAGATGTTGGACAAAATTCATAAAAATAATTAAATCTTCCGTGTCGGCCGTATTTAATGAAATATATATTCTAAAGATCAGGAACAGAAAATCACTACCATTGGTAATGCTTAAGTGATCACCTTATTGACGTAACTTTTGACCTTAATAATGGACTGTACAAACCATACACTAAAGATACTTACAATTACAAATGCATCCGCAAAGAATCTATCCACCAGCATAGAATACTAAACAATATTCATAAATCTATCCAATTTATGTTATTTTCTTACACTTGTAATAATATAGATTTTGATAACAGTAAAATTAAATATACTAAGGCGTTTACTAAAAGCAAGCACAATGTAAATTTAGAATTCTCTGATACAAGCAAACAAGGCAAATATATACCGTAACCACGCAAACGTAACATCGTATGGTTTTTAACTCATTTTTAGTCTTAATGTTAAAACAAACATCGGAAAATTTTTCCTAAATTTTCAGAAACATTTCAACCATTCTTCTGCACTAAAAAGATTTTCAACAAAACAATGTTAAGATTCGTTATAGCTGCGTCAAGTCTTATACTTTCACGGCTTCTACTCCGATGAACTTAGATCACTGGTACCGCCTAGATACGAATTTGCACGAGATACTAGATTAGCAACTAGGACCCACCCTTTTACAGTGAAACCGATAAAATGTAACCACAATTTCTACTCCAACAGCTTCTTTTCTCGCACTTCCTGCCAGTGGAATTCCCTTCCACATACTTGCTTCTCCGACAGCTACAATCTCGAGGATTTTAAATGTAAGGTCAATAAATACCTCCTAACACACTAACTCGCATCCATTTTCTCAAACACTCTTCCTACATACCTCCTTACCCGTCTATCAACCTCCTTCTGAAATGTCCTATATCAAATCACCTTTCCCTATGTAACCGCCTGCGCAATGGTGGCAGTGGAATGCCTTGCTTGGGGTGAAATGATTTTAAAAAAATATCTCGCTACATAACCGTATGACATTAAATCAAAACATATCTAACCAGCAGAATAATAGTCACTCCGCTATTAGTATCAGTAACCCAACCGAAATAATTTTAATAACGGAAAAAACACAATCTGCACACTTAACCGTCAATGTATGGCCGAATGTATAATTTACAAAGCTAGCATTCACTCTGAAAGTGCTCTTAAATCATGTTTAATTCAACTGAGTACAAATGAAAAAATCGATTCGATAATCATAAGTTGACTATTAAATATATGAATAGTACTACCCTATCCAAATATTTTTGGCTATTATAAAACAACAATCCAATTATTACCTAGGAAATCATTGCGAAGAACCAACTCTTAGAATGGAATACGAAATAGATGTAACTTATGCTTTTTATATAAAAAAATGCCATCTTTAAACAGATTAATTCTAATTTATGAAACAAAAGAAGTGAATAAAGGCATGCGAGTACACTCTCATTTTTTTTATTATCCTTTGTTAATTTTTGCGTATTGAAGAAATTGTGTTTAAAATTTGCTATGTATTTTATATATATGCTCATATATGTGTATAACTAATTTGTCTTATGTATGCAGTTGAATGTAAGCTCTTTTTCTGTGTACATGTTAAGTTGGTTTGTATACTTGTGTATACATGTGTTAGTACTAGGATTTTAAATGACCCAACCTTATCACACTTGAAGATTCATTTTCAGTTTGTGTCAATTGGTATATATGTCTACGTATTTGTATGGTATTTGGTATATATGTCTACGTATGTGTATAACTACTTTGTCTTATGTATGAATGTATGTATATATGTATGTATGTATATCCTTTTTGTGCGTCTATGCGAAGTTTATTTAAATGCAACAATTTTCATCTCTAGTTTCCGTGATATCCATCACTCTCTTATCCTTTTCTCAACAACCACTGTATCTTGTTATTTTCCCTTTTCACTCTACTCTCACGCAACTCTCTTCAAGCCAGTATTTTCTTACACATTTCTTGACAGCCCCTGTGACCTGTTCCACTTTCCCTTTGCTCTCCTCTTATGTAACCCTAAGTAGCAGTACTGCCTTGCTTAGAATAAAACGATTATATAATAAAATATTTGTGTATATATGTATTTGTACTAATTTTGTGCATAAGAATTTATATATGTTTTTTTTATATGTGGGTGCGTGATTGCGAGTGTATATATCCGTTACATTTTTGTATGCATACATGGATATATATATATATATATATATATATATATTCAGTGGGGACAGAGAATTATTATTATATATACTTTTTATAATAATGTCAATTGTTTCTCTAACAGAAACGTTAGTGAATAGATTTGCAACATCAACTGATGCTCTTGATTCATTATTAGGTTTTTCCGTTTTATATATTTGTATAAGTTCAAGAGATGAATTAATGATATATACCAACTAACTAAAACGCTTAACCAATTAATCCCACCATACATATCCAACAAATATAATAGCAAATGACCAGGTAATAACTAACACCTGGTATGAGGAACACCCACGACCCACGACATCTATAGACATAGAGTGAAATATTAAGACAAAACATTGAACATGGCTGAAACGACTTTTTTTAAAACAAGTTTAAACTAGCAAAAAACAAGAACGTCTGGAAACTAAAGATTAGCATTTCGTTACAAGTAGACAGAAAAAGCTCGAAATCGTATTTTAAATTTTCGTAATGTTTTAAAGACGATAATTTTTTTGTCATTTTTTTATAACTTCACCGATCTATTTTCAGTTTAGAATGCTTGGAGCAGAGACAGTAGGTGACATATTTGAACAACATTTCATTCTTTATAGTTTTTTTGAGACGTAATTTTTTTAATTTTTAACCTTCATATTTTATTTCTTTTTTAAATGTGGTAGTTGCCGATGAGATGTAAAAATATATATATATATAAGTCATTCACATACAAGCCTGTTTCGTTGTATCACAGCTCATCAGTGTGGCTGGACACATCCACTTGCTTCTGGCCGGGATCGAAAATCGAAACTGATTCGGTGTCAGTCGGAGTCGCTACTCCCTAAGCTATAGGCGCATGGCACCAGAGAAGGGAAATTTTAAGGTGTAGTGTATACACACGCTATATATATATATATATATATAGGAAAGAATATTAATAAAAAGTTTTGAATTTAAAAATGTACTTTTTTGGAACAGTATTTGTTTATTTTTATTATATTTTATATTTCAGACCGTCCTCGGTCCTTCATCAGAAACAAGTGGTTTTTAAATTTGAATTAGAAACGTATTTCACGATAGCGTCCGAATATTTTTTGTTTACATCACGTGGTGTGTTTGTTCACAACATGCAGCACGTCCGTAGAGAAAGTCTGTTTGTTTTAGATAAAAATTTCTTGGAATATCTGAAAAAAAGTTTTACCTATTGAAATATTTGTAAAGATTCAACACACCTAAGTCCCTATTTAACCCTAGCTTGTGTGTATTTAATTTTAAAATCCAGTATTTGTCTTTCTTTCTGCGTGTGTAAATTTTTTAAATTCAAAACTTTTTATTAATATTCTTTCCTATACATATTAAGACAGTATACGTGGATGATCATCACTATATATATAGAGAGAGATAGATAGATAGATAGATAGATAGATAGATAGATAGATAGATAGATAGATAGATATAGGTACATAATATGTAGAGCTACGGAGTTATGTAAATGATTTTCTCTTTATGATGTACTGCAGTAGATTATTTGAAAGGATTTCCAGCATGAGGCTAGTATAAATTTATTTCTATAAATGCCATTGTCCTGATACCCAATCAATAGCTGGTAATTTCCCCATCGCGATTGCCTGTTCGCCGTTGATACAAATGTTTAGTTCCCTTCTGGTGTGGCGTCATGAACTTTATTTGTTAGCGATTACAGGCACAAAAATCAATTACTACACACGGAGAATGATACTAAGAAAAGTACCCAAGGAAACAAACCTCTTTTGGATGAGAAGTTTTAGGGGATTTTTTTTTTATATTTAGACCTGCTGATTCACGTTTTATCATTCATTGGACATATTTCCATATGGCTTAACCTGAGTGTATATTGAACAATATGAAAATAAATGGTGAACATTTGCGTATGATTACTGTAACTACGTTTATTGCTATCTATCTATCTATCTATCTATCTATCTATCTATCTATCTATCTATCTATCTATCTAATTCGATCATATCTGTCTGATAATGATGATTCTCTCTCTCTATCTCTTTCTCTCTCTATATATATAAATATATACTAGTGCATTTCTATCTATCTATCTATCTATCTATCTATCTATCTATCACTCAGTTAAATGTCATACGTAATACACGCTTGGGTGATTATGTCTCCTCGGAGACATGAATGAACGAGCAGAAAATTTTGATATTACTTACTGCGGTAGACTGGTTGACAACCAGAGTAGTCTATCCTGCTATTTAACCCATAGCTGGAGGGATAAGATACGGAATAATACCTATCCACTTGAAGTCGAACTCGGCTCGCCGATTTCTCGTTCCGAAACGATACCCACCACCTCACAACGCACCTCCGCTATCTATCTATCTATCTATCTATCTATCTATCTATCTATCTATCTATCTCAGTTTGTTCATATCTATCTATCATGTCGTTATAGGGTTTGGAAAAGAATATATTAATCTTTAACTATACTATGTCATTTATCATTATTAGTGGTTAGTTGTTAGGAACCTGTTTATTTTTAAATTTGCAATATGCATATTCGTGCACTGACACACACACACATACGCGTGTTTGCGTTTATATTTTTAGTATCTGTGATTTTTTTAATCATATCACAACGAGCAAGGCGGTAACATCACTGATGTGCAGGGGACTACATAAGAGTAAAGGCACTAGATAGAAAAGAGTGAAGAGAAGGACAAACCAGTTAGAAAGGAGCAAGAGAAGGAAGATAATACAGGTGTATTTCAGCATTAATAATGGCCTCGAACACCTTCCCAAAAATTGGTAGAAGGCTGATAGGGCGGTAGTTTGATGGGTCCGAGTGTTCACCAGAGTTCTTGAATACAGGAACGACAGAAGAGGACTTCCTGCATGCAAGAAAACAGGACGCAGAGAGGCAGTAGTTATAGAGTTAAGAGAGGACAGAGGAGAGTTCAGGGGCACATTTCTTAAGGACAATCACCGGGATTCCATTACCACCGCTCGCCTTATGGGGGTCAAGTTTTGATATTACACGGGATACTGTTGTCGGGGTAATGTATATATCGTACAGTTTAGCCCAATTTCTAATAGGGAATTCGGATGAGGGTACTCCAGATAAGTCAAATGTGAGTTGGATGAAAATCTGCGAGCAAAGCACTCGGCCTTGTCCGTTGATGATGTGAGGACCTCAAATTCATTGAGTAAAGGAGGGATTGTGGATTTGCTATTGTTCAGCACCCGTTTGCATAACCGCCAATAGTCCTTGGAGCCGAACTTGCGGTCAGCTATGCGCTGTCTCATCCTTTCAGCAAACAACCGCTTGGCGTCATTCAGGATTCTCTTGCACTCATTACGAACAGACGTGAATAGGCGCCTGTTGTGGTCAGATGACTGTCTCCGAAATTGTCGAAAGTAATGATTCCTGTGGGCAATGGCGGCCGAACAGGCAGGAGAGAACCAAGGGGAGGAATGAGGTTTGAGATGAAACTTCCTGGTAGGTATAAATTCATCAATGCCAGCTTTCACCCAGGACAATATCTCAGAGGCACACCAACTTGCAGATCGAACACTCTTCCTCAAGGTACGTCGCATAGGAAGTTGCGGAAGGCGTCACAGTCAGCTCTCTGGTAGCAGTAGGAGGTCCTATAAGTAAGCGGCTCCTAGTGGGGGTGAGAATGGAGAGAAATATTAAGAGAGACAACAGGATGGTCGGAGTTGCCAAGAGGGCAAAGCTGCGAGACTTGGCAGGAAACAGGTGCAGAGGAAAAGCATATATCTAGTAGAGAGGCGTGTCCAGAGGAAGTGCTTGGAAAGCGTGTGGAGATGTCCACTACTTGCGTAAAGTTCATGGCGTGGATGCCTGCTGAATCAGTAACAGAGTTTTTAAGCCACTCAGCATGATAGGCGTTAAGATCTCTGAACACAAATATGTGAGCGAAAGGGTGGTAGGAAGTAGCCTTATCTATATTGTCAGAAATGCTGTCTAGAACGAAGCAGTCGGGAGAAGAGGGAAAACGGTAAAGGAAGAAAAGATAGCTAACCGAACTGAGAAGTGACAGACAGAGACATAGATATTGGTGGTCAGGGGATTCGAGTGATGTCACTCTAGCTATAAGGAGGTGTTCACTAACGTAGACCCCCAGTCCATGCATGTGGACAGTGGAATCCTTCCTTAAGAGGGGAAGATAACGAGGGATCGAGAAGTCAGAGGAGGGAATTGATGAGTTGAGGTTAGTCTCACAGAGCGCTAGGATGTCACGGGAGTTTTCGTGGAGGAAAGCTACAAAAGTTAGTACGAATGCCCGGGATGTTAGTGAAAGAAATGTTATCAACTGCAAATATTCATACGTATGTATAGTTTTTTTTTTTTTTTGTGTGTGTGTGTGTGTGTGTGTGTGTGTGTGTGTTGTGAGTGTTGTCAGTTTGTGAATGAATTTCCGTCACTAAGGGAAAATGTCTTCATTTTCAGAAGAAGGTCCCGGCATTTTGTCACTAAAGGTAGAGAAGAGTATAAAGTTAAAAGGTATCTCGTTTTTATAGGTGCTTAACCGCATCTCCTAAAGACTGCTTGGCATGACTGTCAAAATTTATGTAGGGATATTCAACACAATAATATCAACAGTTCCATACTAAAGTTAGTTGAATAATATTGTGACAAAAAACATATTCTTTGAAATAAAATGAGTAAGTTTTAGAATGTGATGTCAATAATTAGTCATTTCAGAATAGTGAAAATATAATTTCACCTGCAACTCTTACATTTCTGAAATCATCAAATTATCATCAGCCTAACTATTTTATCATCAACCTACTTATTTATCATCAGCCTCATTATTTATAACGTCAGATAATTTATGAATTATAAAAAATTATAATTTATGACGTGAGATGATTTATAACGTCAGATAATTATTTATAATATTAGTCTAATTATTTATCATCAACCTAATTATTCATCATCAGACTAATTATTTATAACCTAAGATAATTTATAAGATCAGATAATTTATAATGTCAGATAATTATTTATAGCATCAGTCTAATTATTTATCATCAAACTAATTATTTATCATCAGTCTAATTATTTATAACCTAAGATAATTTATAACGTAAGATAATTTATAAATTATAAAAATGATAATTTATAACGTCAGAGAATTTATAACGTCAGAATATTTATAACGTCAGATAATTATTTATAATATCAGCCTAATTATTTATCATCAACCTAATCATTTATCATCAGCCTAATTATTTATAACCTAAGATAATTTATAACGTAAGATAATTTATAAATTATAAAAAATGATAATTTATAGCGTCAAATAATTTATAACATCAGATAATTTATGAATTATAAAAATTATAATTCATAGCGTCAGATAATTTATAATGTCAGATAATTATTTATCATCAGCCTGATTATTTATCATCAGCCTAATTATTTATGACGTCAGATAATTTATAACGTCAGATAATTTATGAATTATAAAAAATTATAAGCTATAGCGTCAGATAATTTATAACATCAGCCTAATTATTTATCATCAGCCTAATTATTTATAACGTCAGTTAATTTATGAATTATAGAAAAGTATAATTTATAGCATCAGATAATTTATAACGTCAGATAATTATTTATAACATTAGCCTATTTATTCCTCATCAGCCTAATTATTTATCATCAGCCTAATTATTTTGAAAACTTGAGAATATGCATGTGTGTCAAGTTCGAATTCCAACTGAATTCATTGCATTCACTTACGTGCAAATACCCTTGAGAAAGGTATTCCGTGTTTTCCTTCCGGTTATGGGTTAAATAACAGGACAGGTCGGGTTCTATAGCCTTGGCTGGCAACCAGTCTACCGCAAAAAGCAATGTCAACCTACTGCGGGATAATCTTTTGCCCAGTCAGTCATTTCATTTTCGCCCAAGCGTGTATCGCGTATGGCACTTAACTGACTGTACTTACACATTTTTTTCCGATATAAAAACAAAATCGTTATTTTCAACCGAAAGTTAATGGATTATTTTGAACGGCAAAGAATGCACTCATATTTATAAAATTTATATTATTTCGGTTCTTTGGTATGCGCAGTTCGATTCATTGTCTGCGTTTTATTTTTTCCTTGAAGAAAACCTGAAATCTGGCATCAAATTACAACCAGTTGTTCTTTGACGGTCATCATCGAACTGGAATTGCCTGAATGATTTTTTAGCGATGTGCAGTTTCCTTTATGGCATGACGTTTCAAAACAACCATAAATTGGTAGACACAGGAAAATATGGTTATATTTCAGCAATCATTTATGACTATAAAAGAGTGTCAAATTTTCAGTCATGAATGCACAGTCCTTAGCTGTTATCTGTATGCGGAAGATACCTCCATTCAAAGCAGATAGCATGGCGGACGTAACGCTAATTGACACGACAGAACCTGTTCATGCAGTTCTTTCGGTAGAAATACTGTAGACAAGTATAAGTTATTTTTCCACTTCAATATTTAACTCACTAACAGACACAGAAACCCACGCAGAAACACACACAGAAACCCACGCAGAAACACACGAAGAAACACACACAGAAACAAACAGACACACATACAAACACACAAACACACACACAAACACATACACACACATAAAGTGCATATACATATTGTTCCTCACTGTTCAGTACAAAACACTAAGGAACAAAACACGAAATATAACTTCTAGCCTAGGACAAACAGGCAGTTGTCTCAACGTTACAGCAAGCTACCTCACATGTATGGGCTACTTAAGATTCACAAAATCGGTATTTCTCACAGGCCGATTGTTATCAGCATAAACCCTCTGAGTCGCTTCCTTGTTAATATTATTGATTCTCTGATAGGAGACTCGTCACTATTTGTTCGAAACTCAGCTATGTGGAAATTAGAAAAAGTGTTTTCCCCTCCAATGCAACCAGATGGTGAACTTGGATTTTGTGAGTCTGTTCAACAAGGTAAAGTGGAGGGACTATCGGTGGTCCAAGGCAGACAAGCCTCGGATACATCCCTAGGAGAACTGACCAGTATTTCAGTAGATAACCTGATGGAAATGCTTATTTTTGCTCACACACAAGAAACTTCGGATAAGAATCATACATATATCGACAGGATAAATGCTTAGAATGGACTCGCCATTATCACCATCACTGGCTAACATATACATTGAATACTTTGAAGAGATGTATTAGAATCTCCAGCTCTAAAGGCAACTCTATGACTGAGAAGAGGGCCAGACGCTACTGGACCATGTGAACTCAATAAGATCATCGATACAGTTCACCGTGGAAAAATACAGCGACAGCAATTTAGCGTCGTCCAAAACATTAATTTAAAACAGTGCTCGATATGTAATATATAGAGCTGTGAATATTTATTATAAATTATATTTTAGAACATGTACAATTTTTTAGATATATCAACTACACATCGTACATTTGTTTCGACATTGAAACTACAATGTCTCATCAGGTGGTGTGGAAGGAATGGAAAGCCTCTTTTCTTATATTTGGTGAGTTGTTTGTGGGATGTTGGTTGGGGTTAGTGATAAGAGAATAAGTCTTGTGAATTGTCCGTTTGAATTTTGAAGAAAGTGATGTGGATAGTGAATATAGTTGATTAATGACTGTTTTGGAAATTTATCGACAGATTTAACATTAGCAGATAGGATATGATCTTGCGACTAGACTATGTTCTTTGGATTTCTTTGAGGAGCAGAGTAGGGAGGTGTAAGAGGTGGGGAGAGATGGGATTGGACTTACCGCTTATTTGTACAACTATAGAATATTTTTGTATTTAAGCAAAGTTTTTATAATTAATCTAATTTTGTACATTTAACCCTAATTTTGGATTTAGGAAATCGAAATTTTTTATTAGATTTTAAATTTTAAATTCGATCACAGTTTGTGGTGTATAATAGGTAAGATTTAATGTAAGAGGTAAAATTTAATGTTAGTATTTAAGGTAATAGGTAAGTAGGTAATGGGTGCGTAATAGGTAGAATTTAATGTAGGAAGTAAAATTTAATATTGTATTTAAGGTAATAAGTAAAATTTAATGTGTGTATTTAAGCACAGTTTTTATAATTAATCTACTTTTGTATATTCAACCTTAATTTTGAATTTAGGAAATCGATTTTTCTATAAATTTTTTAATTTTTAAAAATTTTAAATTAGATCACGGTTTGTGGGGTGTGTAAGAGAATTGTTAGTACTATGAAGGTGTATCATTACTAAGGGGTCCAAGCTTTGTCTTTTGTAGTATTTTTAGCATGATTGTAAGGTTAGTTCTTTAATTCATATATTTAATGATTTCAATTTGTTCTTGAAAACAAACGAAACATGCTTCCTTTATTGATTTAGCTGTTCTTGCTTGTTTGATAATTTTCCATTTAACTTTAGGCGTTTTATTTTCGTCTTATAATTTCGAAAAGTATTTGGAGAGAGACGTCAAGTTTTGTTTGTCTTTGTTATTGAAGGATGATAGGTGATTGTAAAATCGCTTTTTAAATACGTTCATGGTGTTTCCGATATACATTTTTCAACTTTAGTATTCTCCAAGGATGAAATCAAACACATATATATCAGGTTATTTCGTTAAATATTTACTGTTCATGGGGCATTGGTTTGGGTTTCTACAGTTACAGAGGTTTTTATTATGGGACGGACTTGTATTAGTGTTGGAGTTATTTTTGTTGTGTGCTTTTAATATTTTGCTGTTATGTATTTTGATTATTTTTTTCTAGATTGTTGGAGCAGCTGTAGCTGAGTTTTATTGTATTAAAACCCTCATTAATATCCCACACATAACTCACCAAATATAAGAAAAGAGGCTTTCTATTCCTGTCTACACCACCTGATGAGACATTGTAGTTTGAATGTCGAAACAAATGTGCGAGGTGTAGTGTATACATATATAAAAATTTGTACATGTTATAAAATATAATTCATAATATATATATATATATATATATATATAGCGAGAGAGAGAGGGTGTGAGAGAGAATGAGAGAGAGAGAGATAAATAGATAGATAGATATTACTCTTCATTAACCTATAATAAGACACTTAATCTATCTATCTATCTTTTTTTGGGATAACTTAGCTAGTCAGGTGAATAGTGACCTGTAAATAGACACACTCACACACTAAAAAGAATGCATTGATACTCATACACACACACACACACACATATATATATATATATATATATATATATATATATATATATATATATAGTCATCCGCAGACAGATATGTTTCGCTGTATCACAGCTTATCAGTACACTTAGACTCTGATTGCTTTTAACCCAGGATTGAAACCCGACCGATTTGGCGTCAGTCGGCGATTCTACCTCTGGGCTATGGGCGTTCGGTAGAAGAAGACATACTTTTTAGCGTGTATGTTGTCATTATACCCGCCCAATAGCCGGAGTGATCTAATCCATTACTGAATGAGCGAGCGATGCGTACATGCCAGAGTAGCTACTGTTTTTCAAACTCTACCATTTTTCCAGAGGGCTCAATCAGGGTTTGAGAGCGTATATATATATATATATATATATATATGTGTGTGTGTGTGTGTGTGTGTGTGAACGAGAGATTAAGAGAATGTGAGAGGGTTATGTGCACATTCAAGAGCGCATCGGTGCCAAAAACACTTTGTACTTATTTTATTTTACGCCATAAAATATTTTGATTAAGCCTACGTGTGGTTTTCCTCTGATTGCGAGGTGTTTTCAGTCAAAGGAAAAAGTTTGTGAGTACGTTCGCTTTTGAATTTCTGTGATATCGAACAAAAAGTGGAACGTCTTTTCGCATGCATATCGTTGGATATTTTGTTCTTCCGTTATTTTCGTTTTGTTTTTATCTTTTTTTCGGATTGTATGTAAAGCTGATCATATTTATGCCTTTGCGTGTATCCATCCTAGACGCAGAAACGGTAAATATCGACGAAATTCTAATTTGAATATTCATGAAAATCTTTTATCTTTTCTTCCTTTAGATTTTGTCCAGTAGAAATGATGCATGATATTAAATTGCACCTTGTATAAATTGCAAAACCGTCTTTTTCTATAAAGAAGCCAATGATTACTAATCAAGTTTTATACTGTAATGCTAGTACAAGACCGAATTTCCGGCATCCGTTTAAAAGAACTTCGGATTATCCGTTGTTGCAATTATAAATTAAGAATTACTACAGCTCTCTATTTTTTGCAATATTGCATACAGTCTATCTTCTGTGAAACACCTCATGAAAATGTTAAGGGTCTCATATTTGTGAAGTTGTAGTGCAGTGGATATCGGCTCACAACGAGAAATCGGAGATCCGAGTTCGAATTTCATTTGAATTCGTTGGATTTACTAACGCGCAAATACCCTTAGGAAGATTATTAATATATATATTTTTTGTACTAGTTATGGGTTAAATAGCAGAACAGATTAGGTTCTATAGCCTTGTTTGTTCCGCAGAACGAAAAGACAAACTACTGCGGGAAAATCTTTTGCCTATTAAAATGATTTAATTGTAAAATATAAGGTTGGGTCATTATGTCGATCCAGGATTTTTTTTCCGCCTGAATCCATCGTGCATATATACAAGTCAACCATCCGTCCGTGCATGGAGTACTGCTGCCATTTATGGTTAGGCACCCCTGCCGTTCACCTCAGTGTTCTCGACAGGTTCCAAAGGAGAGTCTGTAATGTGATAGGTACTGACTTGGCGGCTCGAATGAAACCACTTCCCCACCGACGAAATGTGGCCTCCCTTTGTCTGTTCGATAAATACTTCCATGGCTTCTGCTCGGACGAACTTAAGTCACTGGTGCCTCCACAACAGGTGTTTACTCGTGCAACCAGATTGGTAACTGGGTCCCACCCATTCACAGTTAGGTTAGCCAAATGCAGACGACAATTCTACACCTGCAGCTTCTTCGCTCGCACTTCCCGCCTGTGGAACTCGCTCCCATATTCTTGCTTTTCTGACGGCTACCACCTCCAGAAATTTAAATGCAATGTCAATACTCATCTATTAACCACTGGATTCTAGCTTTCTCCCCACCCCGTATATCCTTCCCTTTCCTTCCACCTATGGAACTGTTATCACACCTGCATTCTCATCTTTCTATTGCTCTTTTCTAACTGGTCTGTACTCCTCACTCTCTTCTAATTAATCTTTTTACAGTTATGTAGCCCCCGGCACATCAGTGGCATTTCAGCCTTGCTCGGGGTGAAATGATTAAAAAAAAGACATTGTGGCACAAGGCAAAATATTGGGAGAGGGAGAAAATGCTGAAGCTGGTCATCAGTAACCATCCTATACCTAGCTTATTAGAAACACGACCCAATCAATCTATACCACTTATCATACACCGTAATGTCCCATCCATTGTGAAGCAGTACGTCATATAAGAAAATAACTCTACAAAAAAAAAAAAGAAAAAATCATCCCATGATTTCTTTTTAATTTTTGCCTAGTAAGTCATGAAACGAAACAGACTTAATGACTAACTGACTAATCTGATGATATATTTTTGTTATCAGCTTAGAACACATCTATTGTGTTCAAATGTGCCATTTAGTTTGGCACTGAAAAAAAGGGTAAAAGTTTGCAACTTTTATTTTTATTCTTTACAGATTCGATACAGCTATTGCAAGCAAATTTTCTCTGAAGGACGATTAGGATTAAGCATCAAAATAAAGATCGATTGCATTTCTAAAATATATATTTAAAGGTTTAGTATAAAGGTCATATGATTAGAACACCCACCATTATTTGAACTTGACATTTGTTGCAATCTTCAAATTTCGACTTCGATGTGGAACCTCAAGCGGAAACGCACATTCATGATTTCATTCGAATAGAGGCAAATCTCTCTGAAAGGCATCATGTGCTTAAAACAAACGCAAGCGACTTCGCAAGCTTTCTTTTCCACACTGTTCTGGAGCTGTTAACAGAAATTCTTACGTAAAGAATTTATATAATTCCGCAAACTATACGTTTTCGAATTGAATTAAAATTAGCAAAAATAGCTAATATTCAAAATGAATACGTAAAACGTAGAAAACATAGGAAAACATATAAATAAAAAGTACTAATTATGTTTTAGTCGTATTGGCGATTGTGAAAAATTTTGTTAAATTTTTTAGAGTGAAGTTCAACATGTATAAGATTGTTTACGTTATGTATGCTTAAAAATAGTGCATTGCTTTCATATATAGACTGGGAGTTTCTCAACGCTTCTTTTCTATCCTTGCAAAACTTCAAAATCGCTTTTAATTTGTTTTATCAAGGGAAAATACGGTTTTCTATCCCGTTGCACTTTTTTCACAGACGCGAATTCAAAAGACTGTCTCTACCCTATCGCGAATTCATGTTAATTGTTCGGATGATCTTAGTTATTTCTTCTTCTTCTTCTTCTTCTTCTTCTTCTTCTTCTTCTTCTTCTATTTGCCTTGTCCTTTCAAGACGTAGACGATCATGGCCTTCCACATCTGCCTATCTCTTAGCAAGCTTTCTCCTGTTACAACACGTAACCCCGTTCTGTCATCTACCTTCTCAGGCCCTTCAAATATGTTACCCACTGCTTTTCCTGTCTCTTTTCCCCACTATCTGGCCTGTTAATATCAGGTTCTCCAAGCCCTCCTTCCTAATTATCTCTTCCTGGTTCTCATTTTAGTTTCCTTTTTCTTTTATTCTTTCCAAAACCTCATTATTGCTCACATGCTCGATCCATGATATCCTCAACGTCCTTCTGTAGAACCACATTTCAATTGCTTTTCTTTCATCTTCGATGGTATGGTCCATCATTCAATGCCATATTGAAGAACTGACATCATATAACAATCCAGTACTCTTCTATGTTTCCAGCGAAATTTTCCTGTTTCTTAATACATTACTCAACTTCTGGAATGCTTCCTTTGCCATGCCAATTCGCCTTCGGATTTTTGTGTTGCACTTTCCGTCTTCTGTTAGAACACCTCCCAAGTATAGAAATTTTTGAACCTTCTTAATTTTAGTATTTTCCACATGTATTTGGCATTTTGGGCTGTCCGTTTTACTGATGACTATGCATTCGATTTTTTGGCAGTTTATTTGTAGTCCTTTCTTGTCACTCTCTTCAGCTACCTTCTGTACGAGGTCTTGTAGTTTCCTTTCCGTGTTTGCTATCAGCACTATATCATCTGCGTAACTTATGTTTAAATTGTGGTCTCCGAGGACGTTTCCTGGCATAACTTTTAGGGTCCTCAGAAGAGTCTCGCTTTACAATTTGAATAAATCCGGTGAAAAGACACATCCTTGTCTTACGCCCCTTTCTTTCTTTGTATATCTGCTGAATTCGTTACAGGTCCGTATGCAGGCGATTTGATGCCAGTAGAGATACTAGATTACTCTTAGGTCTTTCCCAAATATGTCGGGGCTGCCAAGCATTTCTATCAACTTTGCATAATCGATAGTTCTGCCAATTCAAATATTTGCCTAAACTTACACGATTTCAAGTGAATATATTTTCTGTATAACAAATCTAAGGAGAAAATTCAATTGAAGCAGCTTTTTTTGTGGTACAAACATTCGTGTGTATGGTTTCCCGAACATTTTGTCTTGCTACATTCCTGTCGTCTTATCCTACATTCATCTCCCACCTATCATTTAACAAATTTTACATTAAATGATACTTAAAACTTGTATTGGATGAAATTTAATATTTAAAAATTCAGTCAGTTAAGTGTCATACGTGATACACGCTTTCGGCGATCATGTCTCTAAAGAGACCTGACTGACTGGGCATAAGATTATCCCGCAGTAGGTTGCCATTGCTTTCTGCGGTAAACTGATTGCCAGCCTAGGCTATAGAACCCAATCTCTCCTATTATTTAACCCATAACTGGTGAGAAGAGACGGATTAATACCTTTCCCAAGCGTGTTTGTGCGTAAGTGTATGCAGTGAATTCAACTGGAATTCGAACACGGCTCCCCGATTTCTCTTTCCGAGTCGATATCTACTGCACCACAACGCACATCCGCATCAAACCTGCCCACAAGTGGCAAGTGCTACAGGCAGCTGGCGATCAGGAAATGAGTATCTGTTCTCAGATATAACACTTGATATTTACTCTACTCCACCACTGGAGCGAGTTGTGACACAAGGCCAGTTTTTAACGTGAGGAACCTGAGCGCGTACGCTCAGGCCATTGGTCAAAGATTACCTAACCACAGCTTATGCGGTAATTAAGAATAATGTTAGTCTTAGCTGGCCATTGCTTTTCAAATCTGGACAAAAGCTAGTCTGAGCTGGTCATTGCTTTCAGGCCGGCGAGCAGGTAGTGAGTACCTGAGAACAGATACTACACTTGATAATTACCCTACTCCCCCACTGGAGCGAGTTGTGGCACAAGGTCAGTTTTTAAAGTGGAGAACCTGAGCGCGTACGCTCAGGCCATTTGCTTATGCAAATCTAGTCTTAGCTAGTCATTGCTTCCCGGCCAGCAGGAAGTGAGTATCTAAGAACAGATACTGCACTTTGATCCTCCCTTTGGGCCAAGATAAAAATTACTAAACGGAAAACCAAACGTTTTTATTAACATGTCTATCAACCTACGTTCTTTTGTACTGAAAAAATAAAGGTTATGTAAGAAAAAAAGTTTATGTCTGCAGTTTCTAATATAATTGTATTAATTAAGGAATCGATGCCTTCGAAGTTGCGTCCTCTAAGTTAATTTCAATGCAGTTTGAAACCAAATTGTATTGATTTCAGAACTTAAATAGATATACGGTTAGAAATATTAAAAAAAAATTAAATCCCTTCATATATTCATCATGCAGTCAAACGTTAAGATTAACGAGTTCATTAATCTTTGATTAACTTACGTTCTTTTGAGTCGAGAATGAAAACCAATATCGGATTCCATATGACTGAATTTCAACAGGCGATAGTTAAAAAGAAATATTTTTTTTCTTTTTTAAGAGACCGTGGGTAAAATTCTTAATCAACCATTTAATTAATAATTTAATTAGTTCATTCAAAAGGTTAATTTATTTTAAATCGATTAGCGGAAATGATTCTCTGTTACTCGTGATAAAATTATTATTTTGTTAATTAGCATAGAAGAGAAGAAAAAAAATAAAACGTGCGTGATTTTTTCTATAAAAATAATTTAGAAAAAAGAAAAGAATATAACGCATTTATGAAAGTGGATTAAGTTTTTATACGGCAAAGTTGTTGTTATCATTTCTTAAACTATTACGATTCTGTTTAATCATGGTTGATCTATTACAAAAAAAAACACAAAAAAAAAACACTGGAACGTATTGTCTTTTCGTGTGTGACTTAAACAAAGGTTAATGACTTATTCCACATGCCCTGTGCCAAAGAAACTTAAAAAAGATGAAAGACACTAATTGATTGTAACTGATGACGGACCGTTTCTTGGTCTCACGATTTCCACTGGCATGAAGGGGAGCGATCATATCAAATCATTTTCTAGGCCTTCTGCTAAGATTCAACGTGTCGCGTGAGATGATGACATTTTTTTCAAACCGAATGTTAATGGGAAATGGACACATGTTTCTATAATATTATCAATACCCATTTAACAGTGATATTCGATGCCCAAATAGAACCAACCTCAAACGTTTTCAGGTTAGAATAACATATATAAGAAAAATTATCTCAATAACTTAAAGAACGAATTTTCAGCATTTTCAGTTACGAAAACATTTCCAGAAATTTTTTTATAGGCAGGAAATGAATCGCCTACCTGTTAAATTTTATCCCCATGAAGTCATAATTTTGATGAGTATTAAGCAAGTAAGGACATGCCAAAAAGCGAACAAATAACTTATCAACTGTTTTAATAAGCACCAGAATATCAAACTGCCATATTTAAATTTTTGTTCAGACAAGATGCTGGTAGTGTTGGGAATGGATAGAGAAAATTCTAGTTGGCTATGCTCAGTACTGATAAAGAAAATACTAATCTTACGAGTCTCGGATACACTAGCCAAGCACACTAATAACCTTCATTTATCATTGCCCCTATACATCTTTTACAGGGACTGCATGACAATACCAGACCTCTGTAAATTAAAGTGATATTATAAAATCTTATGATGGTTTCAGGTTTAAAATGAAAACTACGAATAAAAACTAAACCCACTGTTCTGGAATGACTTCTAAAGAGATTATTCTCTAAAAAGTAGAGAAGAAACAGAAATCACAAAGTTTTAACAATCTAAGAACATTGACGGCACAAGGACATTTTTAAGTGAAATATCTCTCATAAAACCAAGCATTTTCAGATCAACCTATTTAAACTTTAGCTTAGAATTCATTTTAAAAGTCATTTCGATCCTTTTTTTCTTGAATGAATCAATTTAACATGAAATGTTTTAACTATATCTCTCGCATATTTAAGCCATGGCATATCTCGGTGACTTAAACATTTTGTCCTATTTTAAACAATGAAAAAATATGTGCATTGAGAAAACGTGATGTGATGGGGCAAGATAGACTTGATTTTCAGATTTAGGGTGTAAAAATAGTCAAGAAAGTATACCCTTTGCTCAACAATATTTGGCTTGAGAAAAGTCAACTATTGAAGACCCTATTGCGCAACTATAAATCTATCAGTTGTCCATGCATTTAATATTGCTGCTCTATCTGGTCTGTGAATCGGTTATATATTTCCAGATTCTTGCCTAAATCTAAGTAGTTCGTACTAATAAAATCTAACCAGGTATTTCGATTTTAGTCCTTTCCGACCGGCATGAAGTGTCTTTCGTGATTTTCTTTTCCTATTTTCGCATAGCAGTTGTTATAATTTGTTCTTATTATCACATGAATTGAAGTGTACCACGATGATGACTATTAGAACTAAAATGCTATATAAACCGTAAGTTCTATTCTAATAGATTCTTGCCTCCTCTAGAGCACCGATTTCTTAATTCTCTAACAGCTACAACCTAGATAAATATTATGGCCCTGTCAATCGCCATATTCGTTTGTCCTGTGAACTGTTCTTTATTGTCCTTACAAATCCCTAAATTAGGCACATTCACAGCAACCACCAGTAACAACGTACATCTGAGAGGTATTTACTTCTTGCTTAGGGTGAAATAATTAAAAATAAAAACAAGTAAATGTTTATACTGATGAGAAGATAAACGGGACATCATAGCCAACTCTCGAGGAAAGGAAAAGTTTACATACATCCGTGATTAATTGAAAATTAACCAGGGTGGGAAGTGGAATTATTGTGGTTGCATTAATGATCATATGAATAAGCCGACCAAATTGTCTTCCCAACATTCAACGATTTTCGATCGGGTCGTTCTGATTCCTGCTTTTTGTTTCTTTTAAGGTGTTGCTTTCCTTTTGTGGTTTCTCGCTTAAAACAGAAAATAAATTTCATATGCAGTTATTATATGAAACAAGTGTGTAAATTTAAATTCTCATAATTTTGGATGTGCATTGTGGTGCAGTGGATATCGCTACTTAGTGAGTCGCTACTAAGTAAGCCATATGCGTATGGAA
Source organism: Ascarosepion bandense (assembly GCA_037127315.1). Classification (NCBI taxonomy): domain Eukaryota; kingdom Metazoa; phylum Mollusca; class Cephalopoda; order Sepiida; family Sepiidae; genus Ascarosepion; species Ascarosepion bandense. The sequence goes on from JBBBDQ010000214.1 coordinate 1,154,277, forward strand.
TCCGAAACAGGAAATTTTAACGTGTTCTATATAAGCAGTGTATAGACACGCCAGTCACCGAAAGAACTCAATTTATTCCTGAAGATTAATGCAGAAGTGGAAACTCTTTTTAAGATTTTCTTCTCAAGAGAGCATAATCATAATGAGAGCAGTATATATATATATATATATATATATATATATATATGTCAAAGCTAACCCGCGCATTAATACACACACACATACACACACACACACACACACACACACACACACACACACACACACACACACACACGCACACACACACTCATATATATATATATAATGCGCTTTGTCGGAAATCCAAAAGAAAGAGTGACATAGCGAATAAAACTATAGGAGAGAAGTGCATAGACAGACGGAAAGACAGTGTGACACAAAGTGAGTGGAAAGGTAAATATAATGAGAGCGAGAAAGAAAGAGAAAGAAATAGATAGTAAAAACTATTAGAGAGACAAAGAGAGAAGAAAAAGTGACATTCCTCTTGAGGAGAAATTCGCCCTCGAATCGTTAGTGATCATTGGAAACTAAAATCATTATTAACTTTTAATCTTCGCAAATTTGTTACAGGCCGTGTGAACTAACCATGTAAATGCGATCTTGAAAGATCGTGTTGATTATTTTAAAATAAGATCAGTAAAATACAGATTAATATAAAATTTTAGTGGTATATGATGTTGAAAAAAGAGTCTAGGAAGAGAAGATATTCTTCTATGTCCCGTGTCTCAGTTTGTAGGTAATCATGACTCTCCACATCTCATCTTCCTTTGTAGCTCTTCAAAGTTTTTCTCTTGTTATCTCACCAAAATTCTGCTCTGCGATCCCTTCGCTTAAGCCCATCAAAATATACAAATATCATCATCATCCAATTTAAAAGAAGTCTGAAAATAACGAAAAAAATATTAATAAAAATGAAAAAGCCAACACTCATTGATAAAAATTATGAACATGGCCAAAGTATGCTAACCATGTTTGGAAAACATAACATTCCTATAACTCTAGATCTATCTAAACTTATTTATAAATGGAACTTTTTCTGTGCGTGTGTATGTGTGTGTGTGTCTGTGTGTGTGACTGTGTCCTTTACCTATAGACTCCGAAACGGCTAAACCAATTTTTTGAAAATTTGCACAGTTGTACTATAAGCGTTTGTGAGTGTTCTTATCTAGGTTTTGTGCCGAGGTACCCCAGATAAATATCGAAAATCGATCATCGAAAAAAACGCGTTATAGAAGGATTGGTCCGATTTTAATCAAATTTAATACACTCATAGACAAAGACATAAGAAACGTGCAGTTCTTACAATAAAGCATAAAATCGATAATATATATATATATATATATATATATATATATTAGGCAATATGTGTTTGTGTGTATGTCTGTTTATTTGCCTGTGTGTCTGTATTTTCTTTAGCCATTTTATTTTAGTTTTTGCTTCGGGTTTGGCTCTAATGAGGTATCATTGTAGTTCTTAGTCTCAGCCATGATACCATTTACACAAAGAACTTATTTAGCCTTCAAAATTCAGTTTACGACAAAAAATACTTATTTGATATCGATACCAGGAAATCAAAATTTGATTTACATCCATTCATTTTTCTTTTAGTCTACGGTTTCGCTTTAACTGGAAACAACTATTGCTTTTTAGTCTTTCGTGTCAACGTCCAAAGAGTCTGAGCTCCAGGACCATGGATTAGTTTTAAAGCTTTAATTACACCCGAGCAACGACGGGCTATACTGCTAAATACCTAATAAAATGATCCATGCATTCAACTAGAAGTAAAATAATGTTATTAGTTGAAAATGGCTAAAAGTATAAAACAAATTATCGGACAATTTATGTTTAATTTAAATACTAAAAATAAAAAAATCACATGAAAAATTATATGAAATCATTAACATCACCTTGTCTGTCATTTTTAACGAAACTTGCATCAAAAAGGGATTGCTAACTGAATCCACACTATATATTTATGAATAAACTTCACTGGAGGATTAAAAGTGTATAAGCCGTGTTCAATATCAGAATACCTTCTTTTGCGTTGAAAAGTAAAGTTTAAAAAAAATTAAAAATAATTCATATAAATTGGGTTTTCTACAATATTTATACATGATTAGAGGCAGTTGTTTAGTAAAGAATTGTTTAATGGAATGTTTGTGAGTTGATTGAATTTAATTATTTTTGGATAACTTTAATCTTCCACTTGTCTACTTTTTTAATATTTATACCACGTTTATCCTAAAGTCAAACAGCTTTTCAGAAATAATTTAACATAGAACTTTACCAGAGAAATATGGTAAGTCGGCAATAAAAGTTTTATCAATGAAACAATATTGCCAGAAAGTCTTTCTTTCACGTTTGTATCCACGCACCAGCACATATAAGCACTCCATCATATATATATATATATATATATATATATATATATATATATATATATCATCATTATCATCAGGTTTTGGTGTCTCGAATGAAAATTTAGGAGGTAGCTTTTATGTCTATTACAGAACCGCTAATGGCTGACAGGGCCCACGTGGGAGAAGTATGTTTTTCCAAAGCGGCTTCAAGGGAAATTTTGGCAAACAGATTAGACTCTGGTTTCGCTTGCTATATGTATACACAATAGACCAAAACTCAATATTTGTTTGAAGATCCCAAGAGAAATTGTACGATTCCATTAATCATAAGGAATTATTTAATCAGACATACGTTTGGCTAAGATTCATGTTAGAGTACTTTAGTCCAACACCCATTAATCCGGAATAAGAGCGTATTCACCGTTTGGTCGGATTATCTTATATTTATGATTAAATGTGTCCTTGGCTAATATTCAATAGATACTTTTAATTCTCTTCATAGAGATAGTTTAACTTTCCCCACGTTAGAAGGTTAAAAGAACATATCCAGTATAAAGTCATTATCTGTAAAATCTCCAAACACTAGGACCGCACAACCAGTAGATCACAAACTCCGCTAACCCTAATCCGTAATCGGTTCAATCAGCAGAACGTTCATGTTTTAAAATTTATGTGAAATTATCACCAAACGGAAAATTAAGTAGGAACCATGACCAGAGAGAATATTGCGCCTCAAACTCACATCTGGCCACAACTGGACAGTCTTTGTGCTGTCATCAGGCTGAAAATACAGTACTGGGCGAGATATTCCTCATGTCCTCATGCCATCCTGTTCCTATCTTCATATAGTTCAAACGCATCTCCGAGACATTGTTGGTGACGGATATTTTCTACTCTCCAAACTCTCTCGCACAGACGGGATGTGGTGAGTCTCTCACTGTTCTATCGATCCCTTTAAATGAAGGTGCTTTTAGGTAATGTATTCATTGGTTCCGCCCGCCTTAACTGTCACGTCCAGGACCCCCCACCGTACCACTTATATTGTCACAAAACACAATCATTTCTTCTGTGTTCCATCAGTGAGAAGAAAGTTCCAATCGAACAGCTTCTTCCCGCGACCTAGTGCGTAAGAGACTCCAAAAGGGCATGTTTGTCTGATCACTCCAATCTTAAACAGTTCATATCATTTATCCATACAAATCTCTTCTTAGCTTAAGCCTCTATATAAAATGTCCTTAGACTGTGTACAAAGGGAAACTTACAGTGAAAACAAAAGTGCTTTATAACCAAAAATCAAACACGAGTTAATTTTGAAAAAATTAAATAATCAGTTAAAATAACCTCAGAAATATAAATGTTTGGGTGATCGGATTGTGAAAGGGGAGAGTTAACAAACTGTTTTCTTTATTTATGTAACAAATGTATGAGTGAACGTTTGAAGAGGTAAACATCATGGCGGCGGACACAAAATGGCATTGCGCGTGAGCGAGGCCTGTATTCATTTGCATAAGCGTATGCCTCGCCGGTATAAAAGCTGAGAGTTTGCGAAGGTAAAGTTTTTTTCAGTTTTGCGAAGCTCACATGGTGCCGGCAGCGGTGTTAGAATGAGAAGAAGAAGAAGACTACGACTGCGACGACGGAAAAGAAGTCGGAGTGGACAAAGACTACAGTAATTTCATTACAGAAAGTTTACAAATTATTTACTTGTTTTTGTTTTAATATTTTGCTCCCACTATTATCAAATCGGCTTTGTTTTTCTTTTAATCATTTCACCCCGAGCTAGGCGGAAACGCCACTGATGTGCAGGGGGCTACATAAATGTAAAAAGATTAATTAGAAAAGAGTGAGGAGTACAAACTAGTTAGAAAGGAACAATAGAAAGCTGAAAAAGCAGGTGCGATGACAGATACATAGGTGGAGAGAAAGGGAAGGTTATACAGGGGTGGGGAGAGAGCTAGAGTCCGGTGGTTAGTAGATGAGTATTGACATTGAATTTAAATTTCTGGAGGGTGTAGACATCAGTAAAGCAAGATTATGGGAGCGAGTTCCACAGGCAGGAAGTGCGAGAGAAGATGCAGGAATAGAATTGTCGTCTGCATTTGGCTAACCTGACTGTGAATGGGTGGGACCCAGTTGCCAGTCTGGTTGCACCTGTTGAGGAGGCATCAGTGACTTAAGTTCGTCTGAGCAGAAGTCATGAAAAATTTATAGAACAGACAAAAGGAGGCCACATTTCGACGATGGGGAATTGGCTGCAGTCGAGCCGCCAGATCAGTACCTATCACATTACAGACTCTCCTTTGGAGCCTGTCAAGAACACTTAGGAGAACGACAGGGGCACCTGGCCATAAATGGCAGCAGTACTCCATGCACGGACGGATGGTTGACTTGTATATAGGCAGGGTGGATAAATCAAGATTTTCGAACATTCGTAGACTGTTTTTTGATACAACATCCAAAATGCATCTATCTTAATTTGTTAAAGAAAATTGACTGCAGGTATACCAAATAAATAAATGAATAAATAAACATATAAAATAAAATCAAGAACATAGACTCCATCATAATGTGAAAATCAAGCTTGGTAATTATTAAGGTTCACCTGACATTATTAAGTTTCATGAAACATTATTAATTTTAACATGTCATCATTAAGATTCTCATGTCATCATTAAGGGTGACTTGACATTATTAAGGCTCTGCTGACATTATTAAGGTTCACCTGCCACTATTAAGGTTCACCTGACATTATTAAGCATAACACGTCATCATTAAAATTTCCATGTCATCATTAAGGTACACATGATATATTGAAGTCAAGAAAAGTGAAGATAAACAAATAAATTGCGTAGAAGAAAAAAAAACGGGATAAAAAATAGAACACATTATTCAGAAGAACAAAACACAGCGAAATTTGAAGCGCTATTTTTATTTATTATGTTTCTTTCATTTTCGTTTATTATTATTATTTTTATTATTATATATATATATATATATATATATCAGCATGCATTTTGGGTATAGAAGAATCGAAAGGAATATAATTTATATATATATATATATATATATATATATATATATATAAATTATATTCCTTTCGATTCTACTATACCCAAAATGCATGCTGATATATATATATATATATATATATATATATATATATATATATATTGTATACTTCGGAAGCAATCATTCTTTTATGCAGATTTCATTAAAATGACTGACAAGGTATGATGATTATGTTTTTTATGTTATGTTTCATGTTATTTTAGCTTTCTTTCTTTTGATGACATACATTATGTAAAAATTATTTAGACAATTTTTATATAATTTATATCCTCAGAACATTATTTTTGTTTATCAGACCGCTTTCGGCTATATTTTATCCATTTTCAAGGTTGAATGTTATTTTACACGTAGCAGGATGTACTTGATATGAAGTAGTGGTATGTGTTATGTATCGAACATGGTAAGCATGTTGTTAGTTTGTTCGTAGTTGATCTTATTGAGTGTTCGGTTTTTCGTTTATATTAATATGTCCTCCATTATTTTTAGAATTTTTTATGTGGATGATGCTATGATATTTGTGTTGTCAACGGGTATGTTTTGGACAGGGTTTGGTAGGTCTCCGTGTGTTTTTAAATGAGATAACAAATGGAGGCCTTACTGAAATAATAATAATGGACGCTTTATTTATTAAAAATTGTTCCATGTGCGATGACACGTAGTTATCAATCCTTAACTCATCTAAGTTATTTGTTCACCACTGCTGTAGGCGGGTATTGAACTCCCAACTCTGGGTCAAGACCCTGGAACTAACCAATGCCTGTATCCATTGGGCCATCGGTCCTTGAGCACGTGGAAGAAGCACAATCTACCCCAGTGATCTATATAAAGGTTTCACATTTTCTAGCACCTCAACAAGGACGGAGAGTACAAAACCAAAACGTCATAAACATGGCAAGAAAGATTAGGACAACAGTCCTAACAATGTAAATAATGCAAATACTGCCTCATTACAGAAGTATAGGCAGAAAAATTCAATATAATGCCCGAAAAGAAAAAACTAATCATGTAGATAGCGATTGGCATTGCATTTAAATTTGTGCAGATCAAAGTTGCCTGGAAAGCATAGAGCCTGAAGAGATTTCCACTAGCTTGAAGTGTCAAAAAACGAAAACGATAGCATATAATTTACGGTTACATCTAGCCATCTAATACTTCGCTTAAATTCAAAGAATCTAAGTATCATAGCGATAAACTCATTCGAACAATTACCATAAACGTATTTATAGAAAACAAGCAGAGAGACAACATTTTGGCTCTAAAAAGTGACCGAAGCCGACCCGCCAGATCAGTACCGAAAATATTGCTAATTCTTATTTGGATTTTATCAAGAGGCTCAAGGTGTCAAGCAGGGACGTCTGGCCATAAAATATAAAGTACAGACATCCTTATCATTGCGATGACCATATACATTTAACAAAGTTGAAGTTATGTAACGGTCAGATTTAACTCAGCACCTGATGATTGCGCTGTGCATGAAACGTCGAGTTGTACTACCGTTGTGCTAAAAGATATATATATTATATCAAACATTATTTTATCAAAATTGTATCAAACATTATTTTATTATCAGCACCACTAAATGAGCCATATTATATATATATATATATATATATATATATATATATATATATATATTTATATATAGTCCTCCGCAGACAGACCTGTTTCGCTGCATCACAGCTCATCAGTACGGTTAGAAATCCGATTGTTTTTTACCCAGGACTGAAAACCGACCGAAAGTGTTCTAATTCATTACTGATGCATAGATGCTAGAGTAGCTACTGTTTTTTCAATGTCTATAATTCTTCAAGAATACATAGATGCATAGATGCTATAGTAGCTACTATTTTTCAAGGTCTACTATTCTTCTAGAGTGTTCAATCAGGGCATGAGAGTGTAAATAGTCATCCGCAAACAGATCTCTTTTGCTGTATCACAACTCATCAGTACGGTTAGATATCCGATTATTTTTTATCCAGGATTGAAACCCAACCAAATTGGCGTCAGTCGGCGATTATACCTCTGAGCTATTGGTGCTCGGAAGAAGGCAGACTTCTCCGTGTGTGTGTGTGTGTGTGTGTGTGTGTGTGTGTGTGTGTGTGTGTGTGTGTGTGTGTGTGTGTGCGCGCGTGTGTGTGTGTATAATACGATAAGACACAAATTGTAAACGTATATAAATTTTTAACAAATTTCACTTTTATTAAAACATTAAAGAAAAAATGAATTATGCATGAGAAATGAAAATTCTGGTAGCTTTTGTTTTGTGTTGTTTATTTTTCATTGGTAAAAAAAAGAACCTCACGTTTATCTATCACGTCATTCGTTCGTGTATATATATATTACAATTTATTTATTCCTCATCCTACCATTCAGTCAGATTCTAATCCTTATGTAATCTATATTTGATCTAAATCCTTCACAGGGAAGAAAATAATGTACTCACTTTTTTAAATAAAAACAAATGCAGTGGGCCAAATAAAGAATAATGAATGTTTATTGACTTACAAAGAAGATTAAAGGTTTAAATAAAATATTAAATGATATTAATCGTAAGTCAAGAATTGAATACATTTTGTGGAATCTTGTATATATGTACGTAAACTTTAATATTTGCAAATATAACATACATAATACCGCCTGTTGTTTCCCAATTTTTTCTATTAATATAAAGTTTGTTGTAATTTGATATCTTTGTGTGTGAGTGTTTATTGCTGCATAATGGATTTTGTTTCTGAATTCTTGTAGTAACTGCAGGTGGTTAAATGTTTTGTATGGCTTTATGTTGTGTTGAACTCTTTGTAGTGTGCTTAAATGGCGTAGAATTTGTTTCTTAAGTGGCATAGACTTCTCAGGTGGTTAGTGGCGTTTTATTGTGTCGACCTCTTTTTAAACTACGTTAGTGTATGGCAGTTTAATTGGTTTATACTGAGTTGACTTATTTTTATCAATTTGTGTTGACCTATTTTTACTGTGTTAGTTTAACCATTTTTTTACCTTGTTTCACTTTTTTTAAAGCTTTTCATAGAACCATTTTCTATTGGCCTTTATTTTAAAATCTTGTCTGATTCTATCTATTAATTCAATTCATATATATATATATATATATATATATATATTGATTGATTGATTGATTGATTGATTGATTAATACTTAGATTTTGGTCCTAATATGGTTAGACCGGTACACATTTGTATTTAAAAGTGTTCTATACAATTATATTGTAAAACTTTTGAATATTTTTTTTTTCATTTTTAACGAGTTACTTCGCTACCGTGGTTTCTACCATGAGTAGTGTCTTCAGGCTATTTTTAATTTTAAAAGATTTTTTAAAAATCGCCTGAAAGACACCACTCATGGTAGAAACCAAGGTAACAAAATAATTCGTTTAAAATGAATATATATCAAAATTTCCCTTCTCTGATTCAATGCGCCTATAGCTTAAGGAGTAGCGACTCGGACTGACACCAAATCGGTCGAGTTTCGATCCCGGTCAGAAGCAAGTGGATGTGTCTAGCCACACTGATGAGATGTGATACAGCGAAACAGGCTTGTATGTGGATGACTAATATATTATGCTCTCATTACGATTGAGCTCTCTGCAGTAGAGAAAATTTAAAAACAGTTTCCACTTCTGTTATATGCGTGACTCTTTAGAAATGAATTGAGTTCTTTCGGTGACTGGCGTGTGTATACACTGCTTATATACAACACGTTAAAATTTACCTTATCTTATTCTATGCGCTGATGGCTTAGGGAGTAGATACTCAGACTGCCACCAGATCGGTCGAGTTTCGATCCCAGCCAGAAGCAAGTGGATGTGTCGAGCCACACTGATGAGCTGTGATACAACGAAACAGGCTTGTATGTTGATGACTAATATATATATGTATATGAAGTTAGCTGGATGAATAATAATCTAAATTACGCAAAAAATATTTTCTCAAAACAATCTTGATATACTAAAGAATAAATTCATTTAATAAAATTGACATTGGCTTTAACCTCCACATCCAAACTAAATCGGAATCTACTGCAGCTCTTCTGAACGGTCTCTTTGTTTAAGTTGGTGAATGCCGCCATAAACTTTGCTTCCAGTTCGTATTTGCTGATACAGCGGCTTTTCATTCTAATAGGCTCAACACATTATGAGCAACACGTCTGGGGAGTTAGATGTCCAGAATGAAGGGGTAATGCGGCTGCAGAAATTGTTTGACACTATTGACACTCTTATCCTGCTTGTGTGACCTGGTGCAGAGTCTAGCTGCTAATCACAGGGTCATCCAGCAGCCTCCCTTTTGACACAGGCCAATAATACCTTTTCAAGTCATTTCATGCAGGCATTAGTCTTGAGTCGGAATTCCTCTGGGAAGATTAATAGAGATATAACGTCGCCATCACTTCAAACACCATGTTGTTTACTCGAGATATCATCCAACATTTTCCAGATCATCTACACTCTCCTAAGATTGACAAGCAAATTCTCTAAAATATTCGTATATGAGATTCTGGCGCTAAACATGCCGTTTCAATATTTTTGGCGCAGTGAACTGCGTCGTGCTGCTCTTTTTCTCAAAGACAGTGCCCGACTGACCCTACTACATTCTATAGTCGACAAAATCAAAAGCAATCAATGCGTATGCACGAAATTGAGAATATGAAATGGCGATAATTTATCCATCGCACTCTATAAATATCTTTCCGTCTATCTGTGCATGACATTCTGAATATATCATTTTAAGAAAGATCTTGGAAGGGAAATGTATAGGGCAGAAAAAGGAATGAATCAAATAGAGGAAACAGATGAAAATACAAGATCTTTTGTTATTAAAAATAAAGCGGAACTTCGATTTTAAATACTGAAAAATATTAAAAAATGAATGTAGGAAGATTGAAACGTTTTCTTTTTAAGATCAGAAACGGAAAAACTTAATAATAATAATAATAATAATAATAATAATAATAATAATAATAATTACATATTCGGAGAAGAAATGGACACCGAAAAAATCGGAATACTACTACTAATAATAATAATAATATTACTACTAATAAATATCTTTAAATTCACTTCTTTGAAATGACAATAGATCAAAGTGTTCGCTTAATTGGCCATATTGATATTCTCATGTCATTCTGACTTGGAAAGAAATGTCTCGTTTCTGTTTGAAAGAAAACTTTTAAAAAATGCCATTCTACTGTATTTTAACGAATTGAGTACCGGGAAAAATAATTCATCTTTTTTTAAAAGATTTTTTTAAATTTCTCAGAAGACTTTTTCAGTTTTAACGTTTTTGTCGGCAATAAATCACCATATGATTTAAACTTGAATTTTCATTACTGAGAACATACCAAAATGTGGCAAATTTCGCCACTCGACTCAGTAGAATTAAAACTGAACGATATAAGTTTATATTTATCAACTAACTCTAACAAAAGATATAGCTATGAAACTCTAATTGTTGATAGATCCTACTTCACGAACGATTAAATTCGATCTACCAGCTTCGCAGGTAAATCAACGGTTGAGGTTTCGATATTCTGTGACGTTAAGTTACATAAGTAATTTTCATTTTTTTTAAAATTTATTCTGAAAAAATAGGAAACAATATTTTTTATAATCATTTCACCCCAAGCAAGGCAGAAATACTACTGATGCGCAAGGTATTACAGTGATAATATAACAAATATTAAGGGATGTTGAAGAAAAGATGGATAAGAATCAATTAGATAAAAGATAGCAATTCACGTTACATTTAAACGTTAGGAGATTTTAAATATTAGGGATGCATGCAAATAGAAGTGAGTTCCACAAGCGGAAAGTACAAGAAATGTAAGTGTTATAATAGAAGAGAATGTTACATCTAACTTAGGTTAACGTGAGAGAAAAGACAGAGAAATGACAGTGTACAGTGGGTAGTGAAGAAAAGATAAAAGACTAATGTGTTTCAAGAAGATAGAAGATGGCAACTGACGCTGCATTTATATTTTTGGAGATTGTTACTATCAGGAAAGCAAGTAATCGGAAGGGAGTTCCACAGGCCGGAAGTGCGAGAAAAACCGTTCTAGTAGAAGTGATGGTAGCATTTAGCTATTTCAACGGTAAAAGGGTCGGACCTAAATGCTAATCTAGTCTTCTTCTTCTTCTTCTTCTTCTTCTTCTTCTTCTTCTTCTTCTTCTTCGTACCATGACATTTCAGGACGAGCCATGGCTTTCCATGTCTCCCTATCCGTGGTGGCTCTTAGCACGCTTTCCCCTGTTATATCACACAACCCACGCCATTCACCTGATCAGGCCCTTCAAATATATTATCCGCTCCTTCCCCCTGTCGCTTTTTCCCTTCTATCTGGCCTGTTAGTATCAGGTTCTCCAAGCCCTTCGTCGTCATTGCATTTCCCAGGACTTAAGTTGTCTCTTCCTGATCACGCTTAAATTCATATTAACGTGTCACCAGGGATAAATAGCTCTTCAGAAACATAAGTAGGAATAAAACGTCGACGAATCCACTACCCTCAGAACTAAATATCTTCCATAGATTTTTGATCATCACCAGGTGTAGTGGAGAAAGAGTATGTCCTGATGTGTAGAGTGTAAAATCTTAATTCTAAAAACAAAATGATGCTGCCAAATGTGGTCAGAGAAAGGTACAAATACTACATTTAACGAGGAACCAAGGAGACAGACTTGTAAAAAATGCGGTAACATTTCTTTCTGAAACCTATTCCCATATTCAAATCATTTAGCAGTGACGTATGTACATAATATACATTCATGACAATAGGTGTCTTGTCAGGCATATCTGCAAAAAGAGTTGGGCGCTAGCCAATAACCGGGTCAGGATGATGTTTCTTGTTGAGAAGGCCATCAATATGTCATGATAAAAAATATATACTCAGGATACTATGGATCATACAATGTCTACGCGAAAGAAAATAAGTAATTAAAGTATTCTACTCTTTTTTTTTCAATCTGTCTGTCTATAAAATAAATTTAATTACTTTTCATCCGTACCTGCGACCCTCTTTTGCATTTGTTTTGTTATATTCAAGAAAGAAGTTCCTCCTTATTTATGACTGTATATATCTACTTTTTCTTTTCTATTTGGAAAATTGTCACTGTATAATATATGACTGAGCATGTGCCTGGAAACGGTGTTTAGTGCCAACTGTCATTGTACTTTAGGAAAACAAGTCCCATTAAAATTACATTTCCTCCTCCTACTTGAGAATAATATACCAGACTGAACAACTTCTGCATCTAGCTTAAAATTAAATTTGCCAAATTTACCAAGGAATTAAATTTGCCAAATTTACCAAGGGAAAAGAATTAATCGTGTTTGATTGTATATCGCCTGTATAGATAGATAGATTTTACCATCCTCAATGCGGAAACTTTACCGACTAATTGTCAGTGAGTGTGAAAATGAGAAAATGAGTTAGTGAGAGAAAGATTTTTAATCTTTTTGCGTCTTTCGCAGCTTCATATTGCATTTGTTCGTTAAGAGTCGAACACTGAAAAATTTGAGAATACGAATATCTTTTTTTTTTTATAAGCGTTTCACCCCGAGCAAGGCATGTCACTGCCACTACTGCGCAGGGGGCTACATAGAGTGGAGAAAGGATGATTAAATATAGGAAATGTCAGAGGGTGGGTGATAGGCGGGTAAGGATACCGAGAATGAGGGTTGGGCAGATGAGGGTGTTCTGAGAATAATTGGGAGTTAGTGTGATAGGAGGTGTCTATTGACCCTACATTTAAACACCTGGAGATTGTAGCTGTCGGGAAAGCAGACTTGTGGAAGGGAGTTCCACAGGCGGGAAGCGTGAGAAAAGAAGCTGTTGGAGTAGAATTTACGGTTACATTTTATTTGTTTAACTGTAAAAGGATGGGACCTAGTTGCTAATCTAGTATCTCGTGTAAATTCGTGCTTAGGCGGCACCAGTGATCTTAGCTGAAAGCCATGAAAGTACTTGTAGAAGAGGCACAGGGAAGCCACATCACGCCGGTGAGAGAGTGGTTGCAGCCGGTCTGCCAAGTCAGTATCAACCACGTTACAGATCCTCCTACCTTCTTGTTAATCGTTAATTTACTGACGAATAAAAAGTTAAATAATGACGGGCATTTTCAGTAACTTGTTGGGTGATCACTTAGGCTTACCAGGTGCTGTATGTTTTAAATAATTGTTCGGAATTGTTAATAGGAGAGTCGAGTTCCACTTCAATTTAGAAATGATTCCACTGCGTTTCTCTATGCTATGGGTTAATTAGTAAATCTTGTAAGATTGTCTTAAAATCATTCTTACAATCTGAAAATACTTTCTGATTTTAAATAACCTGCAAAAGTTTGATAAGTAGGAAACGAATGTAAAATTTACTAGCAACACCTTTAATAGTAAACAGATTGAATATTAATAGATATATTAAATTTGTCCTTTTAAAAGAAGAATTAATATATTACCTTATCAGAAAGAGACAATAAACATTTCTTAAAAGCACAATAGGAAAATAAGATTTAGAGATTTTGACACTCACATGATATATCGTAGGCTAAAGTGACAGAGGAAAGTAAAATAATAACCTATATTGAGAGCTTGAGTAATTGGTTAGCAGGCAGTTTAAGAGATATAGCAAAAGAACCCATCTTAATAATCACCTTAAATGACAGGATTTTGTATCTAGGAAGAAGCTGGACGTCATATAGAAGAAGATGACTCCATGTACCTCATCTTTAAATGTGACCAATTTTCTATTATTACATAGACTTAATGCAGCTTTATTTTTTATTTCCCCTTTTAACTATCCTTTTATTTAAACACATCAATTTTTGTTCTTGATAACATCTTTTTATCGTCTTCTTTTCCGTTGCTATTCTAAAATATTACTATCTCTATTTTTATTACCAAAACGCATAACCTGTTGAAGCTTAGAATGATATTTCAAAGTTATCATATTCGAAGGCTAGATAGAAAAGCAAAAGAATAACCGATAAAAAGAGCTTGGGGAATTTGTTAGTAGGCAGATAAAGAAATATAGCAAAAGATCCCATCTTAATCAGAGCTATAAATTTCAGAATGTTGTGCCGAGGAAGGAGCTGGAAGGCTTTGCAATTAATTGGTTTCTAAATGAAAAATATTCAAATGATTTACATCATCTAAACTTATTTATAAATAGAACTTTGTCTGTGTGTGTATGTGTGTGTGCCTGTGTGTGCATGTCCGTTACCTATAGACTCCGAAACGGCTGAACCAATTTTCTTGAACATTTACACAATTGTACTATAAGCGTCTGTGTCGAGGTACCCCCGATAAATATCGAAAATCGATAATAAATAAAATCGGGTTATAGAAGGAGTGGTCCGATTTTAATCAAATTTGATACTCATAGACAAAGACATAAGAAACGATATTCAGAAGTTTCAAGGTTGCAGTTCTTACAATAGTGCAGAGAATCGATAATATATATATATAAGGCAAGATGTTTGTGTGTGTGTCTGTTTATCTGCCTTTATCTGTATATTTTTTCAGCCATTTTATTTTACTTTTTGCTTCGGGTTTGGCTCTAAGTAGGTATAATTTTAGTTCTTAGTCTCAGCCATGATACCATTTACTCAGAGGACTTATTTAGCCTTCAAAATTCAGTTTACGACGAAGAAAACTTATTTAATATCGATACCAGGCAATCAAAATTTGATTTACATTTCTTTCAGTCTACGGTTTCGCTTTAACTCGAAACAACTATTCCTTTTGTCTTTCGCGCCAACGTCAAAAGAGTCTGAGCTCCAGGACCATGGATTAGTTTTAAAACTTTTATTACACCCGAGAAAACGCCTGGCTATACTGCTAGTACAATATATATGTACTGGGTACTTTTTAATAGAACTCTAAAAATCTAGTTAACAATGATTATATATGTTTGTGTACGTGTGTGTTTGTCTAAGCTTACCTGATATGGCTTTGTTAAAAACGTCCGTAAGCCGGCGGTATGTGAGTCTGTAAAATGGCAAACAGTTTCTTTTCTTTCGCTTATTCACCTCT
The DNA here is from genome assembly GCA_037127315.1 of Ascarosepion bandense. Taxonomy (NCBI): domain Eukaryota; kingdom Metazoa; phylum Mollusca; class Cephalopoda; order Sepiida; family Sepiidae; genus Ascarosepion; species Ascarosepion bandense. The sequence continues at coordinate 1,169,758 of JBBBDQ010000214.1, forward strand.
TGCTTCCAGATGTATTCTAACAAGCCAGATACGTCGTGATAAAAAAGAAAACTGCGGCTTAAAGTACCTGTTTATACGACAATAGAACTGTAAATAGATTTATGCGTTATAACATAAACTTACTCTCTGTTAAGCGGCGTTTTATAATCTAACCTAAACGTTATTTCTACTCTAAACACGCTAGATTTCGTTAAAGATATTGAACCTCGAGAAGCTAGGACAATAGCAATATTAGTAAGAAGG
>JBBBDQ010000214.1:1175000-1340000 GCA_037127315.1 Ascarosepion bandense
ATCGTTTCCCCCCCAAGCAAGGCAGTACTGCCACTGGTGCGCAATGCGTTTAGGAGAGAGGAGAGGGAAGGCAAAAAAGAAAGATACAACTTTATATATGATACTGAACAGTGTGTAAGCGAGAGGTGACAGTTAAGGAGATAGAAGATGCCAACAGTGCATTTAAATTTTTGGAGATTAAAGCTCTTAGAGAATCAAGCATAGGCATAGAATTTCGCAGACGTGCAGTGCGGGAAAAACCACTAGATAAGTAGTGACGTTTATAATTACCTATTTTGACGGTAAAAGGATAGGACATAGTTGCCAATCTAACAGCGTGAGTGAATCCATGAGAGCGGGGCACCAGGGAGATAAGCTCGTCAGAGCAGAAGCCGTGAAAATATTTGTAAAAACAAAAACAGAGGGAAGCCACATCCCGCCGGTGAGAAAGTTGCTAAAAAGTGGACTGCTAGTTCGGGACCAATCTCATTGCAGATCCTACTCAGGATTTCATCGCGTATCCCGAGATGACCAGCAGAAGCACTCCACCAGATATTTCAACAGTATTCAATGCACGGACGAATGGTAGTTTTATCAATGTGCAAAATGCATTCTGACGGGAAAATCTTTCTGGCTCTGCTCAGCGACCATACATTCTTAGCACTATATGTAACTATTGATTCAATGTATTCATTCCACTTGAAATCGGCTGAGAGATTGAAGCCGAAGAAGCGCAGTGTTGTTGTTTTCGGAGAGACTAATGTGATCAATATTAATAGAAGGTAGGTAGCTATGAGTTCGCCATTCTAATCAAGAGCCTGATATAGATATTTCGTGATGGCCGTTAGCACCTCAGCAATTGGCCTGGCAAAGCGGAAGACTTACTATTTGTCAGAGAATAGGTTGTTGGGTGTGAGATTTTGAATCATATCAGTATTGAAAATAGCCTCGAACACTTTACTAGAAAGCGGTAAGTGACAGATATGGAAATAGTTAGAAGGGTTGGAGGGCTCTCCAGAGTTTTTAATAACAGGAACTACAGAGGAGGACTTCCAAAATCAAAGAAGCAAAAGTAACAAAGCAATAGTTTGGAAGGATAGGAGAGAGTACACAGGCACATTTCTTAAGGCTGATAACTGGAATTCTATAATATCTACTTGCTTTATGGGACTCAAGCTTAGAATTAATGGTAGAGACCAGAGACTTGGTTATGTACACCTCACCCATTTGGGCCTCAGTTTCTTGCAGGTACTCAAAGAGGTAATGGCAGTTCGAAATAGGACGCACTTAAAGAAGCGATGGTGACTTTAGCAAACAACATGGTGCTAGAGGAAATCATATGCAGATAAAAAAGAACGAGTAGATGGCTGAAGAGTTTAATGACAAGATGCAAGGGAGACAGGAAACTATGGCAAGACATGGAACTGAAGAGAAGGAACTACAGAAAGAAATAAGAACCAAGTGCCAACAGGCTAAAGAGGAATGGCTTAACAACAAATATGCTGGAGTAGAGGGTTTGAGCAAGACTAATAAAGAAGAAATGCATAAAGAAATAGGGGTTTAACTGAACAAAGAGCATGCTCCCCAAAAGGATGTATAAAACGCAAGTACGAAACGATTATATTGGAGAAAGAGGAAATATTCAAGCGATGGGAAGAATATAAAAAAAGGTCTCTTACACGAGAAGAGAGAGCGACCGATAGTAAGCAAACTTGCTGACACACCGGAAATACTAATATACGAAGTGAAAACTGCAATGACCAAACCAAATAGGAACGAAGCATCTGGACCAGACGGCGTTGTAATAGCGATATGGACAAGCGTAGAACATTTCAGCATAAAGAAAATTATAAATGAAATCTACAACAGTTGATTAATACTTCTTCTTCTATGTGCCCTGTCCCTTCAGGACGTAGGCGATCATGGCTCTCCACATCTTCCTATCCCTTGTGGCTCTTAGTATGTTTGCTTGATTAATACTAGCAATCAAATCAATTTTCATGTGCTCTGCCTAAGTTGCCAGTTGCGAACGAATGCAAACTCTACCGAACAATAAGTTTGATATAGCCACATAACGAAACTCATTGTCCGAATCCTGATAAATAGAGCACGAAGCAGAATCAAACCGGAAATATAAGAACAGCCAGTTTTGATAAGTACACTGAAACAAGAAATGCAATATCTATGCTTAGGATTCTATCAGAAAGGGCGATACAAATGATAAAGGAAGTTTATCTATGTTTTGTAGACTATTCCAAGGCGTTCGACAAAGTATGCCATAATGAATTGATAGAAAGTAATTTCGACATATTTGGCAGACATCAGAGTAATCAAAAACATCTACTAGAAGCAAACCGACTGAATACGGACAGGAAACGCATATATGCAAAGATAGAAAGGGGCGTAAGACAAGGATGTGTCTTTTTACCGAATCTATTCAACTTATGCAGAGAGACTATTCGATGGCTCTAGAATGTATGCCACGATTCGTCATCAGTTGTCACAATCTACACAACATAAGATACGCAGATGATAAAGTGCTGATAGCCGACACAGAAAAAAAAACTACAAGACCTCCTACAGAATGTAGATGAAGAATGTCGAAAAGAAGACTACAACTAAACTACAAGATAAACGAATGTACAGTCATCAGCAAACGGAGGAGCCCAAAATTCTAATTGCAGGTGGGGATACTAAAATCAAACAAGTAGAAAAATTTAAGTACTTGGGAAGTGTTCTAACGGAAGACGGAAAATGCGACATGAATTCTAAAAGCGAATTGGCATGGCCAATGATGCATTCCAGAAGCTGAGCAGAGTAGTAAGAGACGCAAAAATTTTACTAGAAACAAAAAAGAGAGTTCTGGATTGTTTTGTGATGTCTTTTCTTCAATATGGCAGTGAATGCTGGACAATATCATCAAACATGAAAGAAAAACTTCCTGCAACTGAAATGTGTTTCGACAGAAGGATTGCGGCGAATATCATGGATCGAGCATGTGAGCAATGATGAGGTTTTAGAAAAGATAGAAACTAGAAGAAAATGAATATTGAGCACCAGGAACATATCGCCGAAGTTCTTATGACATTAATGAGGAAGAAAGGCTTGGAGAATCTGATAATCACATATCAGATAGAGGGAAAGTTAGACAAGGGAAATCAGCAGATAATATATTTGAAGGGTTTGAGCAGGTGGATAGCAGAGAAAGATTTGTGTGGGGTAACAGGAGAAAGCGTGCTAAGAGCTACCAGTGATAGGGAGACGTAGGTGGCCATGATCGCCTACGTCCTGAAAGATCATGTCACATAGAAGAAGAAGTATCATAACATTATATATTATTTTTAAATGTTGGTGTATTCAATATATAGTATGTCTATGTGTGTATGGAAACGCTTCTCTGTTTATATGTATGCGTGCGTATAAAGTGTATTAACGATGGACATTTGTTTTTTAATATAAGGGTGAGGAAAATTTTAGATGATATTTATTATTAGGTTTTTGGTCAATTTTCTTAGTTTATCTAAGTGTATATGTGTATGTCTGTGAAATGTTTCTGCATCTCTACATATATAACTAATCTGGAGAAATGTGTCAGTTAGCTGATTGGTGTTATTCTAATGAAGCCGATTTCGAAGTATGGTGGGGTCATTGTTGTAATGAGTTTTAATCTTAATTTAGAAAACAGTTTCTTCAAATCAGATAAAATATAATTTTATCTACTAATATTCTTAAATGAATGTTTCGATAATGTTCTATTTTTGAAATGTTTTTAAATAAAGATAATTACATTACCATGAAATGTGACTTAAAAGGACCCAAATGAATTATTTTAAGGAAAACACAAACATTCTTGTTTATTTAAATTAGTTTTTGAAATACATCAATATATTTTGCTTATTGAATCTATTAAATATAATCTATCAGCTTGGAATTAAATCTAAAATAAACGCTTCCAAAAATATTTTTTATTTTTTAAAATTCATTTTAATCCTTAGGAAAAGCGTTTTACTAAGAATATAATATTATAAACTCTATATTACACTAACGATATAGCCCGGCGTTGCTCGGGTGTAATGAAAGCTTTAAAACTAATCCATGGTCCTGGAGCTCAGACTCTTTACACTTTGGCACGAACGACTTAAAAACAAAAGTTGTTTCTAATTAAAGCGAAACCGTAGACTGGAAGAAAAATGAATGGATGTAAGTCAAATTTTGATTTCTTGGTATCAATATCCTGGTACCGATATCTAATAAATTCTTTCGTCGTAAACTGAATTCTGAAGGTTAAATAAGTCCTCTGAGTAAATGGTATCATGGCTGAGACTAAGAACTACAATTATACATACTTAGAGCCAAACCCGAAGCAAATACTAAAATAAAAGGGCTGAAAAAACATACAGGCAGATAAACAGATACACACACAAACATCGTGATGTTTATATATATATATTATCGATCTTCTGCACTATTGTAAGAACTGCAACCTTGAAACTTTTGAAAATCGTTTCTTATGTCTTTGTCTATGAGCGTATCAAATTTGATTAAAATCGAACCACTCCTTCTATAACACGATTCTTTCGATGATCAATTTTCGATATTTATCTAGGATACCCCTACACAAAACCTAGCTAATAACACTCGCAGACGCTGATAGTACAACTGTATAAATGTTCAAGAAAATCAGTTCAGACGTTTCAGAGTCTGTAGGTAACGGAGACACACACAGACACACACACACATACCCACACAGACGAAGTTCTATTTATAAATAAGTTTAGATTATTTTAGTGTTTAAAGCTTCTTATATACTGAGCAATAATTCTCCTAAATGGCACATTTAAATTCATATTAATACGAGGTGCATTCAATAAGTTTCCAGACCTATTTCTCATGGCCACTTTTTTTCATTAGACACACATTAAACTCTAGTCCCATACAAAGTACTCTCCTCTGGCTGCATTTCATTTGTTGTTCCGTTCCATTAACTTCTGGCAGGCCCCCTGGAATTCCTCCAGTGTGAACATGTTTACGACGCTCATCACAGCCCTTTCGTCTCCTCAATTGTCTTAAAACGACTGACACTGAGTTTTTTGCTGAACTTAAGAAACAACCAAAATTCACAGGGAGCAATGTCTGGACTCTACTGATGGTAAGGAACTGTCTTGATGCCCATTTCAGTCAAATAGTTGAAACCACAGATGAAGTTAAGGACTGGTGCATTGTCCTGGTGGAAATGCCACCGACCAGATGTGAAAAGTACTGGTCTCTTTCGACGGAATCTCTTCCTGAACTCCCTTAAAACCTCAAGATATTATTCTTTGTTGACTGTCTGTCTAGAGGGTACTCAGTGCAAGTAGATGATGCCTTTGCTGTCAAAAAGGGATAATTATAAGTTTCTTAGTGAACTTGCTCTGTCTGGCCTTCTTGCGTCTGGCGGAGCCAGAATGCTTTAAAGGGAAACTTTGTCTCTTGTTTTCTAGGTTATAGCAGCAGATCCAGCTTTCGTCACATGTCCCCAGGGCTTCAAGAAGTTCGGGATCTAAACCAATAAGCTCGACCATCTCCCTGCTGTCGTTATGACGTTTTTCCTTTTGTTCTTCACTTAGCACCCTTGGGACAAACTTTGCGCAAATCTTCCGCAGCTTCAGTTGCTCATGAAAGACTGTGTGTACAATTCCAAGAATGACATCAAACTTTGTACTTAGTTTCTCTATAGACACACGACGGTCCTCTTCCCAAAAAATTACGGATTTGCCCCACCAACACTTGTGTTCTGATTTCTATATTCCTCTCACATCTCTCATTGTTCCTCACAGACGCACTGTCTTCTGTGAATCTTTTGTCCCACTCAAAAACCGATGATCGGCCCATACAGGAATGTCCATAAGCAGTTTGAAGTATTCCATACGTTTCTGTGGCGTTCTTTCCAAGTTAAACACAAAACTTTATTAGTCCTTCTAAAGTGTTCTCCCGCCCGGACAGCATTTTCAAAAAACGTCAGCTGTGACCACCAGAGTTTAGCAGGGTGTTTGCCAAGTTTTGCTGTAGCTGTCCCTTTCAACCTCAAATGCCAAAAAACGGTTCTGTTATCTCATCAGATATATAGTAATAATATAATACAATTTCAAGAACCAAAATAATTGTAAACGGACCTAAAAGAGTCCAGAAACCTATTGAAGGCACCTCATGTGTGAGAAATATTTTAGATGATACAGTATATGACTATACATGTTTTTTGGTCAATTATCTTAGTTTATTTAAGTGTATATGTGTATGTCCCTGAAATGTTTCTTTATCTCTAATATATATCTCTACATATACATATATAAATAACTAATCTGGGGAAATTTGTCTCTTAGCTGAGTGGTGTTATTCTAGTCATGTCGACTTGTAAGTTTTGTAGGGGGATTGTTGTACTGAGTTTTAAACTTAATTTAGAAAATAGTTTCTTCAAATCAGAGAAATATACTTTAAATCTGATAATATTCATGCTTCAATAATGTATATTGTATTTTTGAAATATTTTTAATAAAGATATTTACAGTGCGATGAAATATGATTTAAAAGAACGCTAATTTTAAGAAAAAAAAACCAAAGAATTCTTGTCTTGTCAAGTTTTAAAATACATCAATATATTTTGTCTACAGAAAATATTAAAATAATCTATTAGCTTGGAATTAAATTTAAAATAAAAGCTTAAAATTCTTTTTTTTTTAATTCATTTTAATCCTTACGAAACGCGTTTTACTTTGACTATAATATTAATAACTATATATTACATTACTTTTAGTGTATAAATCTTTTTATATACTGAGCTATAATTCTCCTAAATGATATACTTCCAGCATCGTAAAAAATCATTTTATACGACAATAAGTTTCCTTATTTAACTAGATGAGAGAACTGACGTTAATAACAAGTAAAACAGAATTAACTGAATTTAGACTCTAGTTAATGCATAATTCATAATAGCATCTAAGCAATCATTTTAGAAACACACCACTTACGCGAAAATTATTTTTATTCCTTTATATTTTTCTGTATATTTCATTTAATGAATTGTTTGGATCTCGACGTTTGTACTTTTGTAGTTTTTTTTCGGAAATGCTACCTTTCGCCCCCGAATTGTTAATGGTGATATTTTGTGATTCATTAACAGAGAGTGTATAAACTGTATTGGATCTTTTAAGACATTAATGGCATTGATATTCTTTGTAGATTATCACAACGCACTGCATTGTCGTTTAAGAGCGAAAAATAAAACAAACAATGGATATTTATATAATTGGTTACGTTTGTTTGGGAGTTAATGCTAAAATAATTTTACTTACTTTTACAGTATATTTTAGTTCAGTCTCATCTCAAAAATAGAGAAAAGTACCATAATTAAGTAAAATGTTAATTTTACTTAATTATGGTACTTTTCTCTATTTTTGAGATATTACTACATTTTTCGAACTTTATATGGTTTGACATGCTTCAGGTGACAGCAACTTGGAACCGCATGCAAAAGCCGATGATATTGGCACCATAATGATAGTTGGTGAAAGACGAGGTCTTTTTTATTGAAACTTTCTCTCTTATTGTTTGACTTCTTCCTTTTTTTGTTCTGGTATCTTTGTAAAGTTTGTTTCTGCTGTTGATGGAACAACGCCACTTAGTCTTTCTTTATCTTGAAATATATATATATATATATATATATATATATATATATATATATATATATATTGTCATCCGCAGACAGATCTGTTTTGCTGTATTACAGCTCATCAGTACGGTTAGACTCCGATTGCTTTTTAACCCAGGATTGAAACCCGACCGAATAGCCTCAGTCGGCGATTCTACCTCCGGGCTATGGGCGTTCGGTGGAAGAAGGTAGACCTTTTAGCGCGTATATTATCACTATACGCGCCCAATATATATATATAAGAAAAATTAAGACAGACACGTTATTTCATGTTAAACAGGTCAATTTCAGGCGAACTACCATCAGCTTCCGTCTTTATTTTACAAAGGATTTTACCTATATATATATATATATATATATATATATATATGTATATATATATATATATGTATATATATATATATGTATATATATATATATATGTATATATATATATATATATATATGTATATATATGTATATATATATGATGATAATGAAATTAAGTTGGATGTTTTTATAAATCCATTGGTAATATTTTATTTTGCGGTTCTCTTATAGACCGCTCATCAGACCAAATTCATACAACAATGAATAGGTTAAAATTATACAGACAAAAAGGACCAAAGAAAGAGGAAAAATAAGAAAAAAGAAAAAGAGAAGAAAAAACCGGAATGAGTAGTTTATATTTATAGTGTTAGATATTAACGTCAAATTTATATTTAGACGGCAAGATGGCCTTTACCTTAATTCACTAAATTATCTAGTAAAAAATTTATCCTAAATAATATATATATATATATATAACACGCTAAAATATCCCTTCTCCGATGCCATGCGCCTATGGCTTATGGGTTAGCGATTTCGACTGAAATCAAAACGGTCGAGATTCGATCACGGCCTGAAACAAATGGATGTCTAGTCACACTGATGATCTGTGAAACAGCGAAACTGGCTTTTATAGGGATGAAGAATATGTATATATATATATAATTTTTGACATTGCCATGCTGGTTAGTTTCCTATATTTCTGATTATTGTTCAGATAATGACGTATCAACAAACTTAACAAATGATATGACAAATTGTTAATAGTTAGCAAAAATGTTACGTCATATAAACTATAATAAATCCTACAAACAATCAAAGCACAAAAATGAAAAGACACATAGCTTAACAACAATAAATTAATAATACATTTAAGAAAGAAATCACACGAACTCTCATTTGAAGAGGTACTTAAAATGTTATCTATTTATCTATCTAGCTATATATATATATATATATATATATATATATATATATATATATATATGATATTTTTTGTCAGTTGATTGCTCGTGTCGGGGTTTTTTCTTTGGGTTACGTGCTGACTCCGTCTGAGCTCCCGTCTTCGTAGATACGTGGAAGGTTTTTCGGCCTGATTATTATTTATTATTTCTTTTATATATATATATATATACATATATATATATATATATATATATATATATATATATACGCTCTCACACCGTGATTGAGCACTCTGGAAAAATGGTTGATTTTGAAAAAACAGTAGCTACTCTAGCATCTACGCATCGCTCATTCGGTAATGAATTATAGCACTCTGGCTGTTGGCGATACGCTAAAAAGTCTGCCTCCTTCTACCGAGCACCCAAGGCTCAGAGGTAGAATCGCCGACTGACACCAATTCGGTTGGATTTTAATCCTGGGTTAAAAGCAATCGGATATCTAACCGTAGTGATGAGCTGTGATACACCGAAAAAGAGCTGTCTGCGGAAGACTATATATATAGAATGAGAGAAAGAAAGAGAGAGAGGATAGTGAGAATGAGAAAGACAGACATCGACATTAACACCGAGCGTAGACAGCGTGTTATATATATATATATATATATATGTATATATAGTTTTATCTGTGCTATATTTATGGCTTAAATTGCTCAGCATCAGGGATAGAGTGTTCTTAAATCCGCGATCGCTAATCGTTCTGTATATAGAGATTATGGATGAATTTAGCAAAATTTTAAAAGTTTTTATTTCCTAGAAATACTTCAATGATTTTGAAAATACCATGGTCTATCATTTAGACGCGTGTCACAAGAACCATTCTGTCTTATAAATTACCAGTAATGCTGTAATATATAAAAAACATTTATCGTTATCTCATATATATATGAAAATGTTATACCTTTTTCTAATTTTCGAAAATTACAAGTTCATAAAAAATCCTCGCTACGTGAGATTTCTTTAAAAAAAAGTAAAATCATTTATTGCAAATCGCCTGAAAACACCACATGTTAGAAACCTAGGTCACGTAATAACCCGTTTACAAATTAAAAAAAATTATATATATTAAAAAGAAAGTGAGAAAACCGTAGTATAACCCAATTTTCAAGCAATTAACTTAATAAAGCTTGCTCGATACAGAGTATAGTTTAATAATTTTATTCCAATGGTATTTAAATGTATTATATCACTACAAATTTATTTTCATCTTTGAGAACAATACTAAACTCACGATTTTTTTTCTGTCATACAGAAGGCTAGGGACGAAACTTTGTTTAGATATTTTGGAGTCTATTATTATTAATATGCAACGTCCTGCCCTGTGTAAACAATGGGAGATTAAATTCAGGTTGGCCTTATTCGGGGTGATTACTGCTTAACCCAGACAATATTTAGTACTCATAAGGATTTTCTTTTTTAGTTTTAACATTGGTCATTGATAATAATTTTTCCAATCATCTTCTTTGTTTTATCAGTCAGTTAAGTGCCATCCGCGATACACTCTTGGGCGATCATGTCTCGAAAGAGACATGACTGACTGGGCAGAAGATTATCCCGCAGTAGGTTGCCATTGCTTTCTGCGGTAGACTGGTTGCCAGCAAAGGCTATAGAACCCAATCTGTCCTATTTTTTAACCCATAACTGGAAGGAATAAACGGATTAATACCTTTCCGAAGTGTATTTGCGCATAAGTGAATGCAATGAATTCGGCTGGAATTCGAACTCGGCTCCCCGATTTCTCCTTCCGAGCCGATATCCACTGCACCACAACGCACATCCCTTTGTTTTATACTGAAGACAATTAATTTTCTGACGAAGTGTCGGCTGAAAGGCGCCTTAAATCTCCCAAAAACCAGATACTTTCGTATTTATTTTAATAATAAAAGTAAATATGAACCTAAATGCTTAAATCAATATATATATATATATATATATATATATATATATATATATATAATTGGATAAATAACAAATAGGAAACGTATGTAAATCTAAATTATTGATGTTATGTAATCGCATAAGATATAAGTCATTATCCAAGGGTTAAAATTCAGAAAGCTAAGAGAGACGATGAATAAAATTGTCATTTTTATACCATTCTTGCTGAAACTGGCGGTCGAGTATCAAAGTAAGTTTAGTCGATTTTTATGGGAACATCGCCATCATGTGAGAACGAAATAGTTTAAAAATAAATTTATTTTAAGTAATTAATTCTACATTCGCTCAGTGACTCACCCTGGGGAACTTGTGTTAGACTAAACTCACTTCACCTATAGTTATTATATCGATAACATTTATCTCAGATTTAAATGCTATTAATAAGTGCGTCATAATGTTGTCTGACATTAGAGATAGACACGGTTGAAGTCTATTTTCTTTTAACCATTAGAAAAACGGATGAATAGACAAGTGTTTTGCTATTTGAAAATGGCTTTTCATCGTCGCAAAGCCAGTTCAGAATAGTTTATCCAATGATTAATCAACTTTGCCGGTGGCTGTCGGGTTGGTAAGTTCGAAAATAAATCTCAACGAGCATCATATGCTTCAGAGATGTCAATCGGTTCATTAAACTTAATTGTCGCTGAACAAGTGAAATCTTGTTTTTTTTTTTGTCTTTCTTTTTTGTTCGTTTTTAATTATTTTGTTTTCTATTTCTACTTTCATTTTATTGCTATTCTCATTGGTGTTTTCCTTTCAATATGCATCACAGGTTAACTGAGTTATATACCGACATCAGGGATGTCGTTATGCAGACAATTTGCGCCCACTCGACATGTGCATCATAAAAATATCTATATGGCTTAGATAACCCATTAATGTCCACCGTTCTGATAATAAAAAAAAAATGGCGATACAGCATCACGAGCAAACAGCTATACCTTATGAGAAAAATCAAAGAACAATTAAAACCAGATAGCAATAAAATAATGAGGTAATGCAATTTTCTAAGCGTAGCTTCTATGGGGCACAAGGTCAAAGGTTTGTGTTGCCTAGTGAGGAGCGAATTCACTTTTCAGCCCTAATTGATATACCGGGAAAATCTTGCTAACCTTTGCACCACGTAAGATTATATTTATTTTTAAGTGTTACTTAGCCATGGCGAAAGCCGAATGTTTGGCGCGCCTAGTGAGGATAGAACAAACAATGAGATAAGCACGCTGTTAATATGCCACACTAGAGCGATAAATTTGGTGTCATTTCAATTAAATATCATACGTGATATACGCTTGGCCAATAATGTCTCAAAAATGACATGACTGACTGGAGAGAAAATCTTCCCGCAAAACGTTGCCATTAATATCTGCGTTAAACTGGTTGCCAACGAAAGATAGGTTATACAACCTAATATGTATATAGATTGTGTGAGAAGTGACGGATTAATACTTTTCTCAAGAGTAGTTGTGCGTAAGTGAATGCAAATAATTAAACTAAAATTCGGCTCTCTAAATTCTCCTGCCGAGCTGATATTCACTGATATTAGTCTCTTGCGCAAGTAGTGGATTTCCCCAGGCGTTTTCCTAATAACCCTGATGGACTCATCCCACTGCTAGATCTCTGGTTCACTTCTATCCTTGACGCTTTATGTAATATATTAGCTTGAGCAGCGAGCTAATCGACATATACATCCGGTCGTGGCTAAGATCAACAAAGAACAAGAGTGGTTGGCAGATATATCTGCCAGTGTATGTTGTCAGCTAGTGCAACTACAGGAAAGAACACAAGCGATAACTAGCTGAAAAGGATGGATCGCCAGGGATAACTGACAGATATATCCGGCCGTGGATAACGTCAACAAAGTGACAACACGTACAAGTAAAAATGACTTGAAGTTTTTAACACTATATAAAGTCTAGAATTTTTGGCTGAAGAGACGGTGAACTCCCGCTGGCTTCCGATTCCGAATCTCACCAGCCGCCATCTTGCTTCACACGAGCGACACCGACGAAGAATATAAATCTAAGATTATATTTTTTATATCTGCGTGTTTTTCGTTGTTTGTATATTACATTGCAATGCCATGCAGATCTGCCCTCTTGGCAACTCTGATCATATCGTGGTTCTCGTTAATATCTCCTTTCGCTCTTCTCCAACACCGAATATATATCATGCTAGTGATAAGAACGGCGAACCTCGAGGGGTTGCCCTGGATATCTTGAAAGCGTTTGAAAAGGTTTGGCATTCTGGCCTTCTAAGCAAGCTACATTGCTATGGTAAACTGTACGATTGTTCGATTTAATCCAATCGTTCCTGTCTAATAGTAAAATAAAAATCATTTTGAACAGGCATGCTTCTAAAACTTTTCATTTGGACGCGGCTGTCCCTCAAAGCAATCTCTTAGGTCTTACGCTTTTCCTGAATTTTATTAATGATGTTTCTGATATAATCAATTTCCAAGTAGGCTTCTACGCAGATGAGGCCAATATTAGTATTGGTTGCGAACCGGCGATATTTCCAATTACACGGTACTAATATAAATATTAATACGCTGCCGTAGCACATGTAGTAAAGAGAAAGACAATTCACATGGCAATAAGAAACAGGCATTTAATAAAACACAAACAAGTAGAATACATTAAGAATGTTTAAGTAAGTCCCAAAACAAGAAGAATGTTCCTGTTGTCCAAATAGACGAGAATGATTTTAGCAAGACTAGATAAGAAACGACATACCGTTACGCCAGCAATTGCAACTCGTGTTTACCCACACTAAAGCCAGGAAGGTAACTGACCCCAGATAAAATAAGTTCCTTAAAAGGGAAGACAGCTATTGTTCCCCTTAGGAGAAGACAACTATTGTCTCCCTATACCATCATTCAATGCATTCTTAATAAGAAATTTCGCAGGGCTGACAAAGCAAAATTTGCTTCTTATCTTGGAATGGATCTCCATCCTGTGATGGATTGGGGTTAATGGCTCGTAAATTTTATTGCTTCCAAAACCAAACTGCTCTTCTTTAGCCACCATAGAAAAGCTTTCTTACCTTTTGACAGTATGGATCACGTTAGTCTTCCAGAAATCAATACGCTGCGCCTCCTCGGCCTCACTCTCCCAGCTGACGTTGAGTGGAATAAATACATATAATCAATAGCTATATCTACTGTGCCGGGCCAGGATGTTTTTCTTGTCTGAATCAATCTTGCATATTTATAAATTTACGTGCATTGAATAACGTTTTTTTTTTAACTTGTCCGGTGTCCCTGCTTTATATCTCGGGTTTCTTTACAAAATCCAAAAGGGAAGGATCTGCAATATCATCGATCCCTATTTGGCAGTTTGATTTCAGTCACTTTCTCACCGGCAAGATGTGACTTTCCTTTGACTTTTCTGACGTACTTCATTCCCTGTTGCCCTACCAGATGAATTTACACGCGCCACTAGATTAGCAACATTCACTATTTTATTCTTTACGCCATCAGCCTTGAAATTTTTAGTGTTTATATCCAGGCAAAACGATGAAATTGATAATAAAAAAAAAACAATATCTAATGTAGTCAAGAGTGCAGATGATGAAAGAACTGTTAACTCGGATGAGGGAATCGGCAATACAGTTTCGATTTCTGTCTTAGGGAGTTTGAGTTTACATTATATTTACGCCCGTGAAAAAGACAAAGATGAATTTTACACCCAACAAAGGCTCTGTGATAACTAGGAAGACAGCTTGGGATGCCTAGCCTTGATTAGCACCCCGTTAAGCAGAAGGACATAACATATTTTAAAACCGCCTTTTTATTTTCAAAGAAAATAAAGTATATTTAGGCAGGGAGGCATTCCATAGATAAAAGAACCACGTTAAACAATCATTTTTTAAATAATTTCATATCCAGCAAGGCAATAAAGCCACAAAGAAGTGATGATTTACTGAACGTTAAATAATTTACAAAGGCTAAATCATCAAGAAATTTTATTTATACTATTTACATTGTTCGGACAAATTTCGTCATCTTTGTTGTCATATTAACGACGTTTCGACTAATGTAGACTCCAGCCTTTTACAGTTGATTAGAATTTCGAACCGAACCACTTATTTCATCCACATTAGTTATCTACTTCAACGTGGCATGCTTCTTCCGGAAGGCAGTTTTAGTCTCAGTTATTTTCTTTTATTACCTCAACCTGTCAAGTATTTGTTTACCTCTGCTGTAGCCATGTATTGAACTCACATCTCTTTGGTCAAGTCATTAGATTACTTCAAACAACGCTTTTATCACCAAAGACACATAGGTCAGTTGATGAAAGCGTTGGTTGAAGTAACCCAGTGACTTGACACAAAGAGTTGTGAGTTCAATAGCTGCCCACAGCAGAGATGAACCAAAAACTTTGAGAGTTCAGTTCTTTTTTCTCCTGTGCGCCTTGTCCTTTCAGAACGCAGACGATCATGGCTCTCCACGTCTCCGTATCCGTGGTGACGCTTAGCACGCTTTCACCTGTAACACAACACAACCCACCTGCTCAGGTCCTTCAAATATGTTATCCGCTGCTTTCCTTTGTCTCTTTTCCATATATCTGGTCTGTTAGTAGCAGGTTCTCCATCCCTCCTTCTTCACTGCATGTCTTTCGATTTTTAGTTGTCTTTTCTTGATGCTCAATATTAATTTCCTTTTAGTTCCCATCCTTTCCAAAACCTCATCATTGCTGACATGCTCTGTTCATGATATATGCAGCATCCTTCTTGTTGTGGAGTAGTTTTCGCACTGAAAGATTATAATCGTTCTATGTCGGTTGCTAATCGACTTAACGTACCCAAAATATTAGGAACCTGTTACTCTTCCACTAAAAGTTGACTCCTTAGTATTCAGCTAACTACCGACTAATATCAACTGCCTAGTAGTTCTACTGAACTAAAATAGAAGTCTAAAGAACTACTATGAACTTTTCAAGAACATCCTGTTAACTCCTGTTAATAGGAGAGAGAGTCCATTGTCTGAGAAATAGGTGTGTTTTCCCATAACACTTCTGTAGAACCGCATTTCAGTTCATTCACGTTTTTCCTTTATCTTTGATGATATTGTCCAACATTTAGCGCCATGTTGAAGTACCGACATCACATAGCAATTCTCTTCTTTGTTTCTAGTGAAAGTTTTCTGTCTCTTAATACTTTACTCAGCTTCTGGACTGAAATTGAAACTGAGATATCCTGAAGAGGTATGATGTTCATACTATATAAGGCCAAATAAGCACTCAAGATAGTAGGTTACAAAGTAAAAGGTAAAGTTTATAGTGATATAATGGGAAAATAACCTTTGATCCTAGGCTTGAATAATTTACGAATGTAGTGATCGGATAAATATCCACTTGGGAGTCAGTTCTACGAAACAGCGGTTCGTGAGATGCAGATGTGCGATCATTGTTTTCTTGTGAAAGAAACCATTGTTGGATTACAAAAGGAAGATTTAATTTACACTCTCTTGATTGTGTTAACCACAAAAAACTACAAAAACAAACAAACAAATAAAAATAAGCCCAACGGATATAATTAAGGTGGATCACAGATCGCAGCCCCCACCCCAAAAAAAAATAACGAAAAAAAAAAAATAACGCGAAGACGACATACAATATTTAATTAATCTCGTTGGGAGAAATTTACTGTTCATTTCCTGTAAAAACAAAGCACAGTTTGAAATATTTGAGAATCAATTTTTTTTTTTTTTAACTTTAGCAAAGAGAGAAAAACATTTTCAAAGATAACCAGCAAAGGAAGTTAACGTGATTTCTTACGGCCTTAGTGATTTGAAAGAGATTTCTTTTTTTTCAAAGCAGATGTTGAGATATAGCTTGAGCTCCATTTTCAAACTTGTTTTTGATTGGCTGAAAATTATTCATTTTAAATCGTCTATTTAATTGGATAAATTTTATCTAATTATTTTTTCAGTCTCTGTTTTAAGGAAAATATATTTGAAAATTCATTTCCGTCCGTATGTTACGCAAATGTAAAAAATAAATATTTGTATCGTTCTAGAATTGAAACCTACTAGAAAAATTTGCTGATACTTAAACTTATTAAAAATCTATTATTTTATTCGTGGAAAATGTTCAACAGTTTAAGAATATATCGTCTCAGAAATTGTAAAAAACGAGTTCGAATTTCAGTTGAATCATTAGCATTCTCTTACGCGTAAATACCCTTGGAAAGTCATTAATCCGTCTCTTCACGTCAGCTGTCGGTTAAATAACGGAACAGATTTGGTTCTATAGTCATGGTTGACAAGCAGTCTACCGCAGAAAATTTATAGCAACCTACTGTGGGATGTGCGTTGTGGTACAGTGGATATCGGCTCGGAACGAGAAACCGGGGAGAAGAGTTCAAATTCCAGTTGAATCCATTTTATTTCCTTACGCGCAAATACCCTTGGGAAAATAAATAACAGGATAGATTGGGTTCCATAGCCTTGGTTGGCAACCAGTCTACCGCAGAAAGCAATGGCAACCTACTGCGGGATAATCTTCTGCCCAGTCAGTCATGTCACTTTAGAGAGTTGATCGCCCAAGCGTGTATCACGAATGGCACTTAACTGACTGACTGTGGGAAAAATATTCTGCCTAGTCAGTCATGTCTCTTTCGTGACATGATCGCCTAAGCCTGTATCACGCATGGCACTGAAATTGACTGATTCCTTATAGATAATTTTTGTAGCTGTTTTTCAAATCTGTAATCGGATGTGCGTTGTGCTGCAGTGGATATCGGCTCGGAAGGAGAAATCGGGGAGCCGAGTTCGAACCAAACCGAATTCATTGCATTCACTTACGCGCAAATACCCTTGGGAAAGGTATTAATCCGTCTATTCCTTCAAGTTATGGACTAAATAATAGGACAGATTGGGTTCTGTAGCCTTGGTCGGCAACCAGTCTACCGCAGAAAGCAATGGCAACCTACTGCGGGATAACAATGTGCCCAGTCTTTCGAGACATGATCGCCCAAGCGTGTTTCATGTATGGCACTTAACTGACTGATTCTTACGTAAAAGAATTACAGTATTAAATGTCTCATAATTGTGCGAGCCATATCAGCCAATCACAGAAATGTAAATATCGGTGAAGTGTTTAAAAAGATGACTGAGAAGCTGACATTGAATTGAACTAGTAATTAAGCCTACCAGAAATTAAACTACGTATTAAGAAATGAGAAAATTTCGTTGCAAAAACGAAAGGTGAAAGGTTTTATTAATTAACTTATATGAATTATATTAATCCTCCTGTATAACAGTGAATGTTGCACAATTTCCGCACAACGAATCTTCAGACAAGAGATTATTGGTTCTAATGATGATGGCCGAGTGTAACACAGGCAAACCATGCAATCAATGTGGAAGTTTAAAGGAAAATACGAGCAAAAATAAATTCTATACTTCATATAAAAGGCCGTTATTATTTACAAGTTGCATAATGACTTAGAGAATTTGTCACACACAGGATATATTGACGGTAAAAGGAAATAAATAAATAAATGCGGATATATACTTTTAAATGCTATATTAGAAAATATGAATGTTTCGAAATGTGATTAATATATAGAAGAAAATTAAAAAGGTATAGAGTTTATCTAACATGTGTGAAGTTCGAAATCCACACCGTTTGCCGTTTAATTTCAGAAAAGTCTACAGTATAGTCGTAGTTAGAGTGACCAGTAGGGTTTAGAAGCTGTTGTGATAGTAAATAAATAAATGCCAGGTTTTATTAACTACTAGCAGTATAGCCCGGCGTTGCTCGGGTGTAATGAAAGCTTTAAAACTAATCCATGCTCCTGGAGCTCAGACTCAGCCTAAAGAATATTTGTGTGAAGTTTGGTGAGAATTGGATAAAAATTGTGGATTTGTATAAAAGACATACAGACAGATAAACAGACACACACACACACAAACTTCTTGACTTCTATAACCCGACTTTTTCGATTATCGAATTTCGATATTTATCGGGGGTACCTCGACACAAAACCTAGCTAAGAACATTCGCAGACGCTTATAGTATAACTGTGTAAATTTTCAAAAAATATTTGTTCAGCCGTTTCGGAGTTTATAGGTAACGGAGACACACACACACACACACACAGACATACACACACACAGACAACGTTCTATTTATAAATATGTTTAGATTAGATAATATCATTTTTCTGTTGTTGACTACATAATGACACATTTATTTATTTTACTGGTATGTCCTATATGTGAATTTACTCGTGCCACAAGATTAGCAACTAGGTTCCACCCCTTTTGCAATAAAACCATTAAATTCTAAACGCAAATTCTACTCACCAGCTTCTTTTCTCACACTTCCCGCCTGTGGAATTCCCCTCCGTTTACTTGCTTTCACGACAGCTACAACCGTTAAGAATTCAAATGTAAATTCAATAGTCATCTCCTACTCGCTCACGCCACTTTCTCCGTCCATTCCACTCTCATCGTATTCTCATCTTTCTCTTACTCCGTTCCTGACATCCCCTGCAACCTATCGCTCTTTCTCATAACTTTCCTTCTATGTGACCCCTTCACAACAGTGGCAGTAAAGTGCATTCCTTGGGGTTACACCAGTATAAAAACTATGTGAATGTTCATCAATTCATGTGAATTACATGTGTTCAGGTTACAGTTACTTTAATATAATTACATTATATTTGTTTCTACGTCTGTTTGTCCGGTGTAAGGTAGTAGTAAGTTGTGGTTGGTGTGTGCTGTATTATAATTCGTTCCTGTATTTGAGTGTGTGGATTGTCTCTTGAAATAATCCATGTTTTTTGGTATGTTCTGTTCGTGAATTTTCGTGAATCTTTCTTTGGTTGCTTAATATTAGTTAAATATCCGACGCTGACGCGAACTCACACATGCACGTGTGTGCGAGGGTAGACCAGTTCAAGAGCAAGAAAAAAGAAAAAGAAAAGACGAGGAGAGGCTATGTACGTGTTCGCTGTTCTTTTTATATTTTCTTAACGCCTACACGTTTCTGTTTTTTTGGGGGTTTTTTTTGCGGAAGCATTCGTGATTCGTTGACTTTCGTTTTGTCAATTGAGCACAGAAGCTATGTCCGGGTTATGTCTTGTTTACCAGAAATAAATAGAAATAGAGTGAAATATAAAGGTGTATGTGTAGAGAGAAAAAGCGAGAGATGTTTCTTTGTCACTCTATTAGTAAAGTGGAAAATATATATTACAGTACGTTTCACTACTAATCACCACAGGACTCTGCATTCTCTGGTTTCTTGTAAAAATTCAGTCAGTAATTTAATAAGATCTAGTAATTAAACATCATTCACTTTGGTAGAAATTCCCGACAGCATCGAAGGGTAGGGATCTTTTAAGTCCTTCACTTCTTTAAGTTTACTACCTTTGCTATTGATTTGCCGACAGGTTTGACAAAATGCACGCTTTTTATATGCTTTCATGACAGTGCCTCTTGATACTGACATATTAAATATCTTGACTTGATTATTGTAATTCGCTACCATGTGTTAGGAACTTTCCTTTTGATCAATTAACTAGAGTTGTTTATGTAAAAGGCTTGTTGCTGTAAATACTACACCTATCTAGTCAATATAATTGTTACCAAGGTCGTATAATAGACTTACTTGTTACTGGTGAGAATTCGTCTGAAAACAGCGTCTCATTAATTTGGTTGTGTGCCAGCCAAACTCGTAGAAGCTTCGTCAATAAGTTACCTGATCAACATTGATAACAAAAATGAAATATACAGAATAATGTGAAAACGATGTTTACTGAATAGTTTTGGAGACATAATAATGACGTTTCCTTACGAGAAATACGCTGTTCGAAATAATCTTTACTGTGGTGTTCAACCCAATACAAATGCTGATGTTTCAAGGGATTAACTCGATGAGAAAAGTCCAATTGTTTGATAAAAAAACTTTCTATCCATAACTGAAACATATTACATTAGAAAATATGAAACGGAAGAAAAACTAACAACGGATATCGTGGAGAACTTGATAGCGCCAAGACAAATATTTTGCCAAAAATGAAAAAAACCAAAACAAAAACCCCAAAAAGAACAAATAAAACAAAATAAAAAAATTAAAAAAAAACAAATGCCAATCACAAAAGAGTTTTTGATGTTGAGGACTTGTATTAAAAGGCTACAAATATTGGTATCAATTCTAATTTCTAAAGCAAAAAAGAAATGAATAATGTTGTGGCCGTAGGGAGATGGTTAAGGTTCGGCCTTCGTTCATACATAACCGGACTCTCTACAGCTTACAATTTTTATCCAGAAATATCATTACAAAGTCTTCATCATCAGAAGGCTGGTTGTCAGTTGGAATGTGTGAATGAGTGTAAGAAAAAATATATTTTTTATTTTAAAATAGAGATGTATTAAAAGGAAATAATAAGACAAGTTGTAGAAACTAATGTGGAATTAGAAATATTATTAAGTTAAGGGTAGAGTTCGTGTTCAATGATAAAGATATGTGTATTAAGATTTGTAGAAAATGTTCGTAGTAGTAATTGTGGAAAGAGTATATGCGTACGTACGTATGTATGTGTTTGTTTGGAAGGAATCAGCAAAGCGAGAAGGAAAGAGACAGAGGACTGGGTCACTTGAAGCTTCTCTCGTTACATTTTAGAGGTGTCTCTCAATGCTCCCAGCTGACTCTGACAGACGCTGACCAGGTCCTTTTATTGTCATTAGATTTTTCGCACTGACTCGCGAAGTCCTTTTTGGTCTTGCAAGTCGCTCCCATTGGTCAAAAGTCAGTTTAGCACCTACGTGCGAAATCTGGTTTCGACATTCTCTTTAAACACATGGTCAATCCTTTTTCTATTTAGGTAAAAAACAGGATTTCACACGTCAATGCGAATTTTTGTAAAATTGAAGACGAGGGTTGATTTTAATTCTTAATTTCTAATGGACTACAATGTCGAGGTAAATTTTCGGAGGTAAACTTAAGTTTTAATAAAGAGATTAAGTCTTTGTTTTAATAATTTCATCATAAGGAAGGCAATAAAGCCATTAAGACGCAAGAGGTTACTGGAGATGAGAGAATATAAGAAAGAGAAAACTTTAATATGGAGAGAGAAACGTCAAAGACCAGGAATTAAATCAGAAGATAACTATTGACATTGTAGTTGAATTTTGGAAGATCAAGTTTTTTTTTTATCATTTTAACCCAAGAAAAGGAATAATACCACTAAGATGCAAGAGGTTCCTGAGTGATAGAGAATATGAGTCTAACAAATATTAAGGAGTGAACAGCAATTAACAAACTGTAGTTTGAAAAAAAATGCCACATGGACGACCGTACGTAAAAAGATTCTCGTTGCGAAGCCATATTGTATTTATTCTGACAAACTCACGCAAACTCACGGTGACCACGAGATTTGAAGAAATATAAACATGCAGTGTAAGAAAGATTGAGGGCAAGAAGGATTTAGTCTATAAAAGAACAGACAATACGATGAATGCATCATCTACACACAATACAAGATAATGATTAACATTTTATTCACTTTTTAATTTTCAAATTTGCCTGGAAATATGAAGGCTGGAAAGAATTCCACCAGTGTGTTAGATAAAACAATTAGCATCGAAATTACGGTAAATTCTAGCTAATTCAACTGTAAAATCATGAGCCATTGTCGCTTATTTAGTACTAATTTTAAATTCGTAAAGTTTAAAGCTCATCAGAATAATTACTATGAAAATATCAACAGAAAAGACACAGTGAAGCTACTTTATGCTGCAGACTGTTCTTTTGATTTTATCTAGCATCTGTAACTAGAAAGCGCCATGATCGATCAGCAATATTCAATGCATGAACAAAGGGTAGACTTATAAATGTGTAAAATATGTAAGATAGAAATTGTTTCATAAACGTGTTTTCCCATTCTGTCAGCGAGAAACGTCACAAACGTTACTCTGAGAATGCGAGATGGAGGCTTTGTCAATTAATTAACGAACAGTACAATTTTTGGAAGATGTGATAATCTAATAATTAATCTCCTAACATAAAAATGCAATAAAAGTATATATATATATATATATATATATATATATATATATATATATTGATTGTTTAATTACTTAGTTTCTGGTCATAATAAGATTAGACCAGTGCCATTAGTATTAAAAAGTGTTCAATACTATTATATTATAGAACTTTTGAATATCTCCCATTTGTAAATGCGTTATTACGCGACCTAGGTTTCTTCTATGAGTGGTGTCTTCAGGCGATTTTCAACCACGCGTAGAGACTTAGGACGCGTAATAACTCATTTAAAAATGGAATATATATATATATATATATATATATATATATATATATATATATATATGTATATATATATATATATATATATATATATATATATATATATTGACGTCAATTAATAACACATCACTCAGGTAGTCCCAAACCTGATAGATAGATGCCAATTCTAATAGAAAATTCATATGATATTTATGAAGCATTAACCTTCAAATGACTCGTGACAAAATTTGAGCCTAATCGGATTATTAGTTTATAAATCAATTTAAATGACGTTATTATAGGAAATTTTATAAACAATGAAAAAATCTGAATTTCGTGTGTTGATAAATCATTGAATTCTGATGAGAAGAAATACGGTTCAAGCAAAACAGTAACTTGATAAGTGATATTCGAACTGTGCTTCCTTGTAAAAACAGTTAAGAGGTGGCATGCTGACTTTAAATGCGGTCGTACAGACATAAATGATGCTGAATGCTCAGGTTACCCAAAATCGGAATTTTCCCCGGAAAACACCCCAAAAATCCACAAACTAATTTTAGCCGCTCGTAAATTCAAATTGTGTGATATAGCAGAGTTGTTGAATATATCAGAAGGCAGTGTATTTACCATTTTGCATAAACTTTTGTAAATGAGAAAGCTGTGTCTAAAGTGGTTGCTGTGTTTGCTCACAGTCGATCAAAAACAAGGCGTCAACGATTCAAAGCATTGTTTGCAACTGTTTCAACGCCACAAGTAGGAGTTTTTGCGTAAATATATGACAATGGATGAAACATGGATCCACCACTTCACTCCAGAGTCAAATCGGCAGTAAGCTGAGTGGACAGCAGCAGGTGAAATCTGTCTAAAGCAACCAAAAACGCAAATATCAGCAGGTAGGTTTTTGGCCTCATTATTGTGTTTTGTCCATCGATTATCTTGAAAAACGAAGAACCATTAATAGCGAGTCATATTTCATTAAGAAAACGCACCGTGAAACAAGTCGATCGCAACGGTGGCAAAACTACATGAACTGCTTCCGTATTCACTCTATTCTCAAGATCTTACCCCACCCAGTGACCACTAGCTGTTAGCAAACATAAAAAGAATGCCCCAGGGGAAAGGATTTGGCTCTAATAAAGGTATGATACCGGAAAACGAGGCGTATTTTCAGGCCGAAAACAAATCTTTCTACAAAAAAGTAATCAGATTGTTAGATAAGCATTTGAATCAGTGTATCAATCTAGAAGAAGCCTATGTTGATGAATAATGTCCAGATTTTTCTACGAGTTTATTAGTTAAGACCGGAATGTATTTAGTAATGTGTTGAATATACATAATTGGGGGAAGGTATGCCAAATATTATAAGGTTTCTGTTCGAACATCTTAGCACCTGAAGAAGACTAGAGCATGCAACAGCCGAAACGTTGTAATAATGGTAATAAAGAAGAGCAAAATAGTTAGATCAATGTAAATAGTGTAAAATTTTTAATGTTCTAACATTCTCTCAGGAATTAGTTCTACAAAGTAACAGTTCAGTGTTGAACTTACTCCTTATAAATAGAACAGATAGGTAATGGATACGATTTGTCGCCTTGAACATGGCATGGGGGGAGGTACCAGCTCATGCTATGAAAGCATGAGGTGGTATATTGATTATAAATCGTTAGAACATTTACCAAATTAATAGTGAGGGGATAGTAAATGAAGCAAAGTTTCCTCTTTTGAATAATGCTTTGTTTTTTTGTTTGTTTTTGTTTGTTTTTTTGCAGCGGGGACGCGTCAACTGGACAATGAGAAGTGGGCAGCTCCACTTCAGAGATGTTAGCAATATTGCCTTTACGTTGTGATCTGACTCTTATAAACCCCGAGCAGTCAGCAGGTGGAACCAATACAATATTTAACAACAGCATCAATATACTAGACCTGCAATGGATTTTTATTCCACCAGAAATTCGAGGTAACGGGTTGTTTTATTTGCCTGGAAGGCATCGCTGACATATATATATATATATATATATATATATATATATATATATATATATATATATATATCATCTCTCATTCAGTAATGAATTAGAGCACTCTGGGTATTGGACGTGTATCATGATAATATAAACTCTAAAAAGTCTGCCTTCTTCTACCGAGCGCCCATAGCCCAGAGGTAGAATCGCCGACTGACGCCAATTCGGTCGGGTTTCAATCCTGGGTTAAAAGCAATCGTAGTCTAACCGTACTGATGAGCTGTGATACAGATCTGTCTGCGGATGACTCTATATATATATATATATATATATATATATATATATATATATATATATACATAGCCGAGCAAAACACATGACATGACGATTGCGTACAACCGTGAAACAGAATGTTCTAACTGGGTGTTGATATCAATGTCCATTTTTATAATTATATGAACTCTATATCTGATACAGATAACTTTAACCCATAGATATAGCATACCTTAATACGATATTTTATCATATATATATATATATATATATATATATATATATTTATATATATATATCACGCAAAAAATAGAGAGAGAGAGAGTGAGAGAGATATTGATAGCGACAGAGATAAAGACAGAAGGAAGTGTCAGTGACGTAATTACATTTCGATATACTTTTGTGAATATCTGTGTAGTTGCGTCCAATTCGGGATTTATTTATATGGGGTTACTACTGTCGATGTTTGAAAATGATACCCCAGCTTTTTGTTGCCACTACTTGAGGAGACAATTTCGTTTGTTTTATCTAAATAAATTCTCATCCATTTTTTCTCTATAGCAACCATCGTAAAATATCCAGAGAATTTTCTGTATATTAATCATAACATAAGAAGTGCGGTGAGTGAAGAAATGGTTCCCAACCTATTCAAGGAAAATAAATTTATTATCCTGTCTGAATTCGAATAATATTCTAGCCCGTTCTCTGCGACTCAAATCTGTTACGCCATTTTGGTTGGTATGTATTTACAGACTGTCCGGAGAATATTCACTCTTGTTGACTATTTACAGAAACGTTTACTTGAACTGGATGGAATTAGCAGTTGAACATCGTAGGAATTTCTGCGCATGCGTGAACAGGAATTCTTCTCGAGGGTTACTCAGTTCTAAAGGAAACGCAAAAGACTCTCTACTGTTTCTAACTCACTCACTAAAACAGAACTAATATATTCTTAACGTCTTGTGTACTTTTTAAAAATTATTTTTTTTTGTCAAAATTGCATCACCGACGTCAGTTTCAGAACAGTGATTCTATGATTTAATTTGCTGCAACATACGGCTTTCATAAAGAAGAAATAGCTGATGTCAAAGATTGGATTCGCAGTTTAAGAACGCAAATGTCGGTGCTCTCTAGACCTGGAGAACAAATGGGTAGCTAAAATGAGTATTTTAAATCAAATCCTAAGTATTTTAAAGAGAACTAAGCCGGTAGAACTTCATGACTTAGTTATGGTTTTATGCTTAGTAGTAAATGTGCATCAGTATCAGCTATTATGCAGATGTCGTATCTATATATATATATATATGTATATATATACTAACGGCCATAATTATTAGACCACCCCAGTTTTTAAAAAAATATGTATTTCATATAATGTTTACTATTTATTGCCAAGTGGATAATTGTAAATGAATATAAAATGGTTCTTTTGTTATGAATACTTTGCAAAATTTTACAAGGCTTCCAAGAAGGAAGCATTTGCTTCAGTCAGCAAATAAGAAGATACTAGGGAACAGATCACAAAAACAAGACACTAGAACAGTTCATTTGATGCACATAGTATTGTGACGTATTAACAAAAAAAAAACATTTTATTTTCCTTTAGAATTATCCACTTGGCAATAAATACTAAAAATAGTATGAAATATATCATTCCTTTTAAAAAACTGAGGTGGCCTAATAATTATGGCTGGTAGTGTATACATACATACATACATACATACATACATACATTCATATATATATATATATATATATATATATATATATATATATATATATATATATACACAAATCAAGCTAACATGTGATAACATAAACGGAGACTGAAAAACACAAAACACAAAACATTAAATATAACAACGAAAAACAAAAGCTACTTACAAAAACAAAGTCAAAATCTTTGTTTATATTTCAAAGATGAGGTATTGTAATTATTTACATTCTTTAAATTGTTTGGACTGTTGTCCTCATTTTTATGCCAGTTAAATAGAGATAACTAAGGCATTCAGGAATAGAATGGAACAAGATCAAAGTATTATATATATATATATATATATATATATATGACATTACTCTAATACATACGCACTTCTTTCTCGGTAAGTACATTTTACCAGTAAACATAAAGTAGATTAAAACCTTTTTTTATTATATACGAGTGTCATTCAATAAACAAGGTGAATTTTTAGGTATAAGAACTTCTAATACAGATAGAAACTCACTTTTATTTTTATTTTTCAAATTTTTTGGCACTTCTTTTTCAAAGGAATTTAATTTTTTGCAGATTGAAAAAAAAACTTTGAGAGTTTTTGAGATTAACAAAGATGGCCGAACAAGAACTATGCTTCAGTATTGAACAGAGGTCAGTTATCAATTCTTTGGTTGCTAAAGGGTGCAAACCAGTTGAAATTCATAGGAGAGTGTCAACTGTGTTTGGTGACATATGTTTCCGCCAAAAAATATCTACAAGTGGGCTAAATTGTTTAAAGAAGGACGGGGCAGTGTTGAGGATAAAGACACGCCTGGGAGGCCTACAGAAGTGAGGTCTCCTGAGGTGATCGAATCAGTCAATGACCTCATTCAGTCTTACAGATGGGTGACAGTAGATGATATTGCAAGGACTTTGAGCCTCTCTGTTGGGACAGCACCCAAAATTGTCTATATGACTTTACCTACTCGAAGGTTAGCTGCAAGTCCTTACACAGTAGTCCAAACGGTGCAGACCATCTACGAGCTGGGCTAGGAACTGCTCCCTCATCCCCTTTACAGCCCATACACTTGCCAATTTCAGACTTTCACCTGTTTCGTCCCTTGAAAGCGTTCACGAAAGGCACAAAGTTTGAAAGTGACGATGAAGTCAAAAGTGCTGTGAGCTTTTGGCTGAAACATCAGTCCAAAGGTTTTTACGCTGAGTGAATACTGAAGCTTGCGCACAGAAGGGAAAACTGTGTGACACTGCTGGGAGACTACGTTGAAAAAAAATTAATAAGCTTCTATCTGTATTAGAAGTCCTTATAGCGAAAATGTTACGACATATCACGTTGAATACACCGGTTCTCGTTCGATAACCGAAGTTAAGCAACGTGAGCCTGGTCATTACTTAGATGGGCGACCGCTGTAAGCGTTCAGTGACGTACGTTGCGGTGCAGTGGATGTCGGCTTAGAAAGAGAAATCGGTGAGCCGAGTTCGAATTCCAGTTGAATACCCTGCATTCACTTAAGCAGTGGAACCATTGGGAAAGGTATTAATCCGTCCCTTCCCTCCAGTTATGGGTTAAATCACAGGATGGAGGCTTGGAGGCAACCCACTTAGTATTGGTGTCACAATAAAAAGCACCTTTGGTAGCCCTGGCGAAGCATCAAGTATTCAGCTATTTGACAAGATTCTGAATTTCGCTATAACTGTGCCAGGGTTCCAAATGCACAGGGAATACTGGAGGGGTCTAGTTAGTTCTATCTCGGCCAACAACGCAGGACGACCACGATACCGAAAATTTCACCTTATTTATTGAATGACCCTGGTAAATATGTTTATGGTTGTGTGTGTATGAGTAG
Source organism: Ascarosepion bandense (assembly GCA_037127315.1). Taxonomy (NCBI): domain Eukaryota; kingdom Metazoa; phylum Mollusca; class Cephalopoda; order Sepiida; family Sepiidae; genus Ascarosepion; species Ascarosepion bandense. The sequence goes on from JBBBDQ010000214.1 coordinate 1,203,919, forward strand.
AAATATATATCAGCCATCATGAAATTTCAGCAACATTTCTATGCCACATGTTGACCGAGAACATAAATGTAATTGGTTACTACAAATGATTATGAATAATAAAAACCTTATTATAAAACAAATCCTTTAATATCATTAGTTAAGAATACGGCCATAATCTGCTGGTAGTATATGAGAAATAAATATTTGTCTGTGGAAATATTTATATTGTAGAGAACCACCACGACTTTTGTTCTATTAATATGACAAAATCTTTGAAAATGACCAGCAGACTAACCGAAATCACAGAAAATCAAAATAATTAAACCTGGATGTGCGTTGTGGTACAGTGGATATCGGCTCGGAACGAGAAGTCGGGGAGCCGATTTCGAATTCACTTACGGGCAAATACCCTTGGAAAATATATTAATCCATCGCTTCCAATCACTTATGGTTTAAATAACAGGAAAGATTGGGCTCTATCGCCTTAGCTAGCAATCAATCTACCGCGGAAAGTAATGTTAACATACTGCAGTATATTTCTTCTGCCCAGACAGTCATGTCTGACATGTCGAGACATGATCACCTAAGCGTGTATCATGCATGGCACTTAAATGAGAGAAACTCATTAATTCCAGTAAAGAAAACATTTATTCAAACACAATACATTAATTAATAAAATTCTTGCAATATTACCTTGTCCGTGTTTAAAAAAAAAACGTATTAAAAGAAGAAATGATGATGGAATAAGACACACGTGCTCTCTCCCACACAAGCATAAATACACACAATAACATACACGCACACATGCACAAATGCGCACACACACACACACACACACACACACACACACACACACACACACACACATATATATATATGTATATATATATATATATATGTATATATAGTCATCCGCAGACAGATCTGTTTCGCTGTATCACAGCTCATCAGTACGGTTAGACATCCGATTGCTTTTTACCCAGTTATTGAAACCCGACCGAATTGGCATCTCTACCTCTGAGCTATAAGCGCTCGGTAGAAGGAGTTGATTTCTTAGCTTGTATATGATCATTACACACGCCCAATATGTTTAGAGTGTTCTAATTCATTACTAAATGAACGATGCGCATATGCTAGAGTAGCTACTGTTTGTCAAAGTCTACCATTCTTCCAAAGTGTTCAATCAAGGTGTGAGAGCGTAAATAATCATCCGCAGACAGATCTGTTTCGCTGTATCACAGCTCATCAGCACGGTTAGACATCCGATTGCATTTTACCCAGAATTTATATATATATATATATATATATATATATATGAATTAAAAAAGGATTAATTCAAAGATGTTGAATGGCCATTTCGATATGAAGATCCCCACGGGGGATAACACATCACCTCAGCAACAGAAAAATCCTTTCAGAAACTGGAGAAAAATTAGTCTACTTTTCTTTTTAAATAGATTTGCAAAAAAATTAAAAAAGAAAATAAAAAGGAAAAATAAAGGAAAAGAAAAAGAAAAAACAAAATAAAATCAAATAAACAAGAAAAGAAAAAATTGAAATCGTCTCGGTTCGCAAAAGAAGGAAAGAGAATTGTAACTAAAAATTAACAGACAGCCGTGTTAAATCGACGTAAGCAACACGGAAAAAAGGTGGGAGATAAGAGAGATAAAGAAAGGAAGGGAGGGAAAAAGAAAAGAAAAGAAAGAAAAAATAATTTTTTAAATATTACAGACGCTGGACATATTCAAAAACCTAACTTCCCAAAGACGTTGAAGTATTAGAAAAAGGCCTTTACTTAAAAAGGCATAATTATTTTTAAAGGGAATAAAAAGATATAGGAATTAAAATAAAATTATTTTAAAAAAGTTAGGTCATTTGAATTAAATTAATAAAGACATCGCTAGGTAAAAAAAAAAAAAATTCATTTACAATTATACATACATATAGAAGTACACACATACATACATACATAAACACACACACAATTTTACGATTAAGAATACATATATACATACACATACACACACATACATTCAATTTCATACACACTTATATACATACATGCGCATACACATATATATATATATGTGTACATACCTATATACAAAAAATTCACATGCACACAATATATATATGTGTACACACACATGCACACATATACCTACACACACACATATATATACATATTACATAAGCACCCACACACATACATATAAAAAATATAAAAAATTAATGAATATTATGAAAAAGAGCATTTAAATGGCTAAAAAAATTTCTTTTCCAAAAATACATATATGCATACATACATATATACATATATAGATATATACACATATATACAAATATGCACATCCACACACAAACATACGCATATACATAAAAATTATAAAAAGAAAAATTAAAAATTAAAAACTAAAAATTAAAAAATTAAAAATTAAAAAAAAAAATGATAACAATAATATTTAAAATTAAAAATTAAAGTTTAAAATCCGCCCAATGACGGCACTTATTAATAAATTCCTTGCTAAGATTCAAAAGTAAGTCCTGATGAGGATACTTCAAATTCAGAATCTTCTCCAATAAACATAGACGACACATATCACGAAAATTTTTATGGGTACAAGCTGAGCCTATTAATTTCCAGCTGATTATAGGGTCCTGCCCTTCCTCCTTCATTTCCCAGAATCTACGTGATAGTGCCGTCTGGAATCTTTGGTTAGGGTTCGAAAACGAGTACTTGTGATTGTAAATTATCTGTTTGAAAGGGCCCGCGGACATGCCAATATAAGTTCCGTAATTTTCTTTGTTGTTAGATGGAGAAATACGGGCTTCATAAATTACATGGGTGGATTTACATTTGCCTTGCACCGGGCAGGTATCCACAGAATTACAATTACATTGATCAACGAGCTCTCTTCCTGTATCATTTTTTAATATTAATATAAAATTTTTAATATTAATTAGGATCGGGTTTTTGGAATTTACCTTCCTGCTTTTTTCCCTTGGAGTGAAGTATCTGAATTAATATATATATATATATATATATATGTCTGTGTGTGTGTGTGTGTGTGTGTGTGTGTGTGTGTGTGTGTGTGTGTATGAGTAATGTATATTTGGGCAGCAAATTTGTTTTAACATATAAGGATAAATATGACGGACAAAGAATATTTGAATAATATTTTTTATAGTATTTACATTATTCGGACAATTGTTCTCGTCTTTGTTGACATTGGTACGACGTTTCGGCCGTTGTACATTCCGGCCTTCTTCCAGTGCTAGGAATTTCAAACAATCACTGGGGTATATGAACTCCATTCCTTGTGTAGTAGTATCTCACTGTAACCCTTCAAGTTATTCGTTCACAACTGCTGTAGCCTGATATTGAACATGCAACTCTAAGAGTCAAGTCAGGAACTAACCAACGTCTATATCCACTGGGCCATGTGTCCTTAAGGCTACAGCAGTGGTGAACAAATAACTTACAGGGTTGGAGGGAGATAACTCGTGCATTTCAATCGGGGCTTTACGCAAGGAGTGAGGTTGATATACCCCAGTGATTGTAATAAAGTGTTCGGTTCGAAATTCCTAGCACCTGAAGAAGACCGGAGTGTACAAATGTCGAAACGTCGTACAAATGGCAACAAAGGTGAGGACAATAGTCCGAATAATATGAATACTGTAAATACTACCTCATCTCAGAAATATAAACTGATACTTATATTTTCTAATTAGTTTTTCATTGTTCTTATATTTCTTTCGTTTGATGGCGGTGAGCGAGTACAAAATTGTTCATATCGTCTGTTGCCCCATTCGCTTTCGGCCATTTTTTAAAAGTTCTGATAAAAAACATTAAAATTATATAAAAATCAAATTACAGAAAAAGCGTCTCGCTTCAAGAGAGGCACTGTACATCATAATTCTCTCCCCTTCATTAACCTCACTTTATTTAACAATGAGAGCGGTGTGCTGAATGATTATATAAAATAGAAAGTAGCTCATTAGAAGCCAAGCTATTGCTCAACAATCGAAGGATCGGTATATACACTCCAAAATCACATAAATAATACATCGCCCACAGTCAAACAATAAGATAAAACTATCATCATTATAACAAAATTTACTTTGGAAATGGCTGAAGAAGTGACCGAAAGCGTATGGGAGAAAAGAAGATATGGCCAGTTTTGTATATCTTCATTCTCACTATATGAAAATGTGTGTCGTTGCGTACATACATACGCATGTACACAACGACACGCATATGCATATATATGCCAAAACCCATATGGTTCACATATATTTATGTTTGTGTGAGCCCCAGAGAGAGGGCGCACGAGTGTGTGTGTGTGTGTCTTTGCGCACGTCAATGGGTGTACAAGTGTGTATATTATTCTGCGTTTGTCTCGACGAAAAATTTTCCCCCCAATTTTTCCCCCACTTCCACAAAAATACACCAATATACGCAGCCATGCTTATAGCCAATTCTTTAAAAAAATTAATCAGTTTGTCTGACGATCCCAAGAGCGTGAAACCCAGGGCCACAAACTCACACCTATATATATATATATATATATATATGTGTGTGTGTGTGTGTGTGTGTGTGTGTGTGTGTGTGTGTGTGAGTTGGAGGTAGATAGATGTATATATACTACATATTATAAAGAAAGTAGTTTATAGGATAGGAATGAGCTTGCGAATACTGAATTTCTCAAAAAACAGGCTAAAATCATTAGACACGGTACAAAATATATCTTTATTCGGTACACTGTCTCTATTATCTGAGTTTTCTTTCTCTCTCGCACACTTATCTATCTATCCTTCTATCTATCTATCTATCTATCTATCTATCTCTCCCTCCCTCCCTCTCTCTCTCTCTCTATATATATATATATATATATATATATTATACCCATACTTGCAGTTATACTTTAAAAGTTGATAACAAGTACAAGTCAATTTCTTAGTACAAGTCAATTTCTTTATTGTAAGCCTGTTGCAAATCGAAATTGTGAGATGTTGGCATTCAGGTCTCGAACAACATCAACACCAACAAAAAATTAAATAGCGAAAAAGAAACTGAATAAAAAAATCAGCAGACAGAATTTAATTTTTGACTCACTGCTCTAAGGTTACATTTAAAATCTAATTTGCTTTTCAATGAGTGAATCAAAACTTATACCGCCGTGAAATTAAAGTTGAATAGAACAAAATTGTCTTGGCAAAAAAAAAAAAAAAAGGTGTGGGAAGCAAAACAGACGCTGAGACATGAATCCGTAAAAACGAAGCAGAAATATTGACTGGCTTCGATGTTTTATCGTTATCATTCTTGTACAAACTCTTCATTCGTTTTAAATCCAAAGATTAAAATAGCTGTTCATTGATTCAATAATGGCGTTCTCTACGAGGTCTTTCAATCTCTTCGTATTTTGTAAATAACTTACATCTTTAAATTAAAACAGACAAAACAAAAGAGCCAGTATTGAGAAACAGTTTTAATTTTCTTTTTCCGGCTCTTCAAACACGAGTGCACTCAAAATAATGTTACGTTCTCCCTTTGAAAGATAACATATCAAGTGGTAGACTGTGAGTTTAACCACTTTAAGTTTATAATCTGAAAGATGAAATTGTGATTATATCTAGAATTCGATAATATATCTCAGACACAGTATACAAATAAATCACACTTCTATAGAACGGTCTTTGACAGTTGATCTGGTATTAATTTTAAGACAAAAATCCCAAATGCTGACAGCAATGCTTCACATCTCTAGCACACTTCTAGAGAATAATCCCTGGTTTTTGATTCAGTATTATTTCAAAGGTAGTAACATTCAGTTTACATATCAGGAATTTTTCCATAGAACTGTTATTTAATTGAAAAGAGGAAAGCTGATTATATATAGAAATCTAATGGAAAATTATTTTAGGTTAATTAATTATGCAAGATTAAGTAAGGTAAGCTATTATTTTTTTTTTTTTGGCACATGATGTTCTCGCAGTAGGTTGCCATAAACTACTGCGTCAGACTCGTTGCTAACCAGGGCTATAGAACTAAAAATGTTCTGCTACTCAACCCATAGCTGGATAGAGAAGCTACGGATTCATACCTTTGCGAAAAGTATTTGCGCGGAAGTGAATGCAACGTATTCGACAGGAACTCAGTTCCCCCATGCCTCGTTCTGAGCCGATATCAGCTGCACCACAACACACACAGTTTCTCTCGGGAGCCCTTTATTCTGGTGAAGGAAAATTTTTAGGTGCGCTGAATATGTTAAGTGGGGCAGAAAACATCAAAACATGTTATATGAGGTCTTGTTATTTGAGCCAATATTAATATTACGACAGAAATACTTGCATGCTGAGAGCTATACTTTATATATCTTGGACACAATATGCAAAAAAAACAAAAACAAAAAAACAGTTCCATGTAACAGTCCCTGATATTTGATCCGTTATTAATTTTAAGGTAGAATTATTCAGATGTTGATAGGAATACTTAACATCTCTTGGACACAGTATCCAATTAAATCATATTAATTTCTAATACTCCCTGATATTTTTTATAATCATATCGCCTCAAGCAAGGCATTTTACTGTCACCGTTTTGCAGAGAGTTACATATGAGGAAAGTGTTGAGAAAAAGTGACAGGTTATAGGGGGTGTCATGAAGTTGGTAAGAGAAGGATGAGAATACTGATGAGAGTAGAGTGGACAAAGAAAGGAGCATGAGAGAGATGACTCAGGTTAGTGAGATAGGAGATGACTATTGACTATACATTTAAATTCTTAGAGATTGTAGCTGTCGGGGAAGCATATAAACGGAAGGGAATTCCACAGGCGTAAGTGCGAGAAAAGAAGCTGATGCGGTTGAATTTGCCTTTACATTTTATTGGTTTCACAGGAAAAGAGTGGGACCTAATTGCTAATCTTGTGGCTCGAGTCAATTCATATATAGGGGGCATCAGTGAGCTAAGTTCATCGGAGGTTTAGATAAGATTCCTTTTGCGGAATCAGTTATAATGACGCAGTTTATCTGAACTACAAAACCTAAGTTGCGAATAAGAAATTTGATTGCATACAGACGAATTAATTCGTTCTCATCGAATTTTGTAAATTATTTGGAATTTAAAAGTAAGAAACCCAAAACAAAAGAGCCACTATTGCACTTAAGTACTTTAGTTAATACACAACTGTGGCAGAATACACGGCAGATTAAATAAAATGTCGTGAGATTGTAGAAATACCAGTAAATGTTCAATAGAACTGTTTTTTTTATTTAAATATTGTCACCAAGAGATAAGTATAGCTATCAACATCCGCGTGTATCTATATTAGAATAATTATGAAATCAAATATCATGAATTGGGCCAAAGAACTGGGATTTAGTTAGATAATATGTCCAAGTGATGTTATTTTTTATTTTTATTTTCATCTTATCACCCCGAGCAAGGCGGTACTGCCACTGATGTGCTGGGGTCTACATAAGAGTAAAAGATTAAGTAGAAGAGAGTGAAGAAGAAGACGAACCAGTTAGAAAGGAGCAAGAGAAGGATGGGAATACAGGTGTGATGACAGTTGCAAAGGTGGAGAGAAGGAAAAGGATCTACGGGATGGTGAAAGAACTAGAGGCAAGTGGTTAATAGATAGTATTGACATTGCAATATATATCCATAGATCTTAGCATCTGTGAGTTTCTGTCTTAAAATTAATAACACATCAAATATCAGTAATTGGTCCATTGAACTGTGATTTATTTTTTTATTTTATACAATAGATTTTATGTACAGCTCTAAGCATCAGAATTTTTAACACTGGATCAAATATCAGGAATTTGTCTATAGAAATGTGATTTAGTTGGATATTGTGTCTAAGGGATGTTATTTGTCGTTCTCAGCATCCAATTTTTCCTGTTTTAAAATTAACAATTGATTAAATATCTGAGATTGGTCCGTAGATATATGATTTATATAGATATTATGTATGTGAAATGTTAAGTATAGCTCCCAAAATCTGAGTGTTTCTGTCTTAAAATAAATACCGGTTCAATTATCAGGGATGGATCCTTAAAAATGTAATTTAGTTGAATGTTTTGTTTAAGATATGTTAATTATAGCCCTCAACATCTGATTTTTTTAACTTAAAATCTAATATGGTATCAAATATCAGGGATAGGTACATAGAAATATGATTTAATTTGATATTGTATCCAAGTGTTATTAAGCTTAGCTCTCACATTCCAAGAGTTCTGTCTTATAATTAATACAGGATCAAATATCAGAGGCTGATCCATAGAACTGTGATTTAGTTGGATATTTTTCTAAGAGTTGTTGAGTTCTGTGCTTAGAATCCGAGTGTTTGTTCTAAACTTAATAACAAAGCAAATATTAGGCATTTGTCCATAGAACTGTGATTGATTTGGGCGTTTTGTTCAATAGATGAGAAGTAAAGCCCTCATCATACGAATACTTCTGTTTTACAATTAATACCTGATCAAATATCAGGCATTAATCTATAGAAATTGGACTTAATTGGATATATTGCACAAGTGATTTTAAGTGTAGCTCTGAGCATCTCGATATTTCTGTCTTAAAATTAATACCAGATAAAATATTAGGTAACTTTTGATACAAGTGTAATCTAGTTGGACATTGTGTCCAAGAGTTGTTAACAATAGATCTCAGTAACCTAATCTTTCTGTTTGACAAATAATACTGCATCAAATATCAGTGAAATTTACATAACCAGGTGAGTTAGTTGGATATTGTATCATAGATTGTTTGAGTATTGTTGTCAGCAACCAAGATGTTTACCTTAAAATTAATAGCAAATGAATTACCAGGGATTGGCCAATATAACTGTGATTTACTTAGTTATTCTGTCCAAGATATGTTACGTTTAGCTCTCAGCCTCCAAGTGTTTCTGAATTAAAATTAAAACCGTATTAAATATCAGACATTGCTCCATGGAATTGTGATTTATTTGGATGTTATCTTCAGAAGATGTTAGGTTTAGCTCCCAGCATCCTATTTAAAACTGATAACAAAACAAATATCAGGCATTTGTCTTATACTATAAAATAATTAAATATTGTGCCCGAGTAATAAGTAAAGGTCTCCATATGATTCTGTCTTAAAATACCACATCAAATAACAGGAATTTGTCCGAAGAACGTTTTTATTCAGTAGGATATTTTGTTTAAGAGATGATAATTATAGCTCTCAGGATCTGAATGTTTTTGTTTGAAAATTAATATCAGATATTAGGGACTGGTCCATATAATCAATCTGATTATTTGGATATTGTGTTCAAGAGTTCTTAAGCATCGCTCTCAGGAACTGAATGTTTCTACCTATAAAATAACACTGAATTAAATATCAGGGATTGTTCTCTAGAAGTGTGCTGGAGATGTTAAGCATAGCTGTCAGCATCTGAGATTTTCTGCCTGAAAATTAATACCAGATCAACTGTCAAGGATCGGTCCATAGAACAGTTCTCAGTATCCGAGCGTTTCTTTCTTAAAATTAATACCAGTTCAAATATCAGGAATTGTTCCATGAAACTGTGATTTAGTTGAATATTGTGTCCAGGATATTTTAGGCATTGCTCCCAGTTTTCTATTTTTCTGTCTTAAAATAAATTCCGGGTCAAATATCAGGGAGTATTACATAGTAATATGATTTAATTGGATATCGATAACTCGAGTATATTCTGTAAAGAATGGATATATATATATTTATATGAAATATATATTTATATATAATTTTATATTATATATTAATTTTAATATCCCATTAGCATGGACCAGGCTTGCCTCCCAGAGAGTAAAACACTACGCCTCCTTGGTCTCATACTTTCCGCGAACCTCAAATGGAATGACTATATCGAATCCATTGCTAAATCCACTGCTATGAAAGTCGGTTCTCTGTGTAGGGCCCGGAAGTTTTTTCCGTCTAAGTCTATCCTGCACATATATAAATCTACCATCCGCCCGTGCATTGAATACTGCTGCCATATCTGGTCGTGTGCCCCTGCTATTCTCCTCGGGCTTCTTGATAAGGTTCAGAGGAGGGTCTGCAATATGATAGATACCGACTTGGAAGACCGCCTGCAGTCTCTCTCCCACCGGCGCGACGTGGCTTCTCTGTGTCTCTTCTACAAATACTTTCACGGCTTCTGCTCCGATGAACTTAGATCACTGGTGCCCTCTAAATACGAATTTGCACGAGATACTAGATTAGCAACTAGATCCCACACGTTTTACAGTGAAACCGATAAAATGCAACCACAACTTCTACTCCAACAGTTTCTTTTCTCGCACTTCCCGACTGTGAAATTCCCTTCCACACGATTGCTTCCCCGACGGCTACAATCTCCAGGAGTTTAAATGAAAGGTAAATAGACACCTCCTAACACACTAACCTGCTCCCATTTTATCAAACACTCTTCCCAACTGCCCAACCCTCGTCCTCGGTATCCTTACTCATCTGTCACCTTCCTCCTGACATTCCCTATGTCTAACCACTCCTTCTCTTTACCTTCCCCTATGTAGCCCCATGCGCAATAGTGGTAGTGGAATGCCTTACTTGGGGTGAGATGATTAAAAAAATATATATTGTGTCCAAGAGATATTAAGTATAGCTCTCAGCATCCGAATGATTCTGCCTTAGACTTAATAACGGATCAAATACCAGGGACTGATCTATAGAATCTGATTATTTGGATATTGTGTCCAAGAGATGTTAAGTATAGCTCTCAGCATCCGAATGATTCTGCCTTAGACTTAATAACGGATCAAATATCAGGGACTGATCCATAGAATCTGATTATTTGGATATTGTGTCCAAGAGATGTTAAGTATAGCTCTCAGCATCCGAATGATTCTGCCTTAGACTTAATAACGGATCAAATATCAGGGACTGATCCATAGAATCTGATTATTTGGATATTGTGTCCAAGAGATGTTAAGTATAGCTCTCAGCATCCGAATGATTCTGCCTTAGACTTAATAACGGATCAAATATCAGGGACTGATCCATAGAATCTTATATAGCTCTGATCCATAAAATATAGCTCTCAGCATGCGAGTAAGGCTCTTTTAAATTTAATATTGAATCAAATAACAAGACCGCATATAATAATTTTTCTTCACTGTTTTGGTGTCTTCTGCTCCACTCACCATATTAGGCTAACCTTAAAATTTTCGCTCACCGAAATAAAGGCTTCCAGTTAGAAAGGATGTGTGTTGTGGTACAGTTGATATCGCCTCGCAACGAGACATGGGGGAGTTAAGTTTATGTCGAATACGTTGCATTCACTTACGCGCAAATACTTTTCGGAAAGGTATGAATTCATCGCTTCTCTATCCAGATATGGGTTGAGTAGCAAGACATTTTTGGTTCTATAGCCATAGTTTGCAACGAGTCTGCCTCAGAAATTTAAAGCAACCTACTACAAGAAAACCATCTGCCCAATGATTAATGTCTCTTTCGAGACATGATCATTCAAGCGCGTATCACGTATGGCACTTAGCTGACTGACTGAATAGAGAAACTTTTTTTAATTGAAATCAAACTCAGGAGTTAGTCGAAACTAATTAGTTTCGACTAACTCCTGAATTTGGTTAAAATCTATAGAATTTCACGAGAAATGTATGGAAGAACCAAATGGCAAGTAGCAACAAAACACTGAAAATAGTAGTTTATACAATTTAATATAATGTAATTGCATTTTTCTTCAGAATAGTGGTGATAAACAAAAACGGAAATTATTTCTTACTCAGTGTAATACAATAAGTTTAAAATTAATTTATTTTGTTAGGTCAAGCTCTCTATGAAATTTATGAGTCTATCACGCCAACTGTCCTTGCCGTAAATCAACGTTTGAAGGACATTAATGTTTTGTAACATACCTGGTGGTTGCTGACCGTTCAACCCGTTTTGCTACGTGGTTCAATGTACAGAGCTTTAGATTACTTGCGATATCTTCTTTTGCTCGCTTCCGCAAAGACAATTCTGTGTTCGTGTAAGACTTTAGAAATATGAGTGATGGGTCGATATTGCTATGATTTATTTGGATATTCTCCCCAAGAGATTTTAAGTATAGCATTCATCATTAGTGTGTGTGTGTGTGTGTGTGTGTGAGAGAGAGAGAGAGAGAGAGAGAGTCACATGCACCCTAGTTGGGTTGAACCAGCTTCCTCCCCGAGTAGGTTTCAATGGGATTTGTTTAAGAGCAGGGTCCCAAGTCTTACCCTGTTATTTCTCCGGAACCGAATCCCAAGAGCATGTTCTCAGATCACTACAACCGGTTCAATTTTAGGGTTAATGGTTATATTCCCCACATATCTCCATAAACTGTGACTATTACTCTGAAATCCTCAACTTTAAACAGCACGCAGGCCTGGAGAGTGTGAGCGACACTGTAAAAAAAAACTATATATTTTGTATATTCATTACTTCCTGAATTTATAGTGTTCTAAGTTTTAAGATTTGGAATTTTTTATGATATAGACTATAGGATTTTATTTCTCAGGAGTCATAATGTGTCTGTAGGTAGAGCAGGTGGCTTCTTGTATCAAATACTTTGTTTTCGAGATTACGTATGTGGATGTTCGTTAAATTGATTAAAAAACTACCTTTTTAGCTACAGCACAACCGTTTATATGTGCATTCATATCTACCCATTTACAATGGAGATAAATTAATATTGCTAGATTCATTTATAAGTAGTCTGGTGCAAGGTCATACTTTTTGCCATTAACTTCAGTTAAAGGTGTTAACTATTAGACGACCAAATCAATAATATTCACTTTATCTCTGATCTTTTCAAATTAATGTGCCTCAATAAATTTATGTGCAGTGAAGCTAAACGGTGTGCTGAATAATACATTTATGAGTTTTTAATAGAATAAATATTTTTACCACAGGCAGAACACAGATATGCTCTTAAGTAAATACTGAAAAACCTGCTAACAATACAAAAAAATATTACAGTTGTCCAATTTTAGAGCTGCGCCATGATATTTGTGTGTGCTTAATTCATGATGAAAGTTACTTAAACATCCGTCGATATTTTTGAAGTGAGAGAAGTAAATGCTGGTATCCAACGTAAAAAAAACAATGTGTTTCTCTCCGACAACATTTGACAGCTGATCACCCGTGGCTTCAATTGTTCATTGTACCATTGAGGCGATTCAATACATGTTCACTTGTAATACTATTTTTGTTTTCATGTTTTTCACTAGCGTGATTCAACAGTATTTTGTCTGGATAGTGCCATAATTGCCCAATTGAGTACACTTCTAAAAGCAAATTTTACGCTGATCAATGAAGTGGCGCAACCAGGGATATATATATATATGTGTGTGTGTGTGTGTGTGTGTGTGTGTGTGTGTGTGTGTGTGTGTGTGTATATGTGTGTGTGCGCGTGTGTGTGTGCGTGCGTGAGGCGAGGAAGAAGATGCAAGCAACAGAAAATGAAATATATCCAAACAAAAATTCATTAGTGATATATATTTCATAAATGCAGTATATATTTTTTCAATATTTTAATACACCGATGTTGCACATATTAACACTTAGCTGTGGGTACACAAGAAAAAAGAGGTAGATATGAATGCACATATAAACGGTAGTATATATATATATACTACCGGCTATAATTATGAGGGTACCCCCAGTGTTTAAAAAAATGATGTATTTTATACTATATTTTAGTATTTATAGCCAAGTGAATAATTGTAAATGAAAATACAATGGTTCTTTTGCTAAATATTTAATAGTTACCTATATTGCAGTTTCATCAATGAAAGAATGATGAAAATTTAGGTTGATTCGGACAAGTTCATATTTGCTTATTTGCCTTGTAAAATTTTGCGAAGTGATGAAAAGAAAAGAACCATTCTATTTTCATTTAGAATTATCCACTTCGCAATAAATACTAAAAATAGTATGAAATACATAATTTTCTTTAAAAACCTACGGTCGCCTAATAATTATGGCCGGTAGTGTATACGCATCGCTCATTCACTAATGAATTAGAGCACTCTGGCTATTGGGCGTGTATAATGACAATATATATGCAAAATGGTCTGCCTTCTTCTACCGTGCGCCCATGGCTCAGAGGTGGAACCGCCGACTGACGCCACTTCGGTCGGGTTTCAATCCTGGGTTAAAAGCAATCGGAGACTAACCGTACTGATGAGCTGTGATACAGCGAAACAGATCTGTCTGCAGATGACTATATATATATATATATATATATGTATATATATATATATAACCTTAAGATATGCTATATTCATGGATTGCTTTACATTGATTTAAAGCACAGCATTTATGCTGTAACTCAACAGTTTGTACGAAACTATGCACATTGATGCATACACTGTCGGTTCTGGATGTTGAATTTAATGTTCATTTTTATATATATTTTAAATATATATGTATAACATTTTAAGTGAGTTGTTTGCTACATATAACTGTTTATTTTTAAAGAAATTATTTCGAACTATCAATGGGTGATTTGTTCAATTAGATTTTTAAAAAATAATATATTCCGAGGGCATCCGAGACAAACACAATCTGAATTTTTAAATTTGCTATGCATGCAATAATCTGTAAATGGCAACTAAAGAAAAATTTGTTACCCCCTACACAAGCAAGGCATTCCACTACCACTATAGCTCAGGGGGTTACATAGAGCGATTGGATATAGGAAATGTCAGAAGGAGAGTGATAGACGAGTAAGGATTTACATAGGAAGAGTGTTTGAGAGAATGGCTGCGAGTTAGTGCGTTAGGAGGTGTCTATTGACCTTACATTTAAACTCCTGGAGGTTGTAGCCGTCGGGGAAGCAAGTATGCGGTAGGGAATTCCACAGGCGGCAAGTGCGAGAAAAGAAGCTGTTGGAGTAGAAATTGAGGTTACATTTCATCGGTTTCACAGCAAAAGGGTGGGACCTAGTTGCTAATCTAGTATCTCGTGCAAATTCATGCCTAGGGGGCACCAGTGAGCTAAGTTCTTCAGAGCAGAAACCGTGAAAGTATTTATAGAAGAGGCACAGGGAAGCCACGTCACGCCGGTGAGAGAGTGACTGCAGGCGGTCAGTCAAGTCGGTATCGATCAAGTTACAGATTTTCCGTTGTATATTGTCAAGGACTCCGAGGAGAATGGCAGGGGCACCCGATCAGATGTGGCAGCAGTATTCAATACACGGGCGGATGGTAGATTTATATATGTGCAGGATGGATTAAGGCGGAAAGAACTTCCGGGCTCTGCACAGAGAACCGACTTTAATAGCAGCGGATTTAGCAATGGATTCGACGTAGACATTCCACTTGAGGTCCCCTGAGAGTGTTAGGCCAAGCGGGCGTATTGTTTTACTCTCTTGGAGGCAAGCCTGTTCCATGCTAATATACATTATACAAATAGTGTAATAAAATATTATGCATTATTTAAAATATAGGAAATGTTGTAGACACAAGAAATGAGCGAAATTTGTTCAACACATTATTTCATGTATCTGAATAAAATACCATTTCCTTATTTACCATCATAATTATTATACTTTACATGCTAACATATATTCGTTGACAATATATAAGCTTCGGCAGTCGTTCAACTATTAATCATGTTAATATTTATATTAGCTCATCTTTATTTTTAGCTGTTATATAATTCCTTCATATGGATTAATTGTTACTCATTAATCATTAGAAAATGAAAATGCATATTGTTTTTCATCTTGATTTTATGTTATACTAGCAGTATAGCCCGTCGTTGCACGGGTGTAATGAAAGCTTTAAAACTAATTCATGGTCCTGGACTCAGCCTAAAGAATATCTATGTGAAGTTTGGTGAGAATCGGATAAAAAATTGTGGATTTGTATAAAGAACATACAGACAGATAAACAGACACACACAAACATCTTGCCTTATATATATATGTATATTATCGATTTTATCCACTATTGTAAGAACTGCAACCTTGAAACTTTTGAATATCGTTTCTTATCTCTTTGTCTATGAGTGTATCAAATTTGATTAAAATCAGACCACTCCTTCTATAAACCGATTTTTTCGATTATCGATTTTAAATATTTATCGGGGGTACCTCGACACAAAATTTAGCTAAGAACACTCGCAGACGCTTATAGTACAACTGTGTAAATTTTTAAGAAAATCGGTTTAGCCGTTTCGGAATCTATAGGTAACGGATACACACAGAGACAAAGTTCCATTTATAAATAAGTTTAGACAACTCAAAACCGTCTTGTCTGACATTGTAAAATAATTATCTGCATTTATCTTGACACCATCA
Source organism: Ascarosepion bandense (assembly GCA_037127315.1). Taxonomy (NCBI): domain Eukaryota; kingdom Metazoa; phylum Mollusca; class Cephalopoda; order Sepiida; family Sepiidae; genus Ascarosepion; species Ascarosepion bandense. The sequence continues at coordinate 1,220,218 of JBBBDQ010000214.1, forward strand.
TCAATATTACAGAGAGCTATAATTTTACTGCCAGCAATAATATCCGAAAAGATTACACCAATGAATGTTGTAGTGAATTGGTGTAATCTTTTCGGATATTATTGCTGGATATATTTCTTTCTGACTAGCCATAAGGTTATTCCAATGTAGCTCTACATTCATCCCATTATTATTGTTGAGATATCAAGCTTCCTGTAATGCACACTTATGTATATTTACGTATATCTTGTAGTGGTTGCTTTCATATTTTCAGAACAATCACCTTTTCAGACTTGACACAAAAGTTTCTTCAAATACTTTCTTGCAGATTAATTTGTCATTCATCTTACGCTTTTGATTTTCTTAAATATCTTGTGATATTATTAAGGCCAGTTTGTTGTTCATGTCTTGACAATGGTCTTTTGTTGGTATTTTTCTCCAAATTTGAGTTTCCATTGCACAGGAATTTTAAAATGTTTTATCTCTGTTGAGATTATTTTTTTCTATTACTATTCAATACATATTTGAAAAAAAAAGCAAAACAAAAAGAAATTAATACTTACGTGAATATATATATATATATATATATATATAGAGAGAGAGAGAGAGAGAGAGAGAGAGTGAGATAGAGAGAGAGTATGTGAGACGACAGATAAAATTTGAAGAAATTTTGCTATATCTATCTATCTATCTATCTATCTATCTATCTATCTATCTAATCCAGTTAAAGATTGTAGAGAAAATAAATTTATCTAGTATAGCTAAGACATGAATTCTTATCAAATGTTGTAGACACGTATAAGCATCATCATTTTATCTGCAAAAATAGGATCACAGGAATTTAACATTCAAATTTTGAACATAAGCTTTTCCTGGCCAATTAGCGATTCATATTTAGATGATTGCCTTCTCTTGCAGCCGTGTTTACTCTATGCATTCGTAATAAAGCCTAGATTTTGGTTTTTCGCGTAACAATCTCTACACTAGCAAAATTCATCTTTTCTTTTGTGTTGGAAAAAATGTATTTCATTATGATTCATTTTTTCATGTTTGCATTTATTTTCTTAATCGTAATTCCAAGAAGAAATTGAACAGGACATTTATATAATTATATGAATATTTTACATTCTGTAATGAAATTATTTGATTTTGCAGAGCTGTGTTTGAAGATTATTCATTTTCTTCGATTTTTAGTCATTTTACCTGTCTACACACACGTACAAACACACGCACAAATACATGCAGACACAAACACATACACATATAAAGAAGCACATACACACACAAGTACATACACACACGCCACACGCACATAAATAAGCACATACACACAGCAACACGCATATAAATAAGCACATACACACACAAGCACATACACATACAAGCACATACACACACACTTAATTATATATGTATATATATATATATATATATATATATATATATATATATATTTAGAAAGATATTTATTCTTGGTCTGCTGTAGTCTCATGTTGGTGTTGAAATGAACCTGATATTTATATAATTATATGCATATTTTACATGTATAAACGATTCCTTCGTCATCCGAAGATTCTCGGGAGTGGGAGGGGGCCCCAAATCACCACGTGCTGGGAGACACTTTGATCCAAATTTTGACTGCTGTCCCAAAGATGTCAGCAGATCTTGTCCTCCTTAAATTGCTGGCATTGTGGTTGAAGATAACCTAGTTCTAGAAAACGTTACTCTTTATATATTTCCTCCTGTAGTACACGTATTTTGTCCAGAAAAGTATTTATTAACTTCCAAGGATTTGGTTATTTCCGAGAGGCGAACGTGTTTATACAACTGGAAAATCATAGAGCAAGAAACTATTTTTGTATATACTTCTGACACTGAAATTATTTATATTATTTGAACTGTTGTCCTCATCTTTATTGCCATAATCATGTCGCTTCGGTCGCTTTACGCTTCCACCTTCATCAGGATGTGTTTGTATTTCTGAGATGATGTCTTGGAACAATTTACATTATTTACATTGTTCGGACTCTTTTCCTCAACATTACTTCCATATTCATGACATTTCGGCCATTGTACACTCCGGCCTTCTTCGGGATTTGTCTATATTTTTGTGAATTTGAGTTGAAACTGTTTATATTATTTACAATGTTCGAACTTTTGTCCTCAATTTTTTTTTTTTTTGCCATATTCACGACATTGCGGTCGTTGTACGCTACGACCATATTCAGGATTCAGGTACTATATTTATTTACATTATTTACATTATTCTGCCTGTTGTCCTCATTTTATTGCCATATTCACGACGTTTCGGGCGTTGCACGCTCTGTCCTTCTTCAGGTACGAATCTTACCCTTTATTTCGACCAGTAGGGTATTTCGTTTTTGTTCATGAGCCATTCCACTTCATTTTATCTTAGTCATCTTTATTTAACTCAACGGTATGATTTTGTTAACCACTGCTCTTTGTTCAACACATAATCCAGTTTGTAAAGGCGTTGGATTGATCCAGTAACTTGACCCAAAGTGCTGTATGTTCAATACCTAGCTACAGCAGTGCTGAACAAAAACTTAGAAAGTTGTGCTCAAAGATAATAGCTAAGATATCCAAAAGTGATGGCGTATGGAACAGGAACAATATTCTCCACGGATCAGAATGAAGAATTCGGTTCGATATTATAATCACATGACGAAGGTAGGATCGAACAACAATATATGTTGATAAAGATGAGGACAACAGTCCGGACAATATAAATAACGTAAATAGAAATTATATTGCTGAAATGCATTCAAGATAACAATTTCTAAGTATGTTTCCAGTAAAGGCGCCATCGTCAAAGATAGTATATGGCTTCATAAGGTAAGAATTTTAATGATGAAATAAGTCATATCTGATTACGTAAGCGATATTAGTTTTGGTAAGTGTCGTGAATCTCGGTAAAATATCCAGCGAGAATAACACAGAAAAACTAAAAGAGGAAATAACGAATATATATTAAACACGGCAACATACAACACTTGGAACTTTGTTAGTAGAACGATAATACGGTTTAGTGAGTAATACTATACTTCGACCCTCGACCTGGGACTCGTAATGGTCGTTACGGTATGAGTGTTCGTAGGGGACTCTCGGCTATGTTCAGGGCGTTCTCCTCATGCTATCTACTAGTTACTCACAAGCTACTCACTCTCACCTCTTGTGTGGGAGGTATATGTAATTGTTGGACGTGTTCATTCCGTTGTGAATGATGCCTCCATGGCAGTAAGGATAAAGCACAAATGAAAAGTCCCGAAGATCGTGTATATTTGTATTAGCGTTGTGCGAATACTTTATTGTTGGTTTAGGGATAACAGCCATATCATGTAGAAACACCAACCCATGTACAATCAGAGAAGTTAAGCAATGTCGAGCTTAGATTGGTGCTTACTTTGGAATACCAGGAAATATAAGCTTGGATGGTTGGATGATGTAATGGACAATGTCAAGGAATTTCTTATCGGAATTACTAGTTTCAATTCAATTTGTGTTGGTTATATTTACTTACGCGCAAATACCCTTGAAACAGGTATGAATCCACCTCTTCTTCCCCTAGCTATGAGTTAATTAGTATGACTTGTATCAGAAAGCTTATTATTGTTATCTCAAAAATCTTACAATCTAAAACTATTTTCTGGTTCTAAATAATCTGTAAAGTGTTTGACGTTGAAAATTAATCAACTGTTGGTTTAATTGTGATATAATACATTAGAAATATGTACGAAAAATTATCTTTTTAGTTATGCAAGTATTAAAACCTTATTGAATCAATGAATGGGAAATACGGACTAAATTTCAGATACTACAGAATTTAGACAGTATCCAAAAAAAAACTGAAAGATTGTGAGTAAAAATTTAAGTCAGAACTGTGTCTTTTTTTAATCAGTGTAGATTTTTTTTGTGTGGGAAAGCTTGGTAAGAACAGTGTAGCGAACGACCATGTTTATAAAACAAAGCGAATAATTCTGACTTTTGATGCCAAAGTTTAGTTCACTAAGTATTTGGTAGTAATTTGGTTGAAATTTTCTTCCGTTGTTGTCTTATTGAATAAAATTTTCGTTTGGTTGATTGCATTTTGTTTTCAAATAATTGTATTGAGAAGTTATAAAAATAACTTTTGTTGCAATAGTCAGCTGCTAACATATTGGTCTTCAGAAAATGAATGTTATCTCTTAGAGTGGCGAACTCCATCCTGAGGGCATTACAAAGATACGCAGGTGCTATCTGATGGATATTGTGGTCATTCTCTGAAGAGATTTATGCGAAGCATTCTATATTTGTCTAGACATAAAAGTGTTTCTTCTTTTGATTAATTTCTCAGATTACCCTTTCTCATAAGTTGACTGCAATGTTGTCCTCCAGAGAACATTGTATTATCTCTTCTCTCCAATATCTCATCGTATTTCTTATAAGAGCACGTTTTCTTTGTTAGCTCTTGCAAAAACAAGTAAACATGAGAACTTCTTTAGTCAGCATCATGAAAAATATTAAAATGTTAAATCAATAAGAATTATTTATAGTATTTACATAATTCAGACTATTGTTCTCATCTTTCCTGCCATTAGTACCACGTCTCGGCCGATGTACGCTCCGGCCTTCTTCAGGTTGTAGGAAACGTCGTACAAATGGTAACAAAGATGAGGACAATAGTCCGGATAATGCAAATACTGTAAATACTACCTCATCTTAGAAATATAGACAAATACTAAAGGAAATATTTATGTTCAACGTATTACAATTCTATCTTTTTTTAATCGGCAAAATTCATTTTTCGTACTCGTATAAAAATGGTGTCCCAAAAAGGAAACTTTTACTCTGACTCGAAAGATATTTTTTCCTCAGCAATGATTTACATGATTATAAAATATGTGTATCAAGTACAGTGTTATATTTATTATATATCTTTTACGAAGTTTATTATGTACAGTTTTATGAAGAAATAAATATGAAAATTTAAATTTATATTAATAAAAAATATTCTTAAAATATGTAAAGACTCTACGGTGAAATATTTATTATTTACCATCTTATTAATAATTCTGCAATCAATTTTTCATTACTAATTTTATAATATATATTATATATTAGCGAGGTGCAAATAAGATTATACCTAATATATATTATAATAAGTATTATTATGGACCCTCCCATCGATTCCGACGTATGAGTGTCTAACACAGTTTAGACTGCCACACAAAGAATTGATTTGAGTGGTGAAGGCTTGTGTAGCACCATCCGCACTTTTTGGAACTGCTGATAGCAAACAATCGGTGTAGAAGTTAGCCACGGATCGCATGAACAGCAGACCTCAGATATTTAACCCATAACTGGAGGGAAGGGACGGATTAATACCTTTCCCAAGGGCATCAGTGCGTAAGTGAATGCAAAGTGTTCGACTGGAATTGGAACTTTGCTCACTGATTTCCATTTCCGAACCGACATCCACTGCACAACAACGCACATCCGTCAATAGACGCTTACAGCACCTGGTAATCCAAAGCGGTCACCCATTTAAGTACTGACCAGGCTCAACGTTACTTAATTTCGGTGATCGAGCGATAACTAGTGTATTCAACGTGATATGACCGTAACCTATATATTAAGTATAAGTATAATAAGTATATTATATATTAATTAAGTATTAATAAGAATACCGAGTACCGAATTTATATTATAATTAATATATTAGAGAAAACAGAAACGTAACACAAATCCTGTGTTCAGTCGGATGTCTAACCGTACGCATGAGCTGTGATACAGCAAAACATCTGTCTGCGGATGTCTACTTACGCTCTTCCACTCTGGAATAATGGTAGTCTTTGAAAAAACAGTAGCTACTCTAGCATCTAATAATCATTCACAAAAGAATTAGAACACTCTTAACTATGTTTACATAGCATATCACACGCTAAAAGTCTGCCTTTTTCTACCGAGCGCCTATAGCTTAGAAACAGACTGATGTCAATTCTGGTGGGTTTCAATCCTGGCTAAAAGAAATCGGATGTCTAACCGCGCTGATGAGCTGTTATACAACGTCACAGATCTGTCTGCGATTATATATATATATATATATATATATATATATATATATATATATATAATGTTTCTCTCTCTCCAGCTATGGATTAAATGGCATCACAAACTGTGTTATTTGCCAACCAAGTTATATAGCCTAGTTTGGCAAACAGTCTACTGGCAGTCCACTGCATGAATAACATCTGTCTACACAGTCAGTCATCTCTCATTCGAGACATGACCATCCAATCTTCTATTACGTATGACGCTCAACTGACTGATATTTACATGCATTTTATGAACAAAAATTATATTTTCATATTTATTTTTATGAATTGATATCTGATAAACATTGCATTGTTTATTAGATGTGTCGCATTTTTAGTGATCACATTTTTAAAATTTTATAAATATAAAATTACTATTCTACATAATCTAATAAATAAGTAGTGATTAATATTTCTACCGTATATTCTCGAAGAAAAAAGTAAAAATTCCTTTTCATGTATTTGTGTCTCATTAAAATTCTAATCATCGTTTTCTGAAACAACAATCATTGCCGAGGGAGTGAAGCCAGAGAAACTAATAGCCGTCAAAAAGGAAAATCCTTTGAAAAACCGTTTTATTTCAGACACGTAAATTAAACATTGCCAAAAATTTTCCAAAGTAGCGCCATTTATCTGCGAGGAATATATTCGTAAATTCTGAGCTGTTCCGTGAAAATCTATTCCTTGTATATAAATTATTATTATATTGTTGTACTTTACAAATCAAAAGAAGAAACATAATTTATCGCTGGTAACATTATATTTATTCAACGTCTATGTTCGTCAATTAGCTTTGACCAATGTGTATGTGGCTTTCTACAGAAGTGATCTTTATATTTGCTTAAAGATGTTCATGTGCGTTGTGGTACAGTGGATATCGGGTCGGAACGAGAAATCGGGGAGCTGTGTACGAATTCCAGTTAAATTCCTTGCCTTCACTTACGCGCAATACCGTTGGGAAAGGTATTAACCCGTCTCCAGTTATGAGTTAAATAACATGACAGATTGGGTTCTATGGCTAGCAACCAATCTACCGCGAAAAGTAATGGCAACCTACTGCGGGATAATCTTCTGCCGGTAATATTTCTTTCGAGAGATGATAGCTCAAGTATCACGTATGGCACTCAACTGACTGAATTCTCTAAAATGAGTATTTATATAACTTTTTTTGTAATCATTTCACCCAAAGCAAGGCATTCCACTGCCACTAATTGCGCATGGGGCTACATAGGGGAAGCTAAAGAGGAGGAGTGTTTAGGTGTAGGAAATGTCAGAAGGAAGGTGATAGATGGGTAAGGATACCGAGGACGAGGGTTGGGCAGATGGGAAGAGTGTTTGAAAGAATGGGAGCGAGTTAGTGTGCTAGGAGGTGTCTATTGACCTTACATTTAAACTCCTGGAGATTGTAGCCGTCGGGGAAGCAATCATGTGGAAGGGAATTCCACAGTCGGGAAGTGCGAGAAAAGAAACTAATGGAGTAGAAGTTGCGGTTGCATTTTATCGGTTTCACTGTAAACTGTTTTTCTCCGTGCATAAAAGTCATAAGCCTGGGTCGAAAACGTGTTTACCTGAACAGGTTAGGGACTTTCTGCAAGGTGCAGAACTTCACTCGGTGACTAAACGACGAAACTCCTACGTCAATTCATTTATGTATCAGGATTTCTTACCGAGTATAAGTAATCTTGAATTAACTTAAAAATAACATTGCATTCTTATAGACACGTTAACCCTTATACAACGGATGTCCTATTCACACATACTTTTACTAATTTCTAACGCAAGATTCGTACAATTCTCAATATATCATCTTACATGTTTATAAATCTATCATTTTATTGTGCATTAAATATTAGTGATATATTTGAACTTGTGCTCATACAATATTTCTTGATATTCTCGACAAACTCTACAGAGGTATCTGTAATGTTAATAGTCATGACCTGATATCACGATTTTTCCAACGCCGTAGCGAGTCTTCCCAATTTCTGTTCTATAAATATTAGCATTATTCTAAGGAGCTTACCGTCTTTTTAATTTCTAAGTTTGAGTTTTCTTTAACGGCATATCAACACCTCTGTGGGTTATTTAATGCCAAAAAGGTGGGATTTTAAGGTATTTTTGTAATGTCTGTTTATAGTAAGAATATTGATTTAGTCAGATTTTGATGAATTTTTTCATTTTAGAAACTGAAAATGTCTTCTAGATTCGTATTCAAAAATGTATTGCCGGTAATAATTTTTTTCCTTAAAAAATGTATTATGGTAATATTTTTTTCCTTCAAAACTGTATTGTTGGTAATATTTTTCATACAAAAAATATATATTATATTTTTATAGTTTCATAGTGTTTTAACCCCAGTTTGGGGGTTAACTATTTTCCCATAGTTGGGACCCTAGCAGGTACTACCACCCCGGGTCAGGGTGGGGCTGGGAACAACAGCAACTAAGAGGTGTTTCCAGGCTCCTCACAACCTCTCAATCAGAGGCCTTGCTGCCGGATGCAGTTTACGGACATACGTTTACTTTCTGAGCACTCACCGAATATTAATCGTTATTCGCTCTCTTTCTAGACATCAAACTGCGGATTTTCTTGCAAAGATGAATGCGAGTTCGAATCTTCCCGGAGAATATATTTACTTCATTAACATTTCTCTAACGCGCAGATCGACGGATGTAATATACACAGTTTTAAAGTAAAAAAAGGGTATATATTTAAAATATGAATATCCATTAAAATAGCTTTTGATGCATATTGCATACTATACTAGGATTTGTTCTTCATCATTTATTCAGTAATGGTGTCTCTTCTATTCTACTTTTGCACTGTCAACTGCGTATCAATTATAGGCATTAACTGTTAATTAAAGGCCAAACGCAATTATAAATGACCGCTATTTACTATACTCGAAAAACATACTTGAATATATAACTTCAATATAAAGTGAACAAACGAAACACATTTTAACATTAAATCTCAACCAAAAGTAAATAATTTACACATCTATTTTATTTTTCTTTCCGTATTTCTTCTTTTATGTGCCATGTCCTTTCAGGACATAGGCGATCATAGCTTTACACATCTGCCTGTGCCTGGTGGCTCTTAGCACGCTTTTTTTTGGTCCATGCAACCCTCGTTCCGTCATCCACCTGACCAGGTCCTTCAAATATGCTTTCCCCTGTCTCGTTTTCCCTTTATCTAGCCTGTTACTATCTGGTTTTCTAAGCAATTGTTTCTCATTGCATGTCACAGGAACATTGGGTGTCTTTTTCTGATGCTCAGTATTAATTTCCTTTTCGTTTCCACCCTTTCCCAAACCTCGTCATAGCTCACATGCTCGGTCCATGATATCCTCAGCATCCTTCTGTAGAACCAAATTTCAGCTGCTTCAAGTTTTTCCTTCATCTTTGAAGATTTTGTCCAAAATTCACTGCCATTTTGAAAAACCGACAGCATAGCAATCCAGTACTCATTTTCTTTTTTTGTTTTTAGCAAAATGGTCCTGTAAATACTTTACTCAACTTCTGGAATGCTTCCTTCGTCATGCCAATTCGTCTTCGGATATCAGTGTCACACTTTTTGTCTTCTGTTAGAACACTTCCTAGGTATTTACATTTCTGTACCTACTTGATTTTAGAGTCACACACCTATAACTGACATTTTGGGCTGCACTTTTTGTTGATGACCATGCATTCGGTTTTATTGCAGTTTATTTGTAGTCCTTTTTTGTCACTCTCTTCAGCTACATTCGGTCAGTTAAGTCAGTTAAGTGCCATACGTGATACACGCTTGGGCGATCATGTCTCGAAAGAGACATGACTGACTGGGCAGAAGGTTATCCCGCAGTAGGTTGCCATTGCTTTCTGTGGTAGACTAATTGCCAGCCAAGGCTATAGAACATAATATGTCCTGTTATTTGACTCATAGCTAGAGGGGGAAGAAATGAATTATATTATTAAGTAGTAATTAGTGGGGGATTAGTTTATTACTTCATAACAATTGAAAATCGATCCCCAACTTTATGTCCAGTAGAAGCCTTAATCATGTCTCCAACTATTATATTCAGTCAGTCAGTTAAGTGCCATACGTGATACACGCTTGGGCAATATCTCGAAAGAGACATGACTGACTGGGCAGAAGGTTATCCCGCAGTAGGTTGCCATTGCTTTCTGCGGTAGACTGGTTGCCGACCAAGGCTATAGAACCCAGTCTGTCCTGCTATTTAACCCATAACTGGAAGGAAGAGACGGATTAATACCTTTCCCAAGCGTATTTGCGCGAAAGTAAAATCAGCTACATTGCATTACTAAAAAGATGTTGCACATTATCTACGATCGCTATCAATGCCATCAAAGTCTTACATCAAATACGCGAGTGTGGGAAATTTATATTAGAAATTCTATTTATACTCGACTTTTAATAAATAGCAAACGAGTCATATTCACTATTTGTGTACGCAATACAACATCTCCATAACAGCTAAGAAAAAACACAGGCATCGAGATCCAAATAAATCATCAAAAGAAATATGCAAAACAAAATAATTGAATCAAAATTAATTTCATATAAGTGCAAAACTTGTAAGATTAATGCGTAGAAGTTCTTATGAATTATACATTAAATTTAGTTTAAGTTCAGTTCAAGGAATAAGTATTTCATGTTATTAATAGCACCTCCATCTTTGCTTTGAACAATGAAATTGATCAGCATATAACCGCATGATTTTCAATATGCTGGTAAAGACAGCAAAATATAACATTAATAACGATATTAGAATAAATATCTAATATTTCAATTATCTTCGCTTAAGCTTAAATATTTTCAGTTATGAGTTATACTGATAGTGTTATTAATACTGGTAAAAAGTCGAAATGATATGTGATGTATTTTAATAGAAAACGGAAAATATGGTGCAGAAATCAAAAGGCGGATTGGAATAACGAACGTTGTCTAGCAAAAGTTAAACAAAATATTCAGAAGCAGGAACATTTATTTTTAGAAAGAAACAAAAGAGCATTGAACTCAAATGTAATATCAGCCCCGCCTATGTGTAGTAGTGAATTCTGGACAACCACGTCCCACATAAAGATGAGACATGCGACAACAATAATATATTCCTATAAAGGATACGGATACTGAGAGTACAAGGGTGGCACCCAGTGAGGAATCGTTTTAAAGAAAATAGAAACAGAAGAAAAACTCTAACAATTAGCACCAGAAAAAAAAAACTGTTGGATTTTCGAATTAAGTATAATACCTGGTTCTCTGGATAAATATCTATTCTTCAGATAAGGGACTCTCCCTCTTATATTAATAAGTGTTAACAGGAAATAAACAGGAGAAGTTCTTGAGAAGTTCTTGGGAAGTTCTTGGGAAGTTCTTAGAAATTCTAGATAGTTATTTAGAGCTCTATTGGAGTTCAGTATAACTATTTGTTAGTTCCAGTTTGGACATCGATGAGCTAAGGCAGTTGATAATAGTCATCAGTTAGCCGAATATTAAGGAGTCAGTTTACAGTGCGAGATTACCAAGTTCCGAACATTTTGGGTACGTTAAGTCGATTAGCAACCGACATAGCACGATAACCAATGAAAAACGTATTTTTTATATAATCATATTGCCCCATGCAAGGCATTTTACTGCCACTGTTTTGCAGGGGGTTGCATTGGAGGAAAGTTATGAGATTGAATGACAGGTTATAGGGCGTGGCTGAAAGTGGGTAAGAGAAAGATGAGAATACTGATGAGAGTGGAGTGGACGGAGAAAGAAGCATGAGAGAGAGAGAGAGAGAGAGAGACGATGCAGGTTAGAGAGAAAGGACCTGACTATCGACTTTACATTTAAATGCTTGGCGATTGTAGCTGTCGGGAAAGCAAGTAAATGGAAGGGAATTCAACAGGCGGGAAGTGCGAGAAAAGAAGCTGAGGAGTAGAATTTGCGTTTACATTTTATTAGTTTCACAGTAAATGAGTGATAAATAGTTTCTAATCTTGTGGCTCGAGTAAATTCATATATAGGGGACACCAGGGAGCTAAGTTCATCGGAGCAGATGCCGTGAAAGTATTTGTAGAAGAGACTCAGGGAAGCCACACTACGTTAGTGAGAAAGCGACTGTATCCTAGCTGCCAAGTCGGGATCGATCACATTACATATTCTCCGTTTGATTTTGTCAAGGATCTCTAGATGGATAGCAGGAGAACTCGACTAGATATGGCAGCAATATTCAATGCACGGGTGGATGGTAGATTTATATTTGTGCAGGATGGTTTAATACGTCCGCCAACTTTTCCTTTCTTTTTTTGTTTTCTATTGAGGAAACGTTTTGAGTAAAATAGAAATATATAACAATATAAGCATACTTCATCGGTGACAGTTGCGTGGAGTGGTAGTCAGAGGTAATCACGTAAGTACGAGGTAGTTGTCGAGAGTTGTTGAATTGTGGTTATTGCCTTCTATTGTGCCTTCTCTGAGTTCTCTCGATATTCTACCGGTGTCTCACACAAAAAATCCCGATCTTATATAAGCTGAGAATTTTACGTAATTTTACCTTATAGAGATTTTGCTTAATTGTGTCAGCTATGGCTAAACACATCAGTCAATCATTTTTGCCGGTTATTGATTTTGAGGTCAGCTGCCTTTGATGTAATCACACTTCTATCAATCTTGCTTATAGTTTTTGCTTTCGGCGTCGATCACACTTCTGTCAGTTCCGCTTTTCATGTTATTCGTATTTCTGTCGGGTCACAGAACTATATTACATTAGGACTTTTAATGAGGAAAAAGTATTTGGGCGATTTGAATTATACACGTTATAATGAAGTCATGGCCAGATAGAAACGTTGAGAATCGTACATAACTGGCTTCTGTAAATGGATGGCAGTACATGAAACTGAAGTTATTTTAAGGAGAAAAACAATACTTCGAACTATAGAGAATCGTAAAGAGTCATCAACTCATTTTTCCTGAGATGTTAACGTACATAGAAAGAAATATAATGTTGATATGATCTTTGTAATCGGTGTGTATCAATGTTGAGTTCATTAAATTAGGAAATGCATCGACAAATGAAGAATATATTACGTTTCCAAGAATATTAGATTGACAAAGACCAACTATTTTCAGTAATTTGTTTTCTATGACTTCTGACGCGTTCTTGACGCTATATATACTAATTCTTTTTCAAGACATCCCTTACCGAAAGGCGGAATAGCTACCTGCTCTTTTGTCGTCATTCTATATCTTACAGCGGTTGCACAGATCGACAAAAGTATGATCGACACCAAAGGCAGAAAATATAAACTGAAACCGAAAAAAGTAAAATTGAAACAACTGGCTTAAAAGCAATAGCCAGCAAAGATGATTTAGCGATGTGCTTGGCCATAGATGACAAAATTACGCGAAAACACTAGAAGGCAAAATCGCGTAGATAGTTTAGGTTATATAAAATCGGACTGGCCAAAATCAGAAGACTGAAAGAACGCAGAGAAGAGGGAAGAAGAGAAGATGACTCTTGCTGTTCAACGACTCCCTCGTATGTGCGTGATTATCTCCGGCTACATCCTCTTCCTCACAAGAGTCACAGACGCAGAATAAAAATATAAGTTTATATGTGTGTATGTGTGTGTTACGTGTTTATCGTAACTCGAAAAGACGATCATCATTGAACCAGACATTATACTTAAAAATACTCAATACTCAATGCAAAATATTTACTATTTACATTCGATATATTGTCCTCATATTTGTTGTTGCTAACACAACGTTACAGCCATTGTGCCCTCTGGCTTTTCCGGGTGTATATCAAGCTGGGTAATCTACAGGAAATTCTGAACTAAAACATGAGACGAGAACAGTATATTTCTTTAGATTAGATAAAGGGTTCAGTTTTGAATTTCCTGTAGACTCTTATATCGATAATCACTTGTTGACAGCTGGATAGCACAACAGCCGAAACTTTTGTAATAACAGCAACAAAAAGTCCGAATATAAATAGGGCAAATAATGATTCCAGAAAAAATTTTGCAATGACCACAGAAATTCAGACATAGATTATTTTATTGAGTATTTCCTCTTAAGATGGAAAAGATGTTTAATTTTAAGGACATTTTTCACCTACCTCCCAGAATATTATACCCACAGTCAATCAGTTAATTGCACCAAAAATAAGTGCATTAACATGATATGCAATAATAACTTCCATAATTTTAACCATTGCCATACTGTACAGTATTTTGGTATTAACCACTAATATTTGTCATACGTCGTATTTTAGTCGGGTGTGTTGGGCTGGTCGTTATGTGCACGACTGCACTGCTTTTCGACAGATGGCAATCAATCTACAAGAGAGTTTCGTGTACGTGTGCTTGATGTAAGAATTTCATGTTCTTTTTATTATTAATTTTGGACATGCAATCTCCCAAATGTCATGAAAATTCATGAAAAACATAATTTTTGCACAGGGGTGATTTTGGAGATCTCGTGTTGTCGATAATGATTAGTTTACATGTTTCAAACATTTTATATTCGGTGATAAATCTTATGTGTATATAGACTGAATAGTTTAAGATAACATGAATGAATTCAATAAGGAATATTCTGAAATTGATTTAAGAATATCATTTGAATATTTTATGATACATCTTTCGTTATTAACTCTAGATGATTGTTAATTATTATTGTTTATTTTTTTCTCTGTCATATTTATCGCAGTTGCATTCTATTACAACTCCAGTTACCATTGTAAGCGACATACGTCTGAATGTGGGTCCGAGAATTGCTATAAAATTTTAAAAATATATATCGTAATAAATAGTTATGAACATAATTCATAATTAGTAAAAAATATATAATAATTCTAAACAGTTTGAATTAGATAGTTTGATATACCTCAGTTTCGAAACGTAAGTGGTTTAGTTAAAAGAAGTCTTGAATATGTAAGCTTGCTTGCATGAAAACAACGACTATGTGATAAAAACCCGGTGTACGACACGAAGAATTAAATATAACTGAATGTCACAAAGAAATCACATGAAGAAATGAAACTTTCTGATGTTCACCGTCTACATTTACAGAAGGAGGCTAACCATCAATGTTGAATCTCGTAGAGACATTATGGTTAATATCGATCTATGAAAGCTATAAGGCTCTATTTAAAACATCACGGATATTTACTGTTTGTCAATGGATAATTAAAAATTAAATTTTCAGATTTGTGAAAATAGCTAGAGTCATCAACAAGAAAGCCGGATATGCTTCCCAAGAATTACCTCTGCTACTAAGGCTGCAGTACATGTGGTGTCCCTAGGACCATAACACTTTATGGGACTCATAATAATAATCTAGAATTGCCATATATAACAAAATATCGCTGCGATAGATCGCCAGAGAACAAATATCGATTTGATGCAATTAGAGGAATCGTGCTGCTCGGATCACGTGATGATGTAAAAAGAATATATATATGGGCAGTCTTGGAGATTTCACTCACCCGATCGACTCAGTCGATTAAAAATTTAATTGGGTGATTAAAGTTTATTGCTTTACTCGCCCGCGGTCGATTGAAAATAAAAGGAAATTTGATTCTTTTTACAATTGAGTATGCTATTGAAGATTCACAAGTTACCTAGAATGATCTGCAATGACATCATTGAACTCTTGATTTTTATCGTTCCGGTCAGTGTAAGCATTCGTTTAATTAACCCTTCCAGAGTGTAGCCAAAATGTCTCTGTTGCCCAGATTAAAGACACTCACAGATTTTTTAGAAACACATTTGGAAAAATATTATCCTGTTTATTTCCTCCGCGTTTACGAAAAATAAAAACGAACATTTGAAAGAAAAAAATCGCATACTTCATTCAAACACTCACTGAAAACAAATTATACCAGTAATTTTCTTATAGGAAATCGTTGAGAAAGCCAGTTGTTATTTTTTATCATCTATGAGATGGAGGTTGTAGTCAAACAAAAGAAAGAAACTACGAATTTAGGTACCTCCACTTAATTGCTAAAAAAAGAACTGCATAAAATTATGTTAAAAGGGCTCAAACTTAATAAAACCAGTTTTATCATCAAAATGTTTATGCTATTATTAACAGGAAAGATCATATTTTGTTGTTATTATTTTTTAAAATTTTTAATCCTTTCTAACACGTTTGGAATTTTAATTAAAATTTCATTTTTTGTTTTCCATCAGCGATTCACGCTATGTTCATGTAAAGCGACTATTAAGAAAATGGAGTCGGTCGTGTAAAATGATTTGGGGGCGGGTAAATTTTCCCTCGTTCTCGACCGCCGGTCGAATGGTTTCTTTTTCAAATCTCACAGGCTGTATATAGGTACATTATAAGCAGGTGATTTATAAAAGTAAAAGGTCTGACGGTATTCTTCAAAGACGTTATTTATTGTGTATGTAACTTTATAAAACAGCGTTTCAAGAGAGAATATTTTCTCTGATGAAATTAGAGTAGGTAACATGTATACTGGAGAAAAAAGATGTTGAGAGAAAGGTGAGTTTTTTTGGTTAGTCATTTTCTCGTATTTCTTTTTTATTTTAGGGTCGTATGTAATTATAATGAAAGTTAAAGAGGCCCAAAATAATTATCATTATTAATCTTAGGTGGTAATCCAAACCGGCCAGAACCCCGTACCTGCATAATTAAAATTTTCAGCTACTGATCATACATATTACCAAAACGACAACTAAATGAATATGAAGAAGTAACCGATAAAACGTATCCTAAACAGGAGAATGATATTCCTCTATTGCTCTTCAATAAACGTGGAAAGTGTGCGGAACGAACAAAAAAATTATCCTATCTACACCTGTTAGCCTGTTCACAGAACAGGAGGCTGTGTAATTATATTGATCACCCCAACTTTAGGAACGTCGCCAAGTAAGGCTGTAAACCCCATCCAGAGTATGGCGGTATCACTGAATTATTAATATATCACTGGCGGAATTGAGAATAAAGATTAAAGAAATGCTGACGGGGTTAAATGAGAGATTAACTTAGAATACATGTGTTAGAGTAGAATGAGCATAATCATTGTTTATTGTGTTGTAAATTAGTATAAGTCCGAATATCCCCAATGATGATAAAGTTTGCCCTTAACTCATAACGATTATTCTTATGTGGCTAGGGAAGCCATTTCCAGATAATAATTTCGTCAATGAATCCGATACTTTGCACTTACACGGGTAAATTCGAGTGTGGTCTCCTGACAAATGATTCTATCTGGTGAATATTGCCGAAATTACAAATAGCAATCCTTTATGCTCACGGCCCCTACCACTGGGATGATAGTGAAATTAAGCAGTTAAGGAACGAAAGACACATTTCTAATCTAAAGTAGTGATAGATTTACGAAGATGCTTCTAGGCTGTGGTTTATTTTTACATTTTCCGGGTAAGAGGTTTTTTTTTTTCATTACCTCTTATCTTCTATTATGTTATAAGAATAACATTTTCTACAAGCTTGAATGCCTCTAAAAATATAATACAGTCATATTAATTATTAATGTAATTTGTAATTGGAGTAGATAGATCTATCTATCGCCAGGTTCACACTCCACCCACGTCTATTGAACAGGTTAAGAGGCTCATCCCTTGTTCCCTGTTTAGGATGTGGTTTTCGGCATTCTCTTTTCCAATCTTCTCACTTTCTTTTTTTTTTTTTCAATTGGAGTAGATAGGTCTATCTATCGCACGGTTCGCACTCCACCCACGTCTATTGAACAGGTTAAGAGGCTCATCACTTCTTCCCTGTTTAGGATGTGGTTTCCGGCTTTCTTTTTTCCAATCTTTTCACTATTACATAGCCCTCTGCACATCAGTGGCGTTACCGCCTTGTTCGGGGTGATACGAAATATTATAACATCCACCATCACCGACGATTTTATTTTGTGTTGACATAAAACTACGCTTGGTAACGGCAATAGTCACCAAAAATAATAAACGCAGTTCTTAAATTTGCGATGCGGTTTTATGACGTCACACCGTGTCATAGCGCGAAATGACAACAAAACCATGTAGTCAAATGCAATGTAATATGTTATTTCCGATTTTAAATTTGATATTATTGAGTGTTGGTTGTTAAATATAACACTAAATAAAAATTCATATAGACAATAATTATAATAGAATGATTAAAATCACGTATATATATATATATATATATATATATACATAAACTTATTCATAAATAGAAATTTGTCTGTGTGTGTGTGTCTCTGTGTGTGTGTGTATCCGTTACCTATAGACTCCGTAACGGCTGAACCAATTTTCTTAAATATTTACATAGTTGTACTATAATCGTCTGCGAATGTTCTTAGCTAGGATTTGTGTCAAGATACCCCCGATAAATATCGAAAATCGATATCATCGGTGATGATGGATGTTATAATATTTCAGTTTAAACAACCTCTCTGAAGATGGCTCACGTGAGCCGAAAGCTTAGAAGAAAATCAATAAATAATTATCCAAATGTTGGAGAATTTTTGTCTTTATTTTCAACTGAAATTCAAGCAAAAATAAGACGTTTAGAACGGCTCATGATTAAACATAATAGACATTCATTGTCTCTTATATTTAACAGCATATGTTTAGAAAATTACTTGCTGCCTCGATACACTAAAGAAAAATTTATATAGACAATAATTATAACAGAATCATTAAAATCACGTATATATATATATATAAACTTATTCATAAATAGAAATTTGTGTGTGTGTGTCTGTGTCTGTGTGTGTGTATCCGTTACCTATAGACTCCGAAACGGCTGAACCAATTTTCTTGAATATTTACACAGTTGTACTATAATCGTCTGCGAATGTTCGTAGATAGGATTTGTGTCAACGTACCCCCGATAAATATCGAAAATCGATAATCTAAAAAATCGGGTTATAGAAGGAGTGGTCCGATTTGAATCAAATTTGAAACACTCGTAGACAAAGACATAAGAAACGATATTCAGAAGTTTCAAGGTTGCAGTTCTTACAATAGTGCAGAAAATTTGATATCGATAACAGGAAACCAAAATTTGATTTACATCCATTCATTTTTCTTTCAGTCTACGGTTTCGCTTTAACTGGAAAAAACTATTGCATTTTAGTCTTTCGTGCCAACGTCCAAAGAGTCAGAGCTCCAGGACCATGGATTAGTTTTAAAGCTTTCATTACATCCGAGCAACGCCGGGCTATACTGTATATATATATACAGGAAAAACTATTAAAAAGTTGTAAGTTTAAAAATGTATTTTTTTGACAGTATTTGGTTGTTTCTATTATTATATTTTATATTTCAGACCGTCCTCGGTCCTTCATCAGAAACAAATGATTTTAAAATTTAAATTAGAAGCGTATTTCGCGAGAGCGTCCGTGGAGAGAGATTGTTTACATGACGTGACGCAGAAAGCGACAGATTTAAAAAAATATTTGTAAGCGTATACCTATCTTTAATAATACTTATAAATTTTGTTTTAGAGAAAAAGTGTTTAAATTCTGTCTAAAAACGTTTAGCTATTGAAATATTTGTACCGATTCAAAACACCCAAGTCCCGATTTAACCCTAGTTTGTGTGTATTTAATTTTATAATCCAGTATTTTTCTTTCTTTCTGCGTGAGTGTGTAGAACTAAAATCGGAGTCTCTTAGTAAACACTTACAATTTTCTAAAGTGTGACCCGGTTGATTGAAGTGAACTGTGATTGGGGAATATTGATTGTTCAGGCGTATGCTAAGTTTGTGATTATTGAAACGACATCTAAAGCTATTACCAGATTCACCAATATATCCACTATTTGGTCATATTGAACAGAAGAAAAAATATATAATGTTTTGGCTGTCACAGAAAGAGAGAGAGAGAGAAAGAAAGAGAGAGAGAGATAAAGAGAGAGAGAAAGAAAGAGAGAGAGAGAGAAACGAGAATAAAAATAAGTCCTATGGCTATGGTACGAAAGCTACAAAAGTAAAAAAGTCATTGAAAATTTAAATGGTAATGAACCAAGTACAAGTATCCAGCAATTACACGGAAAGACATTTGGATAAATATGGCCGAAATTACAAATGACAATCATTTATAGCCACAGTCTCTACTGCTGAAATGCAAGTAGAATTGGGTAGCTAAAGAAAAAAAGGCATATCTCAAATCAAAATTAGCGATTGTTTCAAGAACAAAATTCTAAATTCTTTAATTACTGTTCTCTGACGATTCCAATTTGTAGCTCGTTTTGTGAGCTAACCATATTGCTATCGACATTGTTATAACTCAGGTTTTTTCTAGCGTCCTTGTTGTAAATTGTGTAAAGCTTATAGATACATTCATTGAGTGACTGATATCTTTTCGCCTTATCATCCCTTTTTCGTTTATACTGATGCAAGTATTACACATTCCACAGCTACCAAGACAAGCTCCTCAATGAACGTTCCTTCCGGAGCTCACCACTTTTTGAAAATTTTCCTGGTCAACAGGAAATTTGGTGCCAAGATACAAAACACGTTATTTAGTCAGTTTGATGGCGCTGATTCCAAAAATGATTTTATATTTTCATGGTTAGCTACTGTTTTTGTTTTACTGAAATGGCTTATATTTTGAAACAAAATCAATTTACGATCTTGGCTGATCACAACATTTAATTAATAAAGGTCGTAGAAAACCATCACTTTTGAGGTAGACCATGTAATTTATGTTAGCTATCTGAAATAAGCTATTTTTATAAGAAAAAGTGTTTTTGAGTCAAAGATGTTAAGATACAATCACCGAACTTTTCCTATTCATCGGCCAAATTAAAATTAACTGATAAAGTTTATCAGTAATACACTTTATCAGTAATATGAGTATTAAGGTACATTTTTTATATAGGCATCTAAATTTTTGAATACTTGCGGCGATGTGAGTGATAGGCAAGTAGGACGATTCCATCAGGATATGAAAACAATAGAAGAGCGTTAACACGGACAGTAGGACAAACAAATGATGGCTGACTTCTGCTCGGGTATCAAAGGGGTCTTAAATAACATTGAACATGACAGACAATCAAAAAAGATAATACTCTACATAGTTAAGTTTACAAAGGTTTTATTTCTGCTGGTATTTTTTAAATGCTTGATGAAAATACATTTTGATTTTTATATGTTCAATAGTGTTATTTTGAAAGACTTATAGTTTGGTTGATATTGAAAAAATAGTATGTTTCAATAAGCAGACGATTATTGTTTTTTTTTTTTCAAATACAAATTGAGAGGTTTCTACGATTTTATTTTGAGAAATATTGCCATTGATTAATATCATATATGCAGAAAACAAATGAAAACATTTTTTTTCTAAATATGAAGCATTTTTGTACTGAAAAAAAAAGAGTAGCTATCCAAGAAAAAGTAGGGTACTTTTCAGATTCAGCGCACTCAAATTAGCAAAAAAGATCTTTGGTATTTTGATAGCATTTCAATTTTTTTGTTGACCAGTGTTATAATTGTAAGGTTAATGGTCAGTTGATGTTTCCTTGTAAGGAATCATTTAACATTAATTGACCAAAGCGTTAGAATTACTGTCGATTGAAATTTATAAAATCTTTCGGTTAAAATAGATTTTTCAAATAAATAAGTTTTTCAAGTCCAGTAAATGTTATCGCTCTTTCTATGGGGGCTTCCTTCCTAACCTTTTGTTTAAGATAGTGCTGAAAGTAAACATATTGTTTATATTTTTTTAAATCATTTCACCCCAAGCAAGGCATTCCACTGCCACTAATGCGCTTGGGGCTACATAGGGGGAGATAAATAGGATGAGTGGTTATATATAGGAAATGTCAGAAGGGGGATGATAGATAGTTGGGTGGGTGGGAAGAGTGTTTGAAAGAATGGAAGTTAGTTTGTTAGGAGGTGTTTATTGACCTTACATTTAAACTCCTGGAGATTGTAGCCGTCGGGGAAGCAGTCGTGTGGAAGAGAATTCCACAGTCGGGAAATGCGAGAAAAGAAGCTGTTGGAATAGAAGTTGCGGTTGCATTTTATCGGTTTCATTGTAAAATGGTGGGATCTAGTTGCTAATCTAGTATCTCGTGCAAATTCGAACCTAGGGGGCACAAGTGATCTAAGTTCATCGGAGCAGAAGCCGTGAAAGTATTTATAGAAGAGACACAGAGAAGCCACGTCGCGCCGGTGAGAGAGAGAGTCTGCAGGCGGTCTGCTAAGTCGGCATCGATCACATTGCAGACCCTTCGCTGTACCTTGTCTAGAAGCCCAAGGAGAATAGCAGGGGCACCCGACCAGATATGGCAACAGTATTCAATGCTCGGGCGGATGGTAGATTTATAAATATGCAGGATAGATTCAGACGGAAAAAACCTCCGGGCCCTGCACAGAGAACCGACTTTCATAGCAGCGGATTTAGCAATAGATTCGATATAGTCATTCCACTTGAGTTCCGCTGAAAGTGTGAGACCAAGGAGGCGTAGTGTTTTACTCTCTGGGAGGCAAGCCTGGTCCATGCTAATAGGAGGTAGGTGCGATTGTCTCGGATGATTAATTGATAGTAGCTTCGTTTTAGAAGCATTAAAATTTACGAGCCATTTCTTACTTCAGTTCACTACGGATTGGAGGTCCTTTCTAAGCTCGACTGCAAGGTTAGCTTTGTCGCCCACACCAGATTTTTGGTCGAGGCGAGAATAAACTGTAGTGTCATCGGTGTACATACCTACTTGGGATCTTATGGTATCAGGGAGATGATTAATGTAAATCAGAAAGAGCGTAGGATCTAGGATAGAGCATTGAGGGACACCCGCGTTCGTATGGTAGCTCTGGGAGGCATGTCCGTTTAATACCACTTTCAATGTTCGTTTAGATAGGAATGACTGGATTAGTTCATTATATATATTTCTTTGGTTACATAAGATATCCAATTTAGTTGCTCATGTTCACGAAAGTTTTATTTCTGGTGTTATTTTATTAGATGATTTGCTGAAAATACTTCTTGGTCTTCGTATATTCAATCGGATTATTTTAAAGACTTAGGGTCTGATTGTTATTGAAAGGATAGTATTTCTCAATAAGCATTCCAATATTTGTTGGTTTTAGATACGAATTGAGAGGTTTCTACGATTTTACTTTGAGAAATATCGGCATCGGTCATAATGATATAGACAGAAAAGAAATGAAGAAAATGTTATATTTTTCTAAAAGTGAGGCATTTCTGTACAGCAAAAAAGTAGCTAACCAAGAAAAAGTAAGGTCATTTTCAGCTTCAGCATCCTCAAATTAGCTAAAAAAGATTTTTGGTGTCTTGATATCTTTTCAACTTTTTCGTAGACTATTGTTTTTGACGCGTTTATTTAGGGCTTATCAACCATTTCTAGGTTGTTAAATGTCATATATTATTGTTTATTAGTAATATTTAATCGAGATAATAAAGATTTTTACTGATAAAATTTATTCTAATTAACCGATAGATGGAATGGAGAAGAAAACGTGATTTTTTTTTTTAAGAGTATTTGGATTTAAGAGAATAATAGCCAACGCGGGTGTAATTAGAAGTCGAAGAGTCAACTTCTAATTTCTAACTGTTATCCATTAAATCACTAAAGCTTAGAGTATTTGATATTCTGAAGCAGTTACCCACCTAAGCACGACTTTGCTAAAGTAGGATAATCATCTGAAAACTAATATCTAAACATGACGTGGTCATTTTTATCCTTAAACTCTTCAGCGCTGATTTGTGTACTAAATACCTGATATCCCAGATTTTTGTTCTGGTGAAAAATATTAAGAATGCGGATTACAATGAAAAACTTGAAAAACATTTAGAATTAAATAAAATATCTGAAGTGACAGGTTCAGCAACATAATATATCAAAAGAAAATACGAAATTCTCAAATTTATTGTAACAATAAATGTATCATTGTTAAAAAATACTAATTTTACTTATTGTTTGAATTATTAAATATTGTTTTCTTTTATATCTCATGTTGATTTTTTTATTTTGTGCTTCCCATGTGATCTTTGTTTTATTCATGCCTTGTATAAAAAGAAGATCTTATGCATTAATATGCAAAAGGTTATCTTGTTGTGTGTTTGCGAATAAGAATTATGTCGAAAAAAACTGGTGATAGATCGATTTTCAAGATAATATTTAAGCGCAAGGAATTTTACTTCTTTTTATTTTTCTAAACTCGTTTCAGAGATAAATTCTTACAACTGTAGTCTTTCGGAATTGCTTTTGAAAATTAAGTTCGAAGATAATGTAAAGTAATCATTATTTTAGAACATTTAATTTCCAAAAAGAAAAAAGTGTACAAAATTAACAGAATATATCTCATTCATTTTGGGACATCTAAAAATAAATAAGCATATGTTGAGTTAATATTTGAAATGATATCCTTAGTGATATTCCCATGTTGTATCTACTGCTTAATCCGAAAACAATTAAGCATATAATATATTTTTTCCATAATCGCCTCACCTCAGGCAGGGCAGAACTCTACTGGTACGCAGGGGGTTAGATAATAGGAGAGTGAAAAGATAGGAGAACAGGTCACAGTATGTATCGGAGAATGGGTAAGAGAGTGACGGGTACATTGGTGTAAAGAGAGCTGCGTGAGAGCAAGGTGTAAAGTGAGAAGTTTGATGGGAACCAAGGAGATAAGAGATGACAGTTGACGTTAAATTCTTGGAGACTGTAGTTATCAGGGAAAAATCAATACGGAAGGGAGTTACACAGGCGGTATGTGCGAGAAAAGAAGTTTCCAGAGTAGACGTTGTTACACTTATTTTTCTCACAGTAAAAGTGTGGAACCTTGTTTCAAGTATAGTAGCTCAAGAAAATTCACAAAGTGTTGGCACCAAGGAGCGAAGCTCTTCGGAGCAGAATCCGTGAAAATATTGGGTAAAAGAGACAGAGGGAAGCCACATCTCGTCGGTGAGAGACATGTTAACGTGTTTGAAGTTCTGTTAGTAGAAGTATCATATCGACTTTTCAGTTTTGTAGATACTAAAATTCGTGATTTCTTAGATATAGAATAATATAGAAAGAAAAGTGCAGATATTGAGAAAGATTTAAACAGATCATAAAACAATGCATTTCGATATTTTATATTAAGCGCCTTCAGTTAGCAAGAATCTACAATCGCGTGTGTAAAGACATTGGTTTGGGATTTAAGGAAATATATAATATGTAATATAGATACACACACAGACACAGCCATATATGTGTGTGAGAGTGTGTGCGTCTGTGTTTATAGGTCAATGAACAAGCTAAAAGCGAAGAAAAAATAATCTTCAAACACAGCTCTACAAAACTTAAATAAATGTTATTACTGTGCACTAGCTTTATTTAAAGTTAAAAAAATAATATACAAATGTTCTCTGGAAACGATGTCTCAAAAAAATTTCTCTTTGCCTCTTAAAACAATCACAGTGATTTAGTAAAATAGAAGTATTAGAATATGTCTATATATGGAAAGTGTCACGTATTTACATTGTTTTATGAATGCGCATAACTTTCCATCAGTAGCAGTCTGCAGACAAGAACGATATTTTATAACAACTACTGACATTTTGTTCAGAAAAACTCCGGTTATATGTTTTGTCGTGTTGCTTAATATATATAAACATCACTAGGCTTTTGTGATAAATTAACTGATTCAGTGTGTGTAACGTTGAGTAATTAATACGAATGATTTGAGTAATCAGCTGTATATTACCCGAAAGAAAGTTTTTCCTAAAAGTAATTTCCATATTTACGAGATCGTATAAAAAATAGGCTCCGGAGATCGAAAAGTCAGATTTGCTGTTATTGGTTAATAAATATTTTTCCCAATTTTTAAATATCTCTTGTTACGCAGAAAATATTTTTGACCATTTTCTAGAACGAACTTAGAAATTTCATAGTTGTCTGAAAATTCAAGGTTTAAGAGACATTATATTTTTAGTTGCTTAATAAATGCGAATGTGTAAATATAAAATGGGACCAACTTTGTACACAAAAATGAGTTAATTTCTGCGTGAGTCGATATTTGAACAGATTTGAGGTTTTAGTGATATTAGTCAAATGGATTGAATTTTATACAATTTTTAACGCGTTTCAAACACACAAATACACACACAAATACAAACACACACAAATGCGTGCACGCACACAAACACACATAAGTTGACACCGCAGTCAAAATCAAGCGGAGACAGTTTGTTTCCTGCCTCATTTCAATTTTCAGCCCATGCATATGACATTTTGAGTAGACTATATATGCTCGTCAGTGGTTTATTATGGGTCAGTCAGTTAAGTGCCATACGTGATACACGCTTGAGTGATCACATCTCGAAAGAGACATGACTGATTCGGCAGAAGATTATTTTTTTTTGCCTTCCTGCAATTTTACCTTCTGCGGTAGACTGTTTGATAATCAAGGTTATAGAATTCAATTTGTCCTGTTATTTAACCCATAGCTGGAAGTAAGAGAACTGGAATTCGAACTCGGCTTTTCGAATTTTCGTTCTGAGCCGAGACTCACTACACCACAACATGAAGATATACTATTATTGTGATGAATTATATGTCAGCCGTAACGGTTAGGATCCAAATTACTCTCGGTTCTATTCAGTAAAAATGTTAACCCAAATGTGGTTGTATGTAATTTTAAACACATTATTTATTATTGATTACTTAGTTAGTTGCTTGACATTTATTGTGTTTTTGTGTTAATGTGCTTATTCGTTGTTTGTTAATTGTATTATAATGTATTTATTTATACTTTTTGTTTATTTATTTCTTTATTTGCTTTTTATTTCGGGGCGTGGTTATCTTACTTGTTTAGTTCATTGTCTGAAGGTTTTTACATTATCTGAATTGTTTATCGTGCTTAGTGTTGATCTGGTGCCCACATGTATATCTGTATTTACATATGACTCATCTCTGATGTCAATCGTGCAGATAGCATAACTTAACCTATGCTTTTATTTTTAAAAATCCCATATACAAAGTGAGGCAAAAGTTGGGAATCATAATGGATAGGTCGAAAATGGCCTGTTGGGTAGACAGGGAGGTCACTAGACCTCATACCCTTGAATTGTTTTCTATGGGCCCATTTGAAATCCCTTGTTTATCAGACGCATCCAAGAAAGATTAAAGAAAGAATTTGATAAGAAAGTTGTGGAATGACAGAAATGTGTCCGAGCTGTTATTGAATCGTCACAGAATTGAAATCTGTTTTTAAAAATGAAGAAGTCATTTTGAACATTACCTAGAATAATTAAATAACTTACTGTTAAGAGGACTTACACATATGACACATGAACTCGTCAAATATATATATAAGTATCAGTTCTGCTTTGTAGAGTAAGATATAGAGTAAGAGTGGCAGAGACAATGAGAGCGGTATCTATTTCAGAAGACAACTTTGACAGCCAGATTACCATTGCTCATTGGTATAAGTTTGTACTACTGTCTTTGCAATATAAATGTTTAACACTATTCCGTCTTTGTGTCTTTATATCTGGTCCCGACGGAGAATAACAATTTGGTAACAAGGTCACAACACTTAAAAGTATAACTTTCATGCAATTTTTTACTTTTTATGTGGCGTGATCTTTCAGGACGTATGTGATCCTGAATTTCCACTTGCTCCTTTCCCTTGTCACTCTTGACATTTTTCCTTCTGGCATCTTTTCCAACTCCCACTCCGCCATCTACTTGCACAGTCCCATCAAGTATGTCTAGCACTGCTCTTCCCCTTCTTCTTTTACCTCTATCCGCCCTGTGAGTATAAGATTCGTCAAACCCTCCATGCTCATTACGTGTCTCAGCTCTATCTTCCTGGTGCTAAGCATAAGTTTTCTTTTTTGTTTGCATCCTTTCTAAAACCCTATCGTTGCTCACATGTTTGGCCCATGATATCCTCAGCATCCTCCTGAAGATCCAAATTACTGTTGCTTCGAGTCTCTCCTTCATCCTTCAGGTTTGCATTTGTTGCTAAACAGGACCATAGCTATTACATAAGGGAACATAAATTTTTTTCTTTGTTTCCAATTAAATATTTTTGTCTCAGTCTTTGAAATGCATCCTTGATAATTTCAATGCGTCTCTATACATTTAATAAATTATTCCTATGGTGAGCAAGCCTTGCCTCACACTGTATATTTGGTCATTGTTTATTGGGAAGGGTAATTTATAAGTTATAATAATGACTTCCATTAAATATTTTTCTGGTTTGTTATTGGTAACATATCCATTTGGATTTACCTACCTTGTACATAAGTTACATTCTTTTGATGAGATGAAGTTTGTCGGCTCGGTATAGTCGAGTACTATTTTGCGTCTAAATTTGTGTTGTTCTTCTTCATGGGGCGTGTCCCTCAAAGACGTAGGTGATCATGGATTTCCACGTGGCTCTCTTGTCGCTCTCAATATTTTTTCTCTTGGTACCTATTCTAAACCCAGCTCCGCCATCCATTTGATCAGGCCTAGTAAGTAGGTCCTGCACTATTTTCTCAGTCTCTCTTTCCCTCTATCCATACTGTGAATATTAAATTCTCCATGCCCTCTTTCCTTCTTACATGTTTCAGGAAACTCATTTATCTTTATGAGTTTTCTTCTCCAATACTTGCATTCTCTCCAACACCTCATCGTTGCACACGTGCTCCGTTCATGGTATCCTCAGCATCCTTCTGTATAACCTCATTTCTGCGGCTCCAAGCCTCTCATTCGTCCTTGAGGCGATAGTTCAACAATCAATTCCATACAGGAAGACAGGCATAACGTAGCAATCCAGCACTCTTTTCTTAGTTTCCAATGAGATTTTTCTATCTCTCAGTACTTTGGTTAGCTTCTGAAATGCGGCTTTGGTCATGCCAATGCCAATGCGTCTTTGGATATCCATCTGACACTTTTTATCCTCTGTCAGAACACTTCCCAGTTATTTGAATTTACTTGTTTTATTTTATTCTCTTCGACTTGTAGTTGGCATATTCGGCACTTCGTTTTTGCTGATGACCATACATTCAGTTTTCTTGAGGTTTATGCCCAGTCTGTTCATCTCGTATTCTTTTGCTCTCCTCTGTTGAAGGTCCTGCGTTTTCCTTTCCGTGTTTACTACCAGCACCGTGTCATGTGCGTATCTTATATTGTTGAGATTCTGATCGTCAATAACGAATCCCGGCAAGGTATTTACTTTTCTCATTATTGCCTCGCTGTACAGTTCGAATAGATCCGGTGAAAAAGCACATCGTTGTCTTATTCCCAAAACCATACTGCTTCGCATGCTGTTGGTACCATAGTTGGTACCATAGTTGGTACCATAGTTGGTACCATACTGCTTCGCATGCTGTTGAGATCTGTTAAATTTCAATCATGCCTCTATGGGCATTAACCTTTACCAGTTGAGTTTAGCTGGTGTATACATATTATGTTCGCATCAGCAACCTTCATTAAAACATCTTGACCCAACCGGGATTATAATTTGACCATATACACAAGAAAAGTTGCCGACTACTTGATTAATACACTGAAAACATGTTACACTTTGTTGACGATTGTTTAACGGGAAAAATTTACAAATAAATAATACTATTATTTATCCCCCTTTCAAATATGACTTTGAGATCTTTTTCACCGGTATTCATTGAGTAGGTGTTATTTGTACATTGTAGAATAATTGGTCATTTTTAAATGTAAATCGCAGAAAGGAATTGACAAACTGCATTGATGAACTTTGCAATAAACTGTGATGAATAAAAAGGAAAGAACAGGGCAAAAAAGCTTACTTCTTTTTAAGTGCCCTGTCCTTTCAGGACGTAGGCAATCATAGCTTTATACATCTCTCTGTCCCTGGTGACTCTTAACACGATTTCTCCGGTTGAACCATGCAATCCTCGTTCTGTCATCCACCTGATCAGGGCCATCAAATATGTTATCCGCTGCATTTCTCTGTCTCTTTTTCCTATATCTGGCTTGTTAGTAACAGGTTCTCCAAGCCCTTCCTCCTCATTGCATGTCCCAGGAACATTAGTTGTCTCTTCCTGATGCTCAGTATTAATTTCCTTTACGTTTCCATCCTTTCCAAAACATCGTCATTGCTCACATGCTCGGTCCATGTTATCCGCAGCATCCTTCTGTAAAACCACATTTCATCTGCTTCAAGTTTTTATGTCAACTTCGAAGATATTGTCCAACATTCACTGCCATATTGAAGAACCGACATCACATAGCAATCCAGTACTCTCCTCTTTGTTTCTAGTGAAATTGCCCTGTTTCTTAATAGTTTACTCAACTTCTGGAATGCTTCTTTGGCCATGCCAAATCGCCTTCGGATCTCAGTGTCGCACTTTCTGTCTTCTGTTAAAACACTTATATTTATGAACAGAAATTGACAAAATAAAATTAATAACAGAAAAATCTTCACAAGCTAAAAATAGTTTTAACATACAAAGGCACACAAAAAATGATCGCATATTTCTGATGTCAAGACATGAAAGATCAAAAATATGTCAAATGAAACCGAGAAGTGATCTAATTTATTGACTTGGAAGAAATCTCTGTATACGTTTGCATGGTCTGTGTATAAATTCTTTGTACAGTGCGCGTGTGTGTAAAGTGATTATTGTCAGAGATAAAGCGTGTGTAATATTTTTATTATTCTTCTTGAGAGCAATCTTCAAGCACAAAATAGACTATTACAACTGAGCTCCTTATTCCTATTTTGACCAGAAATCTAGAAAGAGAACCAGGAATTTAAAACATGAGGGCGTTCGTTCAGATACCTTGTGGCACGTTATATGTACCAGTTTTCTTGTTTTGTTTTTTCCGAAAAGTGTGGTGGTTCGTCACATTATAATCAATATACGTATGTAAGTGTGTAACTTAATCTTGAAACAATGAGTACATTAGAAATTTAAAAAC
The DNA here is from genome assembly GCA_037127315.1 of Ascarosepion bandense. NCBI lineage: Eukaryota > Metazoa > Mollusca > Cephalopoda > Sepiida > Sepiidae > Ascarosepion > Ascarosepion bandense. The sequence continues at coordinate 1,251,167 of JBBBDQ010000214.1, forward strand.
TTCGTTCTTTTTAGGATAATTCTACTTTGTCGAAAAAATATGTTCAGAAGATCAAAAATACAAAATCAATGTAAAATAATTGAAATAAATAAGTAAATAAAATGAAGTAAAAAAAGGCTAAAATGAGTGAAAATCTAATTTTGTTAATGCAGTAGAAGCCAAAAACGTGGATCATATTTGTTTTCGCTTATGTTGATTTTATTCGCTGAAATAATTGTTTCTTTTTTTTCTGAAGAAAACTGTTCATTCCCGAAACATACCAAAAGAGAGGTTTTCCAAGTTGTCTCATATATTTAACATTCCGTTCAGTTCTCATTTTCACTTCATCTTAATTGATATAGATTTATGTCTGTATTTTATGTCATTAAGCCGGCACAAATGTAGTGAAATTTTAATGTTCTTCCTTTTCAACAACTTAAAATTATGTTATACTTCCAATTGATGTACATATAAATTTAATTAATTTCATATTCCATAGAAATTTAAAAAAATGTCTTCACCAAACTTTATAATGTGATTTTTTATCCAAATTTAATTTTTGGAGTTAAGATTATTCAGCATATTAGAGAGAATAAATGAAAAGAATCTATACAGGAATAATTTTACTTTCTCGTTTTATAATTACACGGAGAGGAAAGATGAAATGAAGTTAATAGTACATAATTCGCCATAGGTGCGAGTAGTATAATGACTTTTAGTGCAGAAATATGGAAAGATATTAACACTATTTACATTGTTCGTACTGTTGTCGTTATCTTTGTTGATATATTTACGACGTTTCAGCTTTCGTAAGCTTCAACATTTCTTCAACATCTGTGTATATTTCTGATATAAGTTTCTGAAATCATATACATTATTTACATTGTTCGGACTGTTGTCCTCGTCTTTGTTGCCATATTCACTACGTTTCGGCCATGGTAAGCTCCGAGCTTCTTCAGGATTTGTCTATATTTCTGAGATGAAACACTGAAATGATTTATATATTTTTATTGTTCAGACTGTTGTCTTCATCTTTGTTGCCACATTCACGCTTTCGGCCGACGTAAGATCCGACCTTCTTCAGTATTTCTCTATATTTCTGCAATGAGTTACTGAAATTATGTACATGATTTATTGTCAAGCCTTCACTGCCATATTGAAGAACTGACACCACATAGCATTCCAGTACTCTCTTTTTGTTTCTAGTGAAATTGTTCTGTTTCTTTATACTTTTCTCAACTTCGGGAATGCTTCTTTGACCATGCAAATTCGCCTTCAGATCTCTGTGTCGCACTTTCCGTCTTCTGTTAGAACATTTCCCAGGTATTTTAATTTTTGTACCTGCTTTATTTTAGTATCCCCCACCTGTATTTGGCATATTGGGCCGCCCTTTTGACTGATGACCATGTATTCGTTTGTTTTTTTTTAAGTTTATTTGTAGTCCTTTCTTTTCACACTCTTTAGCTACTTTCTGTAGGAGGTTTTTCCTTTCTGTGTCTGCTATCAGCACCATATCATCTGCGTACTTTAGGTTGTTTACATTGTGGCCTCCGATGGTGAATCCAGGCATAACTTCTAGGGCCCTCAAAATATTCTCGCTGTACAAGTTGAACAGATTCGCTGAAAAGACACATCTTTGCATAACGCCCCTTTCTATCTTTGTATGAGACCCGTAGGCCGCGGAAAGACAAAAATAAAAATAGAATCAAACAACCGAAGAGAAAAGAGAAAGAGAGAAACAAAGAAACCAACAGCTGAGGAGGAAAAAGAAAGAGAGAAACAAAGAATCCGACAACGAGAGAAATTTCCACCAAGTTAAAGAAAAGAAAACCAAACCTTTAATTAAGCATGAAAATAAAGTAAAAAATAAGCAAAAAAAATGACTTATTTTAAGAATGAGTCGAGCTCTCATCCCAAACACATGGTTTCTGCTAGTAAGGTAAAAATACAATTCTTTTTAACTTTTTGGTGGAACCGAAGTGATAAGTAGGCAGGGTGGGAGTCAACTAAATAGCCAGTATGTGACCCGTAGGCCACGAAAGAACAGAAAGAATAAAAATCAAACAGCCGGGGAGGAAAGAGAAAGAGAGAAATAAAGAATCAAACAGCCGGGGAGGAAAGAGAAAGAGAGAAACAAAGAATCAAACAACCGGGGAGGAAAGAGAAAGAGAGAAACAAAGAATCAAACAACCGGGGAGGAAAGAGAAAGAGAGAAACAAAGAATCAAACAGCCGGGGAGGAAAGAGAAAGAGAGAAACAGAGAATCAAACAGCCGGGGAGGAAAGAGAAAGAGAGAAACAAAGAATCAAACAGCCGTGGATGAAAGAGAGAAAGAGAGAAACAGAGAATCAAACAGCCGGGGAGGAAAGAGAAAGAGAGAAATAAAGAATCAAACAGCCGTGGAGGAAAGAGAAAGAGAGAAACAGAGGATCAAACAGCCGTGGAGGAAAGAGAAAGAGAGAAACAAAGAATCAAACAGCCGGGGAGGAAAGAGAAAGAGAGAAACAAAGAATCAAACAGCCGGGGAGGAAAGAGAAAGAGAGAAATAAAGAATCAAACAGCCGTGGAGGAAAGAGAAAGAGAGAAAAAAAGAATCAAACAGCCGGGGAGGAAAGAGAAAGAGAGAAACAAAGAATCAAACAGCCGGGGAGGAAAGAGAAAGAGAGAAACAGAGAATCAAACAGCCGGGGAGGAAAGAGAAAGAGAGAAAAAAAGAATCAAACAGCTGGGGAGGAAAGAGAAAGAGAGAAACAAAGAATCAAACAGCCGGGGAGGAAAGAGAAAGAGAGAAACAGAGAATCAAACAGCCGGGGAGGAAAGAGAAAGAGAGAAACAAAGAATCAAACAGCCGGGGAGGAAAGAGAAAGAGAGAAAAAAGAATCAAACAGCCGGGGAGGAAAGAGAAAGAGGGAAACAAAGAATCAAACAGCCGTGGAGGAAAGAGAAAGAGAGAAACAAAGAATCAAACAGCCGGGGAGGAAAGAGAAAGTGGGAAACAAAGAATCAAACAGCAGTGGAGGAAAGAGAAAGAGAGTAACAAAGAATCAAACAGCCGGGGAGGAAAGAGACAGAGGGAAACAGAGAATCAAACAGCCGGGGAGGAAAGAGAAAGAGAGAAACAAAGAATCAAACAGACGTGGAGGAAAGAGAAAGAGAGAAACAAAGAATCAAACAGCCGTGGAGGAAAGAGAAAGAGACAAAAAAAGAAACAAACAACCGGGGAGGAAAGAGAAAGAGAGAAACAAAGAATCAAACAGCCGGGGAGGAAAGAGAAAGAGAGAAACAGAGAATCAAACAGCCGGGGAGGAAAGAGAAAGAGAGAAACAAAGAATCAAACAGCCGGGGAGGAAAGAGAAAGAGAGAAAAAAAGAATCAAACAGCCGGGGAGGAAAGAGAAAGAGAGAAACAGAGAATCAAACAGCCGGGGAAGAAAGAGAAAGAGAGAAACAAAGAATCAAACAGCCGGGGAGGAAAGAGAAAGAGAGAAACAAAGAATCAAACAGCCGTGGAGGAAAGAGAAAGAGAGAAAAAAAGAATCAAACAGCCAGGGAGGAAAGAGAAAGAGAGAAACAGAGAATCAAACATCCGGGGAGGAAAGAGAAAGAGAGAAACAAAGAATCAAACAGCCGGGGAGGAAAGAGAAAGAGAGAAACAGAGAATCAAACCGTCTGGGAGGAAAGAGAAAGAGAGAAACAAAGAATCAAACAGCCGAGGAGGAAAGAGAAAGAGAGAAATAAAGAATCAAACAGCTGGGGAGGAAAGAGAAAGAGAGAAACAAAGAATCAAACAGCCGGGGAGGAAAGAGAAAGAGAGAAACAAAGAATCAAACAGCTGGGGAGGAAAGAGAAAGAGAGAAACAAAGAATCAAACAGCCGGGGAGGAAAGAGACAGAGGGAAATTGAGAATCAAACAGCCGGGGAGGAAAGAGAAAGAGAGAAACAAAGAATCAAACAGCCGTGGAGGAAAGAGAAAGAGAGAAACAAAGAATCAAACAACCGGGGAGGAAAGAGAAAGAGAGAAAAAAAGAATCAAACAGCCGGGTAGGAAAGAGAAAGAGAGAAACAGAGAATCAAACAGCCGGGGAGGAAAGAGAAAGAGAGAAACAGAGAATCAAACAGCCGGGGAGGAAAGTGAAAGAGAGAAACAAAGAATCAAACAGCCGGGGAGGAAAGAGAAAGAGAGAAAAAAAGAATCAAACAGCCGGGGAGGAAAGAGAAAGAGAGAAACAGAGAATCAAACAGCCGGGGAGGAAAGAGAAAGAGAGAACAAAGAATCAAACAGCCGTGGTTGAAAGAGAAAGAGAGAAACAAATAATCAAACAGCCGTGGAGGAAAGAGAAAGAGAGAAAAAAGAATCAAACAGCCGGGGAGGAAAGAGAAAGAGAGAAACAGAGAATCAAACAGCCGGGGAGGAAAGAGAAAGAGAGAAACAAAGAAACAAACAGCTGGGGAGGAAAGAGAAAGAGAGAAACAAAGAATCAAACACGCGGGGAGGAAAGATAAAGAGAGAAACAAAGAATCAAACAGCCGGGGAGGAAAGAGAAAGAGAGAAAAAAAGAATCAAACAGCTGGGGAGGAAAGAGAAAGAGAGAAACAAAGAATCAAACAGCCGGGGAGGAAAGAGAAAGAGAGAAAAAAAGAATCAAAAGCTGGGGAGGAAAGAGAAAGAGAGAAACAAAGAATCAAACAGCCTGGGAGGAAAGAGAAAGAGAGAAACAGAAAATCAAACAGCCGGGGAGGAAAGAGAAAGAGTGAAAGAAAGAATCAAACAGCCGGGGAGGAAAGAGAAAGAGAGAAAAAAAGAATCAAACAGCCGGGGAGGAAAGAGAAAGAGGGAAACAAAGAATCAAAAGCTGGGGAGGAAAGAGAAAGAGAGAAACAAAGAATCAAACAGCCGGGGAGGAAAGAGAAAGAGGGAAAGAAAGAATCAAACAGCCGTGGAGGAAAGAGAAAGAGAGAAACAAAGAATCAAACAACCGGGGAGGAAAGAGAAAGAGAGAAACAAAGAATCAAACAGCCGGGGAGGAAAGAGAACGAGAGAAAAAAAGAATCAAACAGCCGGGGAGGAAAGAGAAAGAGAAAAAAAAGAATCAAACAGCTGGGGAGGAAAGATAAAGAGAGAAACAAATAATCAAACAGCCGTGGAGGAAAGAGAAAGAGAGAAAAAAAGAATCATTCAGCTGGGGAGGAAAGAGAAAGAGAGAAACAAAGAATCAAACAGCCGGGGAGGAAAGAGAAAGAGGGAAACAAAGAATCAAACAGCCGTGGAGGAAAGAGAAAGAGAGAAACAAAGAATCAAACAACCGGGGAGAAAGAGAAAGAGAGAAACAAAGAATCAAACAGCCGGGGAGGAAAGAGAAAGAGAGAAACAAAGAATCAAACAGCCGGGGAGGAAAGAGAAAGAGAGAAACAAAGAATCCAAAATCCAGAGAAATTTCTGCCAAGTTAAGGAAAAGAAAACGTTTAAATTAAGCATGAGGACAATTTTTTTTTTTTTCTATAAGCGTTTCACCCCGAGCAAGGCATGTCACTGCCACTACTGTGCAGGGGCTACGTAGAGTGGAGAAAGGCTGATTAAATATAGGAAATAACAGAGGGTGGGTGATAGGCGGGTGAGGATACCGAGAATGAGGGTTGGGTAGATGAGAGTGTTGTGAGAATAGTTGGGAGTTAGTGTGATAGGAGGTGTCTATTGACCCTACATTTAAACACCTGGAGATTGTAAGCGCGAGAAAAGAAGCTGTTGGAGTAGAATTTACGGTTTCATCTTATTTGTTTAACTGTAAAAGGGTGGGACCTAGTTGCTAATCTAGTATCTCGTGTAAATTCGTGCTTAGGCGGCACCAGTGATCTAAGCTCATTGGAGCAGAAGCCATGAAAGTACTTGTAGAAGAGGTACAGGGAAGCTACATCACGCCGGTGTGAGAGCGGCTGCTTCAAGATTAAGCAAAAAATGACTTACTTTTAAAAATATTTTAAAGAAAATTGAGCTCCCATTCCAAACATATGGTTTCTGCAAGTAAGGTAAAAATACAATTCTCTGCTGAATTCGTTACCTCTCCGTATACAAGAGGTTTGGTGTCAGTAAAGATTCTAAAAGCCTCTGACTGAGAGATTTGCAATTCGGAGATACCTCCTAATTAGTGTTACTCCTAGTTCCAATCTCATCTGTGGGGGTAGCAATTGTTAAAATCTCAGCTATAGACAAACAGTGAAACAAAAAATGGCGGCAATATAAAAATACAGTTTTATAGTAAAACGAGCATTATTATTTTTTCATAAAAAATAACAAACAACTATTTTTAGTAAAATTACCATTAGTATATTTTTAAAGCAAAAATTACCCGCATGAGATTTTTTAGTAGTATCACAAAAATATTTCCCTAACAGAATGATGGACATTACATTATATCAGCTTTTGAAGGCATACAGTTACGTTCCAAATAGGTTTAGTTGGAGACATAAACTTGTCTTTAAAATATTTACATTTCAGTATTAAATAACGCATAGTATTTGATATGCCCCTAAACTAAAGCAACCAAACCTAACTGTTCGATATATTTTCACCTTTCTCCTTATACCAACTATCTCAGTTACTAGGCTGAAATATTGAACTATAGTATCTCTGATTATCTGATTTACCTTAACATGTTTAGTGATTATCGCGTAATTGATGGGACATAACGATTTTACAAGATGATAATGCAGGTCGAAGTGAAAAATAGCTGAAATAACAAGAACAACCATAGGGGCAATAGATTGCATGTATATCATTTAAATTATGATAATTCCTCATCTCAAAATTACAGAATGCGATTTTAAAAAACAAACTGAAAAATGCCCCATTATGCTCATGTCGGATGATATACGGTGAAACCATCAATTATAAAATTGAAGCTGCAAAAGACCAAAATGATTTGGTAAAATTAACTTGGATGTGACCAGTATTCGAAATAGTAATGTGTATCAGTTTATGTTTGCATAATAGAAGTTTGGAATTACTTTTGTTCCGGAGGTTCCATAAAAGACAAACCCTACCGCACTATCAAAATATCAGAGAGAAAGAATCCTCTGAAAAAGAGGTTTCATTTTTTTTCCAGTGGTAACCGCGTTTTCGAAACCTCTACGAATGCACGACTTTTATTCTCCATATTTCTTTAGTAATTGTAGCTTTTAGAAACGAAATTCACAAAAAATTAAAAAAATATATTATCTGAGAATGTTGCAGCGTTTATGAAAACATTCCTTTGTCGTCGATGTATTTTATTTCATTTATCCTCAAAGATATGAGCGCCGTTTTAATTTGAAAATAAATGATTAAACGTAGAGACAAAAATCACCGAAATGAACACATGTCAAAATAGTCTCTGGCTCAAGAACTAGTTCTGAAATTTTGAAGAATTATAAGTTAATAAATAACTAATCATCGTATCGGTGACTCTTGCTGTCTTTATGAATTACTTCAATGACATTAGGAAAATTAAAGAAATTAAATGCGATGTCAATCACAGAGAATTACGTTCAAATATTCGGCTATGGAAAATGAAAATAATTCTTTGAGAAAGTTAAAAGGTTATATGAAGAGAACAGTCGAGTAAAATAGAAGAACTAAATAGAACCAGAAGAAAGTGTGTGAGGTTGTGACGAAAAAAATGTCTGATTTTGGAAATATAATTGTAGTTTTGAAAAATTAACTGTAGAACTGTTAACATGAGTCAAAATACGAACTTTGTGCATCTATACATTGTTGGTTGGTTGCTGTTTTATGGTATATCAACCTCGGCGGGTCATTTACTGCCAACTAAATTTTATTTATTCATTACTGGTAATAACTTTTTTCTTTCAAAGAATTTATTGTTGTTTTTATATAAGTTTTGTGTGTAGTAATACTTTTTTCTTTTCGAGTAACAAGATTCATTGTTTTTTTTTCTTTAAGGGCAAGGTCCCCAAGTCCTACCCTGTTATTTAACCCATAACTGGAGGAAAGTGACGGATTAATACCTTTCCCAAGGGTACCAGTGCTTAAGTGAATGCAGGGTATTCAACTGGAATTCGAACTCTGCTCACCGATTTCTCTTTACGAACCGATATCCACTGCACCACAACGCACATCCGTGACTAAACGCTTACAGCACCTGGTATTTCCAAGGGGTCACCCATCTAAGTACTGACCAGGTTCAACGTTGCTTAACTTCGGTGATCGAGCGAGAACCAGTGCATTCAACGTGATATGACCGTAAGCCACGAGTATCTATGCATCTATCAAAGCACATTTATCGACGAAATTATTTACTCCACGTTGATGTTTATGAAAAGTTATTATTTGTCATGCGACAAAATATTTGGAGGCTGATTCCACCTTTGGTTTGAACCTAAAAGTTTAACCACTTAAAAATGCGCTTAAGTGCTTACAAATGATATTCAGCGGTTAAAAGATCAGGAGAATATAGAGCATGTGATAATCATATACCAATTTTGTGAGTTTTCCAACATCATTCTTGCAACATGTGGCCATGCATTATCGTCGAGCAGAATTGAACCTCGTCTATTTATCAATTCATGTATCCTTTTTTGTAAGCCTGCATGCGTGTCAAGTAGGAGATTGCAGTAAATCTGTGCTTTCAGTTTCAATTGCAGACAACTAGGCGAGGGATGTTCAAGACAATTGCCTCGATACGAGCAATGATGTCTAAGTATTGTATTTGCCTGATGGTTGTTGTGAAGTTAAGACCTTTGTTCAGTACTAACTTATCAGAAGCATTCAGCTGATGTTGTCTGATGTTTGATATATTCTGGTCTTCTTCATCGGTGATATTGCTGAGATATGTCTTGAGCTTCTGGGATATATATAGGAATGTAATTTTTATTTCATTCATCAGTTGTACAAGATACGTTCTCCGATCAGAGCAAGTTCCGCTTTTCCTGCGAACAGACGGGCTCTCCTTAAATTGACGCCAAGTCTTGGCGCCAAGCCTACAGGGGTGAGTCGGAGTTCCCAGCAACGATATGACGGCATATCACGTTGAATACACCGGTTCTCGTTCAAACACCGAAGTTAACCAACGTTGAGCCTGGTCAGTACTTAATTGGATGACCACTTGGGAAAACCAGGCGCTGTAAGCGTTCTGTGACGGATGTGCGTTGTGGTGCAGTGAATATCGGCTTGGAAAGAGAAATCGGTGAGCCAAGTTTGAATTCCAGTCGAGTACCCTGCATTCACTTAAGCACTGGCTCCCTTGGGAAAGTTATTAATCCGTCACTTTCCTCCAGGTATGGGTTAAATAACAAGATGAGGCCTGGAGGCAACCCATCTAGTGTTGGTGTCACAATAAAAACACCTTTGGTAGCCCTGGAGAAGCATCAAGTGTTCAGCTATTTGAGAAGATTAAGAATTTCGCCGCAAACTGCGCCAGGGTTCCAACTGCACAGGGAATACTGGAAAGGTGTAGTGAGTTCTTTCTCGGCCAAGGCTGCAAGACGACAAACGATATAAAATGTCAGGTGGTTTGATATTTGTGCCAACTTCAAGAAGTACGTTTCTATACGGCTCCATATTTTTGTTGTATCGGGTCTGTACCAATCTTTCGGTATTTTTCTATATTTATGAGAGGAGGTAATATTTACATTAATTCCACTGTATTTTAACAAGTAATGACTTTTTTGTAAAACGATTTGTTTTTGGCCTCAAAATACACCACAGTTTCTGCTATCACTTCTTCATCTCTTTCCCTAGACCATTCTTTTTAAGTCGGCAATGAGCCAGTAATCGAGGACGCAAATCTGGAGAATAGGGTAGATACAGAATTCATGTAGATTTGAGATCGACATGTGACAAGGTGGGTTGTCTTGGTGAAAAGGCACTTTTTTCTTTTTCATTTGTGGTCGTTTTTTTTTTTGGCGATTTCTTCCTCCAAAAGCACCAGTAACGCTATATAATATTCGCTATTGATAGCTCATCTATTTTCAAGCTAATCGACGAATAAAATACCTTAGGCATCTCAAAATACGGAGGCCAAAACCTGATATTTGCGTCTTTTGTTGCTTTGGGTGGCTTTCACCGGCTGCTGTCCACTCAGCTGATGGTCGATTTGACTCTTATCTTTATTCTCTGGTTTACGACTTTTCGGTCGTTGTACGCTCCTACCTTCTTCAGCTGCTAGAAATTTTGAACTGAGCGCTTTATTTCGATCACTCTATTAATTGTTGGATTGATAAATAAATTCCATTATTTATCCATGTTCGATTGTGTCAGATTTGCGCAAACATTTCTTCTTGTTGCGTTGAAACTGTTGCAAACAACGCCCTGAATCGTCGACTCGTTGTTGTTTTTAAACGGTTGTGAGCACCCACTTTGAAAACAGCTTTCTCATCGACAAATGTTCATGCAAACTGGTGAAAGCACTGCCTTCGAAGATGTTCAACTTCTCCACTATCTCAAGCAACTTCAATTTATTATCTACCAAAATGAATTCGTTGGGTTTTTTTTGTGTGTGTTTTCCCGGACAACAGCCGGCTTTTACAAACTTACTAAAGAACAAATATGCACGTTTTAGCATGATTCCAACCTGTGTCTCTCTAGATAGAGGGTCTGCCTGAGTGTGCATATCTTATTACTGTTATTTTCAAGAAAATACAGGCCGTTTGACGGAAATATATAAAAGATAAATATGCAGTTTATTAAAGAAACGGAACGTTTAATCAAATAAGTGTATTCATTAAAGATAATGTTTAATGTGTTAAATAAACTCTATTAATTGTTGGATTGATAAATAAATTCCATTATCTTAATTTTAAGTTATTTTGTCTATACTTCTGAGTTAGTATGAATGCTATCCATATTGTTCGGACTATTGTCATTATCTTTTTTCTCTGGTTTACGACTTTTCGGTCGTTGTACGCTCCTACCTTCTTCAGCTGCTAGGAATTTTGAACCGAACGCTTTATTTCGATCACTGGGGTATATCATTCTCATTTCATGTGCGATCCATCTTCCGGATGCCATGTAGCTTTCGTAGAATATTAATTATCACAAATGAAACTTCTTCAATTCTTTATCGTACGTACAAAAAAAATCAAAGTAGAATTGCTTTCAATTTCACTAGTAAATTGAACGAATAGATGAAAAGAATTCTTGGGTATGAAAAAGTGCATCATCTGTGATGAAATCCAAGATAGAAAGAGTATCAGCAACGTAAATCGTAGTTCTACGTGGAGCTTAAGGTATTTTTTAGAATAAAAGCCTTTCTTTTGTGGAGTAGTTTTCTGCAATGAATCTTATAATCGCGTTATATCAGTTGCTAATCAAATTAACGTACACTAAATGTTAGGAACTTGGTAATCTTCCACTGACAGCTGACTCCTTAGTATTCAGCTAACTTCCGACTACTATCAACTGCCTAGTAGTTGTACTGAACTCCAATAGAACTCTAAAGAATTCTCTAGAACTTCTAAGAAACTCTTATGAATTTCCCAAGTACTTTTCGATTTAACTTCCTGTAACTCTTATTAAGATAGGAGGGAGAGTCCATTATCTTAGGAATTGGTGCGTTTCACCATAACACTTTCATAGAAACATTTTAACTGTCTAAACTATTTTTACCACAGCTGTAGCCAGGTATTGAACTCAGTTCTTTGGGTAAAACCACTATTTTAATGTACGCAATATCTATGGGTAAAAGTGGTTACTATCAGGTAAATATAGACATGGATATAGAGAACAACACCAGGATGCAATCGATTCATAGTGAGGAATGCCTTTAAATTGCGCTCAGGCTTAAAACAGAGTGTGGCCTCTCGGTGGTGCACATACGGGTCAAATTCCAGAAATTTTTTAGGACTCTTTTTTTTTTAGACCGAGAATATCTTGGTAATATCTTTGTACGTCTATCGATATTATTGTATTTTTGAGAGAAAAGTTTTTTTATGCACAGGCGTAAGGTTCATTACTTGGAACGTGTTTTTTAATCCAACATAGAGATCAGGTTTGTTAAAACGAAATACCGTAAAAATCGAAGAAATGTATAAAAACTTATCTAACAGATACGAAGTTAATCTTCTGATTAACTCACAAATAAAAAAAAGAGAGAAAAGATAATGTTTTTAATCTATTTGTTGCTAATGATAAAGAATCACGTTGATATCTGGCAAGGTGACACCATTAGCATGAAAAACGCCAAAAGGAACAAGGAAGATTTTGGAAATATTTAAAAGGGGAATAATACAAACAAGTACACTTGTGTGCATGTGTGTGTTATCATGGAAGACAACTAACGGAGATAGTACTAGATTTAATCAATAAATATAAATAATCTCCTCAGAGAAAGACGCTATCATACATGCGAAAACACATTAATGAATACGAAAATCCCACATCCACATGAAAAATTAACTCGCAAGCACCAGTTGAGATGGTCCTTGGGAAACGGTATATAAAAAAGACCATTCGAACGTTATCCAGGCACTAACTTTATAATTTATAATGCATTCTATGTTCAAGAGTCAGTTATCTAATAATGATCACGGTATATTAAATAATTCTACACATGCTAAAACAAACTTGTTTTTGCAAAACAGTGTTTATCTTATTTTATTTTTCGTTGACAATGGACAAAGGCGTATTATTTGAGATTTTTAACATTTTTTTCATTATGCTTTTGTTTTGTCGTATAACCACATGATATAAAATTATTTAAAGTTTTATTATTTTTATTTTATTTATGTTGTACACACATACATGCACACATTTACTTTCAGGCCCGAACTAGACACTAAAAATAAGATTATACACATTTTAGATCAATGGTTCCCAAATTCTTTCTGTCATTTCCCCCTACACCCAGTTCAACCAGCTAAACTTCCCCCTTCATGTGTATCAAAAACAGAGCAGTTAAAACACAATCAGACTATTTACTAATTTATTTTTCAAATGTACAAATATACTGATAAACTTATAGTTACAGAGTAAAGTGGATAGAGAGCAGTTAGTAACAACTAAGCATTGCCATAGAGAGCGGTTAGTAACAAATAAAAGGACTTTTGTTTGCTCTTCTACTTCAGAATTAAATTAGTGAGAAGGGTGATGCTGATTCTTGTGCACCGGTGTATCAATATCAGGGTTATTTTTGGCAAGCGCGCAACGTATGTCACATTCCACCTCCAGTCGGTTTCGTGCTTTGGGCTTGATTGTGAGTAAAGTAGAAAATACTGTCTCACAAAGGTAGGTTGTGGAAAACAGAATGAGGATTATCAATGCGTTGTTGCTCAGTTGTGGGTATGCTCTACGCATATTAACCCAGAATTCTTTACAATCTTGTGCACGAAACTCATCCTTGGAGTCATCTTTGAGCTCCAAGAACTCATTTTGTATGTTCTCAGGGGCATCATCCACCTGGCATATAAATGGGATCTTTGTCAGTCTCTCTCTCTCTCTCTCTCTCCCTTTCTCTCTCCCAGACATGAAAAATTCATCTGAGATTTTTTTTTACTTAGTAGGTAGTGTAATTATTTCCTGCCTGATAGCTTCAAATTCCCCCGCCCCCGGTGTAAATTTCCCCCAGTTTGGGATTCGCTGATTTTAAACTCCTTCGTAAAGTGTAAGCTGTAGTTGTGAGTACTATGTTTAGTGCTAAAACTGTAACGGGTTACTTTAGTGAATCAAGCTAAAAGTAAAATACTGAGCCTCCCCGGGTTAACTCACACAGCAGACCTCAAGTGGAATAGTTATATAAAATCCATAACTAAATTATCTGCTTAGATGGTCGGTTCTCTGTGCAGGGCCAGGAAGTTTTTCCCGACTGAAACAATCCAGTACATTTACAAATATACCATCCGCCCGTACATTGAATATTGCCGCAATATCTGGTCGTGTGTTTCTGCTATCCACCTAGGGGTTTTTGACAAAATCTAACGGAGTATCTGTCATATGATCGATCTCGATTTGGCAGCTCGGATACATTCACTTTCTCGCTGGCGCAGTGTGACTTCCCTGTGTTTCTTTTACAAATACTTTCAGAGCTTCTGCTCCGATGAACTTAGCTCACTGGTACCCCCTTTATATGAATTTACTCGAGCTACAAGATTAGCAACTAGATTCAACACTTTTACTGTGAAACCAATAACATGTAAACGCAAATTCTACTCCAAAGCTTCTTTTCTTGCACTTCACACTTGTGAAATTCCCTTCCGTTTACTTGCTTTGCCGACACTTAAAATCTCCAAGAATTCAAATGTAAAGTCAATAGGCATCTCTTATCTCACTAAATTGCATCCTCTCTCTCATGCTCATTTCTCCCTCCACTCCACTCTCATCAGTATTTTCATCCTTCTTTTACCCTCTTCCTGACACCCCCTGTAACCTGTCACTCTTTCTCATAACTTTCCTCCTTTGTAACCCCCTGCTCAACAGAAGATATTCAAAAGTATCTGACAGTCTGTGAGGGCAGCCATATAAACAAGAAAACACATTTTTTATCGGTTTCATATTACAACGTCGGGAAAATTAACTTCGAATGTTCGGTCGGTATTATTAATATTATTATTAACAGCAGAAAAGTGTAACCATAGAAGAAGAAAAACAGACACAGTGCTTAACAATGCTCATCAATATTTTTACATTATATTTGTAATTTTTAAGTTATGATAAAAAACTTATTATTCACGTAAGCGCCATACGTGATACACGCTTGGGCGATCATGTCTCGAAAGAGACATTACTGACCGGGCAGAAAATTTTCCCGCAGTAGGTTGCCATTACATTCTGCGTTAGAATGGCTGCTAACCAAGGCTATAGAACCCGATCTGTCCTGTCATCTAGAAAACGTATGCCATTGGTTAAGTGTGTTTGGAAATACCGATTGGCTCTCAACGTTATAGCGACAAATTTATTTCACTCATTGCTTATATTATATCATATTGATTTATCAAGAATATAGAATGTAATCTTTCCAGTGTATCAGAAAAGACGCCTAGGGAAAATCCCGAAGAATGTAAATTATTTATTCTAGAAAGATTTCACACTAACAACTATAGAAATATGTTAGATAACTTTTCATCCAAAATAGGTGTTACAAATACTGTGTTTACTCATCAGTCTGCTATATGATAAAAAGATGTCTTTTGCCGGGGTTTATCAGAGGACTGTTCTCTTGGTCAAGAAGATGTTCCGGTGATTGGCCGTTGAAGGTTACATGACCAGCCGGGAATATAATTTAGGCAAGAATAAAAAATGTAATCCAAAATACATTACTAGGATGTGATTTTCTAATGAAACAGACGCTATCAATGTAGCCATGTAGGGAACTAGCACTAAGCAGATTTAATAGGACTTTATATACCAAAGAATACAGGTACGAATATATATCTATCTCAACTATTAGCATCTCTTCCCGGTCGGATATCTTACTTATTAATCGATACTTAGGCATGAGAAAAATTATTTTTGTTGGTAAGCGAGTTCTAGGCACCCATTCAAAGGCATCATAAATAAGAATTAGTCTGAAGTTTATATAAACCCGGATGTGTGTTATGGTATAATGGAAGTTGTTGTGGTGTAATGAAGAGCCGAGTTCGAATTCCAGGTGATTTCGTTTCATTCGCAAATCCCGTTGGGAAAGATATCAATCCTCTACTAATCACCCAAGCTATGGATTGAATAGCAGAACAGATTGGATTCTATAGCCTATCTATAGTTAGCAGCCAGTCTACGACATAAATAAATGGCAACCAACTTTGATCTTTTGCCTAGTTAGTATTTTTCGAAGTAGACATGAGCGCCCAAGGATGTATCATATCATATGTGGCAATTAACTGGGTAAATTTTTGTTTTATTCACCGAAGGCCTTTACCCCGTTAAAACTTTGTAAACCATCCTTAATTCCGTGCAAATGTACACGTGTGAACTCAAATCGATAATTGTTTATTGAAGAAACCTACCTTTATTTCATGGTATCGACCATAAATACATCGGACTATATCTCACCCCTCACCACCATTCTCATCTCTGATTCACCGCTGAATGACTTTAAGCGTATGATACTTATTTCGGTCGATTTGCTCCATTTGAGCAATTACTCTGCGATTTGTTTTGTTTCGGAACTCATTTTACGCGTAATGATTGCAAAAAGGAAGTAAAAAATCGAAAATGCGGAAAACTACGTGTGAATTCAGTCAGCAGTAAATAACATTTTCTAACCGTGGTTAGTGAGTGAGATAAACATTGACAAGAAGTTCCATATTTTTCTGTTCGGTAACAGAAAAAAAGGTAGGTTTCTTCAATAAACAATTATCGATTGGAGTTCAGCATATACATTTGCACGGGAATAGGGATGTTTTGGAAAAATTTGAAGGTAAAGGGGTAAAGGCCTTCGGGGAACAAAACAAAAATTTACCATTAACTGACTGATATGTTAACTGAAATTCTATGCGAGAGACAATTTTTTTAAAAAAAATTAAAAATTCGTCATGTAATTTGAGAAGCATCTTAAAAGAAAGGAAATATAAACATAATCCATTACAAACAGACAATTACATATTAAATGAACATTCAAGACAAAAAGTAATAAAGCAAACAAATTCTCTTTATAAAATAAGAAAAAAATCATCGGTCATTTATCTGGAAAAAGACAAAAACATTAACATTTAGTTGCGTATTGAACTGAGCATTCTAGAAAGATTATCAGAATTATACTTTAACTATCTTTCTTATAAAAACAGACATGTAGACAGCAACAAAACCAAGTCTAGCTTGACATCAAGTGTCCTTAGAAGGATCTTTATAACGAGATGAGCGACTTGGTTTCGGAAACAGTCTTTCTTGATATTAAACCGTGGTAGGCGTCCATTTGTGCATATATATGTGTTTACTAAGGTTATAAAATTGCTTAAATATCCTCAAAAAAGCATAAAAGTGTTCAATAACGGTCGCTATCACATCACTTCAGAACAAACTGGTCCGCGATATGGTCTTGTTCAAATATTGTGCCATATCAGGCGCGCGTCAGTGTAATTGGATGAATAATGAACAAAAGAAAATGAGGAATAGAACATTTACAAGATAAAAGTGAAAACGTAATTTAAGTAGAAAAGGCAGATAAACAAAATAACGAAGAGAGAAATAATAGAAATAGTAAGAAAAAGAAAAGACAAAAGGCTTTCGAAAGGAAAAGGAAAAAAAAGAAACACTAAACAAATGAATAAAAATTAATGAATCAGTCGATAAAAATTATGGATTGGTTAGAGAGTAAGATGACGAAACGAAACATGATTTTCGAAAAATGCTGAAATGATTTGATTGTAAATGTCAAAACCAAAGAAAAGTTGGAGAGAAACAGTCAGAAAAGTAAATGAAACGTTGAAAAATAAGAAAGCTTACCTTTAAATACAGTCTGATTATTTCAGAAAAAAAAAATCCAAGAAAGGAAAATTAGAAAGTAGAAACAGGAATACCCTAATGACTATCAACTGGAGAAGAGAGAGAGAGATAGAGAGAGAGAGGGGGGAGGGAGAGAGAGAGAGAAAAGAATGAATATGAAAGTAATAAAAAGCTATTCCCCCCAAAAAATACAAAAGTTGATACAATAAAATTACACGCATTAGAGTTTAAGTAAATAGATTTGTAAAATGACAATTTTCTTTTATAAAGAAATATGAGATTGCAAAAATAATTTGAATCCATGAAAAAAGTAAAATTATAATTAGCAAAACTAAATAAAAATAGTTTTAAATTTACTTTACTCTGCAAATTGTGTTTCTTATTAACTCTTTATTTATTCATTTTTCCTGTCGACTGAACAGTTAGTTTTTGATTGATGGTCTATGGAGTTCATCATGTGTTTTGGAAAGAATTTCATTTTTTAGTTTTGCACATGCCAAGTCATTAATTTTAAGCAAAATAAAAAAAAATCAATGACACTTGACTTGAAAAGATTTTAGCGTCGTATTAAAAAAGATTAGCGGTTATTTCGATATTTAGAAAATTAATTCCCACGGCTCATTTGCATTTTTTTTTTTTTTTTTGTCAGGTGATGAATGCATATGCACGAAATCTGTATACAGAATTCAAACATTTTGTTTTTATTTTAAGGCAGACTGGATAAGCAAAAAATACTTTAAAAAAGTGGTATGAAACAGAAAAATATCGATAGAAACAAAGAAAAAAGGCCACATAGTATCAATCATCAAAAAGGCCAGAAATACTTGATTATATTCTTACAGATGAAGCGGAATATGCGGTAAATAAAACGGGGTTTTACACAAATGTATTACCCGAGAGATAATTGATATAAATGTGACTGAAGCTATATATATATATATATATATATATATATATATATATATATATATAGTTTATAAAGGAAAACTCAACAAGTCATATTAGTTACAAACTATAGTTCATTTCAATGGGCTTAACTAGCTCATATCATCAGACTCTTTTACAGAATTTCCTCCAGAAATTTTATGCCAGGCGGAGGAAATATTGTAAAAGAGGCTGATGATATGAGCTAGTTAAGCTCATTGAAATGAACTATAGTTTCTAACTAATATGACGTGATTATTTTTCCTTTATAAACTTCATATCGCTCTGGTTGTGCGTTGTGGCGCAGTGGATATCGGCTCGGAATGAGAAATCGGGGAACCGAGTTCGAATTCCAGTTGAATTTATTGCATTCACTTACGCGCAAATACGCTTGGGAAAGGTATTAATCCGTCTCTTCCCTCCAGTTATGGGTTAAATAACAGGACAGATTGGGTGCTATAGCCTTGGTCGGCAACCAGTCTACCGCAGAAAGCAATGGCAACCTACTGCGGGATAATCTTCTGCCCAGTCAGTCATGTCTCTTTCGAGACATGATCGCCCAAGCCTGTATCGCGCATGGCACTTAACTGACTGATCGCTCTGGTTAACATCAATCGAACTCTCCATATGGATTTACCTATTAATAATTTATATTAAGGATATCTTGTTGGATTATCCTCACCGTTTACGGACTGACAACTATACCTATATATATATATATATAATATATACACACACACAGGGTGCGATGGGTAAATTGTCACCATTTTTATATTTTTACTTTTACGCATGCGTTGAGGTTCCCTTTGATTCCGTCAACAGCAGAGTGTAGCAGGGTCAGTTAGACACTAACTTTGAGAAAAAGATCACTATGACGTATTTCACTTCATCAGAAATTCGGAAACGGCATGCTTTACCTCTTGGCAAATCGCGCTAGAAGCACCAATATGAACATTTCAGATTGTTTGGATATCAAGCTGAGCAGAGTGCAGAGGATTTTTAAAGAGCTGGTTGAGTCTAATTAAGATTACGAAGGTGATTTGAATGACCTCAAGTGATGGTGGCGTTATGCTTGCATTCACATGGCATCAAACTCAGCACAGAGTCTCACAACAAGTGCTTTGATGACGTAGTGTTTTCTTTTGTCAAGAGGGTGGCTGCTTGAAAACTCTATGTCTGGGAACATTTTCACCATGCCACACAAGCAAGAAAAATTAGTCAGGGCTGTCAGACAAGTTCTGCGACCACATCATCCCTTATATCTGACGAGCTAAATCCCCAGATTTTAACCCCCTTGATTATTATGTGTGGGGCAAAGCTGAACGAAAGATTAACACAGTTCTTTGTAACATCAAAGATGAACTGACAGCAAGGATCATGACAGTATTCATTAATTTTAAAAAATGAGACCGTCCAGAAGAGTTGAACGAGATATCAAAATCGACTAGTTGAAGCAAATGGTAATTTTATTGAATAAATTTACTCTATAGTAGTTAAAATTATTTTTTTTAATGTATCTGTTAAAATGAAATGAAAATGATATTTTCAATTTTCTTAATTCAGACAAGAATTATTCATTCTAAAATGCATGCACAAACACACACTCACCTTGATATATATATATATATATATATATATATATATATATGTATACTCCAAGTATTACGATTGAGGTCATTTGCTAGCAACTCTGCAGTATGAAAAACAAGAGTTATCAAAGGGCGGAGGGTTCTCGACAAATTAACGATTTACTTGATAGAGATGGTGCATCTATAAATCATTGTAAAGATGGCAACGGGAACCACTTAAAAATCAATTCCAAGTTATATCATGATTTTAAAAAAAGGAAGCTGGCGGCGTGAATTGAGTTAAGTTTATTGAAAATACTTCCTCGCCCAGTAAGGAGCGACTTTAGCAACAGGTGTCACATGACCTTACCCAGCAAATGCTACCAAAGACTGTGTAAATTGAACCAAACTCTTTGGTACTAATCCCTCGTCTGGTAAAGACCAACATAAACGACATGAACTTTATTCAGTGACTATTCGAATCATGCAAAAAATAATTAACACTATAGGACATGTTAGAACATGAAACCACTGTGGCCGGTTAGAAAATATAAAACAGGAAATGGATATGTTAAATGTCAAAAACGTAAAAGTATGTAAAACAAGGTGCCAAAAAGGTGGGGATTTTGTCAGTGACAAAAACAGGATTATATATGAGACATGAAAGAAGAACAGGTGTGATAGTAAAGTTAGGCAAGAATAAATACCTTCTAGGACACTGTCAATTATAAAAAAAAAGACGAAGAATTAGAGGCATTACATTAAGAAGTTTCATGTCCGGTGTAAATTCATAAAATCTCATGTCAGACGCATTTGAATCTTTAGGAATTGATCACACAACAATTACAAAATTTTAAAAGACTTAGGAATGATTCATTGGGTGTTGTACGTTTTGAAGTCTACAGGCGTCGAACAGCGTCTTATGATGCTTGAATGCTGCTTCAACAGCAGAAAAAGAAACATTGTTTTTTTTGGGGGTTTTTTTTGCATTGTATCGTGGCAAGCGATGAAAAGTGGATAGACTAAAACAAGATAAAATGCGTTTTAGGAAACTGTCAACTATCGAAGGAAATTCTCGTCGTTATACTAAAAGAAAGCTTTTCAACATGTCTATAGATATGTATGCACCGATAGCCCAAAGTACAGAAGAAGACACCATAATATTTTGCTAAGCTTGACAACACCAAGGTCCAAAATAAAACCCAATAAATTATAATTGCTACTGGGAACTGAATGCATATGTAGACATTGAGAAGGAGGGTGAAATTGTTAGCAAATTCAGATTAGGGATCGTTAATGAACGCGAAGAAAAATGGATCCAATAGTGTATGGCAAATGATCAATTAGTAGTCAACATTTATTTTCCAGAACACCTCAGATGAACATGCATACAAACAAGCCCAGAAGCAGAAGCGAAAACCCCAAAACAATTATATCAATATTTACAATTACGTTGTACACTGCAATACTTATCAAATTTCTGACTGTAAAATGATCACCATCAAGTTATATGTAGATTTTGATTAAAATTGTACAAATTGAAGAGGCCTAAGGCATCACCACAATAAAGAAAGACTCTTGAACGACCAAAATCTGAAAGAAAAATATATGGACAGGCTAAATAGGAATGATCACGAAAAATGTATATAAATAAAAAGAATTAGTATTGCAGATAAAGAAGAGATGCCTAAAAACATTACAGAAACATTACAGAAACATTACAGAAACTACACCAAAAGAACTGCTCTCAGCAGGTTGTGTTAAATCCAAGGACAGAACGATGATACTAAAGAAAGGAAATACTTCAGAGATGGAAAGATTATAACGTAGAGAAAAAGAGCTCGTTCTCACCAAAAGGGAACTACAAAGAAATCTCGGAAATATGAACGGACCGGATATTAAAATTCGATCTGGAAGCAGCTCTGGCAAAATTGATCAGAAATAAATCCACAGATAAGAAGGAATCGTGATACGCTGGCAGTTTTAGACGATATCGTTATAGACAAGATTACAGAAATAATAAATGGAATCTACAACAGTGGCAATCGTAAGTAGATCTATTTGCATAGCATTGTCTGAGAAACCAGCAGCAAACGGACGTGAACACCATCCAACAATCAGACACTAGAACCATATAACAAACATCATCATCCGAATTCTGATAAACAGAAACTGTTTATAGCAGATATGAAAACAATACCACAAAAGCTCACACAGAAGATAGTGAGGATGTGGTGTCGAATGAAAGACAAAACATTTGATAAAATAAACAGGCGAGAGCCGACTCTTTCTTCTTCTTCTTCTTTTTCTTCTTTTCTTTTTCTTATTCTTTTAATAACCCAAGCACGGTCAGCAAGAAGCAAAAACACAAATCTGCCTTCTTAATAAATGACTTGCTTTATACTGCCGAGGATCAACCATAATTTGCATGCGAATGACGAGACAACAAGATTTAGCATTAACTTTTCGAGACCGCCTGGCATATAACATGGGCTCCACCATTTTGGTTCTTTTTATCACGGAGTAGCTGGATTTTCACGATGTACAATCTCGTTGGCATTCCTGAGTTAAGCTATTTTCACAATTTTCCTCACAGAGGAAAAGCAAGAAAAGTAGGGCTAAAAATAACCTGCAAGAAGACAAATAGCATGATTATTACAAATCGGAGATACCAAAATCAAGCAAACAGAAGAATGCAAATATCTGAGAAATGTTCTCACAGAAGATAGATAATACAACACTGAAAACAGAAGATGCGTTGGGATAGACTAAGTTGCATTTAAAAAGTTAAGCAAAGTATTAAGAGTAGAAAAATTCGTTAAAAGCAAAGTAATGCATACTGAACTATTACGTTATAATTTTGTTATAATATGGCAGAGAATACTGGACAAATACATTAAAGATGAAGAAGGCACTTGGATCATCAGAAATGCGTTCCTACACAAAAAAATGTGAGAATAACAGAGGCTGAAGACGTGGACAAATTTAGAAAAAATGGGAAACAAAAAGGAAACTTATAATTAACACCAGAAAGAAACAGTTGAATTCCTAGAGCACTTAATGATTAAACAGGCCTTGGAAAATCTGTTGCTGCGATGAGTTTAGATGCTTCGAAAATAATAATTTTGATGTTGAAGATAAAGAACGCTCTGCCGCACTGAAAAAGACAAAGAATTTGAGGCATTAGTTCCTGAAGATTAATGTCAGGCATAAATTCATAAAGCCTCATGTCAAGCGCATCTGAATCTTTAGGAATCGATCACACAACAATTACAAAACTTTTAAAAATTTAGGAATGATTCACAAGGAAGGATATTGGGTGCCGTACGATTTAAAGCTGACAGCTTGGAAAAGCGTTTTATCCTGTTTGAACAGCTGCTTCAACGTCAGAAAAATAAACTTTATTTTTTGCATTGTATTGTCGCCGGCGATGAAAAGTGGATACACAACCCTGCCCTTAAGCGTAGAAGATAGTGGGCAACTAGTATATTATGAGCTGATCACATCGAACAAAACTATCACGGGAGATTGCTATCGTCTACAATTCTTGCGTTCGGGCCAAAAATAGAATAAAATATACGAGCAGAGATGCGAAAAGTGTTTCTGCAACATGACAACTCTAAATCACATGTTGCAAAATTGGTGTAAACTTACGTGAAAACGATTAAATGGGATGTCCTACCTTAGCCACCGTATCAAGCAATCATTGCCCCTTAAGATTACTACTTCTTCCAATCGATGGTACATGACATGGCCGAATAAAATTTCAGTTCTTATGAAGATACAGAAAATGGGTAAATTCGTAAGTTAGCCTAAATGACTTGTCGTTTGCCTTACGTAGAATTAAAAAATTACCAGAAAGATGGGTAAAAGTAGTGGCTAGTGTTGAACAATACTTGGAGTAACATGTTCTTTACTTATTTGTGCAAATCAAACATTACTTTTCATGAAAAATATGCCAACACATATTCCAGGTTCTGATATATATATATATAAACGAGGATTCAATCAAGTCTATATATAGGCTTGGTTGAAACTTTGTTTAGACTGGGGGCCATTCGTGGTCGAGCGGTCTAAGACGTTGCAAGATCATATATATATATATATATATATATATATATATATATATATATATATATATGAAATGCTTTGTATAACATTACTTTTGATCGATACTCGTATTTAATTAGATATTCTCTTTATAATCAAACAATATTATATATTTATTTCTACCGGCCTTATTATATACGATAAATTTTGTTACGAAAATATGTGTAAGACGGCAGGGGTAACTAAAAAAATTTATTAAATGTTATGGCATTTATTAATGTTTATTGTTAATATCTATTTTTATATTACTTTTTGGTACCTCCCCAAATTTAAATTTCACAATTATTTTTTTTAACGAAATTGAAACATAAAATGTTGCTTTAAATGTTTAAGGAAGACTTGCAAAACAGGCTGTTGAATTTATAAACGTCTTGAAGAGACTTGAATCAAAATCAAAGTGCAGTTTCTTTATTTTTCCATGTAACGGGAATAATCCAAAACACTTGTTAAATTCTGAAATAAATACGACCCCTATGGAAACTTGTTATGACCCCTAAGGAACATCGTACTTAAAAGAACACATTTATTTACATACAAATTTTTAAAAATTATTTTGAAAATATATTTAGTGAAAAATTTTATTAAACATTTTAATTTTCGATAGGCAATATAATTATAAATTCTTAACTAAAAAAAAGGGAGAAAGTTTATTAATTGATTTTTTAAATATTTTTTAAAACTTTATGGATTATTATAATAATAAAAATATAAACAATTCTTTTAAACTTTATTTAGAAATCGAATTTTTTTTTTCTTCAGATTATAATGTCGTTATTATTATTATTTATTGCAGCAATTAAAAGCTTATCAAATCAAATTATATCAGAGTTTTATTGCATTTTTGAATTTACTCTTCGGAACAGATTTTTGGATAGTGCCGAAAAATAAAAAAAATATAAATGATTTATATTTTTCGATGAGTTCTGCATTTAACTAATAAACAAATAATCTGCAGCCAATTAAAATTTATTAAAATTCGTGGATTTACGTGGAGGAGTTTAACAGAGTTAAAAACACTTTCAGCAAGATTTTTAAAAAATAATAGTTTCAAAAATACTTTTATTTATTTGTAAAATAGTACTGAAAGCTTCATTAAAATCCGACAATTATTTTATTTTTGTGAGAATTTTCAAATAATGTGTTGGTCACCGAAAAACCTGAGTAACGTAAAATTGCATCATCGATTGTAAACAGTCGAAACATTTTCGGCAACGCTAACTCAAATAAAAACTGACAAAATTTCAAACATGTTAAAAGGGATTAAAATTATTTTTTAAATAAATAAATATTACTTTGATCTTTTCTCTTAATAATACTATAAACATTTTGATGGAAAAAGTTCATTTATTACGTTTTTGACCTTTTTAGTTCAAACTATGCTGTTTTTTCCGATTTAATGGAGGTACATACTTTGGTCGGGTTTCAATAAAAGCAATCGGAGTCTAACCGTACTGACGAGCTGTGATACAGCGAAACAGATCTGTCTGCGGATATATATATATATATATATATATATATATATATATATATATATATATACAAAAATCTTTATTATAATAGAATGGATATATACATATTTTTTTCAATACTCTATGATATAATTGTTCCAAAAATGTAAAATGCAAGGTACGGTTAAAGAGTGAACACGGGGCCAAAGATTTCACAACTGTAAAGTTCAATAACTGGTAGTAATCTTATTAGATAATCCTCTACGTTCTAGATCTTATTAGATTATCTTTTCGTTCACTGAGTTCTTTATACAAATCTATCGCTTAATATTTTCTTTTAAATGGATATTTGGGGATTATCTTCTCCATTCACGGACCTGGCATCATTATCTCTCTATTTATCTACCAATCTATCTATCAATCTATCTATATATCTATCTCTGTCTGTCTTTCTCTATGACTGTCTGTCTTTATGTCCGTGCCTCTGTCTCTATACATATATACATATAAATACTCAACGGTTTTTATTATAATGGTTAGGTTAACATATTCTCATTTACTAACTTTTCTACGTGTTCCCGCGTATGCTTCTCTCTGCCATAAACGTTGCATCATTTACGTATTTAATGGTAATAGAGTATGCTAAAAAATTAACCTTAGAATAAATGACCTCTTAATATTGCTCCACCCAAATGGTAGAATCATTTGTTGCCAACTGGACCACAGTGTTACGAACATATAAACAACACTTAGCCGCATACAAATAAAAAATAGGAAAATGCTTGGGATTGTCAAGTTCAAATCATTAATTATAGTGTTATATTTTATATTACTAATAAGTAATGTACCCCGGATTTTTTAGACTAATTTCTTCGTTTTTTAAACTCTCTTTTGAATTTTGTCTATATTTCTGAGAAGAGGTATTGTAACTATTCAAATTATGTACATTGATCGGACGGATGTGCATTGTGATGCAGTGGATATCGACTCGGACCGACAAATCAGGGAGCCGAGTTCGCATTCCAGTTGAATTCCTTGCTTTCACTTACGCACAAATACCCTCCCGTTATGGATTAAATAATAGGACAGATTGGGTTCTATAGCCTTGTTTCGCAACCAGTCTACCGATGAAAGCAGTGGCAACCTACTGCGGGATTATGTTCTGCCCAGTCAGTCATGTCTCTTTCGAGACATGATCGCCCAAAGCGTATATCACGTATGGCAGTTAACTGACTTACATTGATCGGACTGTTTTCCTTATCTTTATAAATGCTTTAGAACGTTTAGGCCGTTGTACTCTCTCGCCATCTTCAGGTGATATTAGCTGTAAATTCGAATCGAACAGTTGTTTTATTCTACAGTTAGATTGATCTAATTCCACTGCCATACCTTTGGAAATCACATGTTAATTCCCCTTGGCAACTCAATTCTCTGTTGTTGTTTTTTTTTTTTTTTTTTTTTGTTCTCTCTGCAGAGATTCCAAAGGAAATTAACGGAAACTGATATATCCAAGGGGACGGCATCTGGAATTACAACAATCTTCCACGTGGAATAAAGCTTTACGGATTTGGTTACATTTCAAAGTAATATCGCTTTTAAATTCGTTATCTACTCTTGTTGCTATTCTAAGGATAGAGAACTAATGGTAGTAATTGGTAGTAGTGAATACATAGCAGTCTAGAACTCATTTCTTCGTTTCTATTGAGATCTTCCTGTGTGCTAGTATTTTGCTCATCTTCTGGAACGCGTCCTTTGCCATGCCAATTCGCCTTCGGATCTCCGTGTGGCACTTTTCATCTCCTGTTAGAACAGTTCTAGACTGCTACGCGATGTTAGTTCTTCAGTACGGCTGTGAATGCTGGACAATATCATCGAAAATGAGGACAAAACTGGAAGCGGTCGAAATGTGGTTCTACAGAAGGATGCTACGGATGTCGTGGACTGAGCATACAAGCAACGACGAAGTGTTAGAAAGAATGGCAACAAAAAGGAAATTGATGCTGAGCATCAGGAAGAGACAACTGAAGTTCCTGGGACATGCAATGAGGAAGGAGAGCCTGGAGAACCTGATACTGACTGGAGAGATAGAAGGAAGGAGAGACAGGGTCTGATCAGGTGGATGACGGAACGGGGATTGCCAGGAGCAACAGGAGCAAACATACTAAGAGCCACAAGGGATAGGGAGATGTGGAGAGCCATGATCGCCTACGTCCTGAAGGGACAGGGCACATAGAAGAAGAAGAAGAAGAAGAAGAAGAAGAAGAAGAATACATAGCTGAAGTTGAGAAAAACTGATTCATGCCTTTACACAAAATACCGTTACATAAACACAAACTCGATATACCGATTAGGCTTTCGATGCTGTTAAATATCATTTAGTGCCAATTCAATTCTAAGAATAAAATATGTATATTTGCTAACAAGAGGGACAGCCCAACATGTGAGCTTAAAATTAGATTCCTGAAAATCAGGAAAAAAATATCTTAATAATTAAAAAAATTATTTCACTCCAAGCAAGGTAATTATGCTATTCAGATTAAAACGTGATTATTGAGAGTGAAATAAAATTAGAAGAAACCCCAGTCAATGAGTAGACCTCCCAATGACAGAAGATTGTGATTCATATCGCAATAAATTAAATTCTTTAACTCTTTTCATAAAAGCATGAGAATCCCACAAGTGCTAGAAATAAACTCTTAAAATAGAACATGCGGTTCGCTGTAGCTATTTTAACAATAAAAATATGAGACATAGTTTCCAATTTCGTAGTATGCTTAAAATTTGCTCACTGCGTACCAATAAGGAAACTTTATTTGAATAAATTAAATAATTATGTGACCAGCAGAAATAGCGAGGTGCAAAAAGATGGCATCAAAGTAGTTGTTGACGAATATAAGAAGCAACGTAGGTTTAAGAATAGTGACCTGCAGGAGTACTATACGTATGTTGACGTGGCCGTCCAACTAGATTTCATTACAGGATTTGTTAAGAGAAATGAAAGTCATATTTTTGATCTGAATGAAGGCCGGACGAAGTGACACACTAAAAAATTTTAGAGTTGAAAGTGCTTATAGAATTTTATCAGAGATAGCACACTCAGTGAGTTAAGTGCCATAGATGGTACACGATTGGACGATCATGTCTCAAAAGGGACATGACTGACTGGGGAGAAGATTTTCACCCAAAAGGTTGCGATTACTTTCTGCGGTAGACTGGTTGCCAGCTAAGGCTATAGAACTCAATCTGTCCTGTTATTAACTCATAACTAGAGGGAAGTGACGGATTAATACCTTTCCCAAGGGTATTTGCGAGTATGTTAATGCAAGTTATTCAACTGAAATTCAAACTCATCTCTCCGATTTGTCGTTCTGAGTCAATAGAAAACTCATAAAACTATAGTTAGAATAATCAGGTACTTCACCAGAGATTTTAAAGATCGGATATACGGAAAAAGCTTTTCAACAAGTAAGACGCAGCAACGCACTGAGGGAGGAATTTAGAGAGAATAGGCTCTTGTCGGCAAAGACATAAGAATAATCAAGAATCTCTACTGGCAGCAACCGGCCTGCATACGGACAGGTAACGACCTCAGTAGATACACAAAGATAGAAAAAGGCGTAAGACAAGGATGTGTCTTTTCACCGGATTTCTTCGACCTATACAGCGAGAATATTTTGAGGACCCTAGATGACACACCAAGATTTATTATTGGAGGCCACAACCTGAACAACATAAGATACGCGGACGATACAGTACTGATTGCGGACACGGAAAGGAAACTGCAAGATCTCATACAGAAAGTAGCAGTGGAGAGTGACAAGAAGGGACTACAAATAAACTTTAAGAAAACTGAGTGCATGGTCATCAGCAAAAGATACAACCCAAAATGCCAAATACAGGTGGGGGATAACAGAATCAAACAAGTCCAAGAATTTAAGTACCTAGGAAGTGTTCTAACAGGAGATGGAAAGTGCGACACGGAGATCCGAAGGCGAATTGGCATGGCAAAGGACGCGTTCCAGAAGATGAGCAAAATACTAACACACAGGAAGATCTCAATAGAAACGAAGAAAAGAGTGCTAGACTGCTACGTGATGTCAGTTCTTCAATACGGCTGTGAATGCTGGACAATATCATCGAAAATGAGGACAAAACTAGAAGCGGCCGAAATGTGGTTCTACAGAAGGGTGCTACGGATATCGTGGACTGAGCATACAAGCAACGACGAAGTGTTAGAAAGAATGGCAACAAAAAGGAAATTGATGCTGAGCATCAGGAAGAGACAACTGAAGTTCCTGGGACATGCAATGAGGAAGGTGAGCCTGGAGAACCTGATACTGACTGGACAGATAGAAGGAGGGAGAGACAGAGGAAGGCAGCGGATAACATATTTGCAGGGTCTGATCAGGTGGATGACGGAACGGGGGTTGCCAGGAGGAACAGGAACAAACATACTAAGAGCCACAAGGGATAGGGAGATGTGAAGATCCATGATCGCCTACGTCTTGAAGGGACAGGGCACATAGAAGAAGAAGAAGGCTTAAGAGAACCATTCCTTAGTACAACAGCTGGAATAACGTCAGGTCAGCATGTTTTTGTGATCTAGTTTCGAGATGTTAGTAGAAACAATGGACAGATCTATATGCACAGCAGACAGTTGAGATTCTGTTATATGCGGTATGTCAGCTAAATATAATCCTGATAAGTCGGAAATAGAGTTGTAAAAAATTCTAGAGCAAAGTATTCTGTTTTATCATGAGTAGATTACAGTACGTCAAGCTGATTGAAGAATGGAAGGATTGTGAATGTACTCTTGTTTAACACACTCTCACAGAACTCTCACAGAACTAGCAGTAATCAAAAGATCAAGGCATTTCTTATGATCCGAATGATGACGTTGGTACAGCTACTGTACGTGATTTCTGTTGGCTACAGCGGCTGATAAGACAGAACATAAACTGATTTATATTTTCGCCTGTATTTATTACCAGACTAGCAGTATAGCCCGGTGTTGCTCAGGTGTACTAAAAGCTTTAAAACTAATCCATAGTCCTGGTGCTCAGACTCAGCCTAAAGAATATTTGTGTGAAGTTTGGTGAGAATCGGATAAAAATTGTGGATTTGTATAAAGGACATAGACTGATAAACAGACACACACACACACACACACACACAAACATCTTGCCTTTTATATATATATATATATATATATATATATTATCGATTTTCTGAACTATTTTCAGAACTGCAACTTTGAAACTTCTGAATATCGTTTCTTATGTCTTTGTCTATGAGTGTATTAAATTTGATTAAAATTGGATCACTTCTTCTATAACATGATTTTTTCGATTATCGATTTTCGATATTTATCGGCGGTACCTCGACACAAAACCTAGCTAAGATCACTCGCAGACGCTTTAGTACAACTGTGTAAATTTTCAAGAAAATCGGTTCAGCCCTTTCGGAGTCTATAGGTAACGGACACATACACAAAGACACATACACACACACATACAAAGTTCCATTTATAAATAAATTTAGATTAGATAATCCTTCGTTTGCCCACTTGTATTAAAAGGACAAATATGACAGAAAGACGAAGAAGTGTGTGTTACGACATTTGTTTGCGAAGGATGCTTGAGGTTTTCGACAATTATTGCCACTGCTGCATTTTCCGGTGCCACCGCTCCGACTGCGTCCTAGTCGCTAGGCACCGCTCTCATTTGCGTCTAGGGTCCCTAACGTTCATCCTGCTGCAGTAGCACCTATGTTGGTTTGGACACCCTGTGCAGCGGCCAAAGGTTAAGCTGATGTTATTCATCCTGTCCCATTACCTAATTGTGGCAAACGCGCCGGTGAGCACCACAAAACATAAACCACCAATTATAATCAAAATCTGACAGTGCTAATCGGATTGTCGGTGTGCGGCAGTGGAATCGCGACTGGGTCGTCATTTCTAGTAAACTCAAGCAGGATCATCGGGAATAGGATACCATGATCAGGGAATCCGCTAAGGCCAAAAAAGCTGGCGCAACTCGTATGGTGAATGCGAACAAAAATACAAGTATATGTAAACTGCGTCTAGAGATTATATGCAAAAGAGATACTGTCAAATATTTTATGTAAAATTCATAGATATGTGTTATCCAATGAAATAACTTGTATTATTATTATATAGCGAGTAAGCATGAAAGCAATTAATTCCCAATTTTCAATTTCAGAAATAGGAGACCCAAATGCGTCAAGTGCGTTCATATTTTAGGCCGTTAGAGCTCTTATAGTCTTAAGAGAAACAAGGTGTAAAGCATTAAGGAAGTTTGCTGTTGTAAGAAATCAAATAAAGAAACCCATTTTAATAAAACAACATAAGGAAAGAAGATTGCAGTGGGCAAAAAATACATGAAAACTGATATCAGTAAAATACTTTTTACAGACGAATCAAGGATCACCCTCGATGGGCTCGATGGATGGGCTCGCGAATGGGTTTGCGAGCAACATGACACAAGAAAATTTTTTAACGCCAACAAGGAGGCGTTGGGATCATGATATGGGCTGGGACTATTGATAATATGTGTCTATTTAAAATGAAAAACCAGAGTTAAAATGAATTCCAAAAGTTATTGTGATTTTCTAGAGCAATATTTCTTTGAATGGTTTGATAACCAGTCTTTAGCCAAGCGTAGTTCTAAAATCTTTATGCATGACAACGCACCAAGTCATGCATCAAAGTTTACTAAATCCTGGTTGAGGGTAAACGGATTTGTTGAAGCTTCTCTCATGGACTGGCATTCAAATAGCTGTGACTTGAATCCCATTGAGAATCTGTAGAGCATCCTCAACAGCAAGTGTGACCCCTGGGAGGTAGTTAAAGTTGCTGCAAACAACTTACCAGCCGCTAAAATTGCAAATCTACCATCAGATGATGACAATAGGCTGCTAAGTGTTATTGAAACTACTGACAATCAAATTAGTCTGTTTTGTTAATTTAATAATTTTTTTTCCAAACAAAAGCAATAGTTTTCTCTATCACTATATATCTAAGTTAATAGTATTGAGTAGAATCTAAACAACATCATAATAAGACTTTAACATTAAAGACGCAACTCTTTATACCAATTCATAACTTGCATATAATCTCTAGACGCATTTTATAAGTATTACGATGTATAGATTATTGTAGCTAAAGTTCTTATAAGGTAAGTGGTGGTAGAAAGATTCTATTTATGCTAAAACATAAATATTATAAATAGAAGCTAAACACACACGCACACACACACACACACACACACACACACACACACACACACACATATATATATATACGCATGATGACTAAAAAGTAACAAATTAAAATTAAATCAAAACTCTTATAATGTTTTTATTAAGTATAATTTTTTAAAAAAAGCTCATGGGAAGAAAACCTGTAGCAGTCGGTTTTATTTAAAATTTAACAGAGGTACAAGATTTCGCTACCAGCTTCTCTAGCCGACTAAGAATCATGACATCTGATTTCACAAAGAACGCTTGTGGTGTGGAAAACATAATTTATTCTATTTAAGTTTTTCTAAAGTATTGGTTGGTATAGTAACCTTGCCCTTTTAACCATACCCAAAGAAAGAAAGTCAAGACTTCTGGCTGGCCATTCATACATAAAATAGAGGGTTATTTTTCAATCATTCTGTAAATCAACATATATATGTGTTTCTATGTGTGGATGTGCGTGTATATATATATATATATATATATAAGAAAGAATATTAATAAAAAGTTTTGAATTTAAAAATGTACTTTTGTTTATTTTTATTATTGTATTTTATATTTCAGACCGCCCTCGGTCCTTCATCAGAAACGAGTGATTTTTAAATTTGAATTAGAAACGTATTTCGCGATAGCGTCCGAATATTTTTTTGTGTTTACATCACGTGGTGTGTTTGTTCACAACATGCGGCACGTCCGTAGAGAAAGTCTGTTTGTTTTAGATAAAAATTTCTTGGAATATCTGAAAAAAAATTTTAGCTATTAAAATATTTGTAAAGATTCAACACAACTAAGTCCCTATTTAACCCTAGCTTGTGTGTATTTAATTTTAAAATCCAGTATTTTTCTTTCTTTCTGCGTGTGTATGTAGAACTAAAATTGGAGAACTAGAATTGGAGTCTATTAGTTTTTATTAATATTCTTTCCTATACATATTAAGACAGTATACGTGGATCATCACTATGTTATATATATATATATATATATATATATATATATATATATATATATGTGTGTGTGTGTGTGTGTGTGTGTGTGTGTGTGTGTGTGTTTGTCATCGGACGAGTTTAGTTAATTGCCTAGCATCCTAGATAAACCTATGGTATACTCCTGGGTATATTCGACTAAATAGGAATTTAAATAATTTTATTTCGCTCCATCGATGATGCGAGTGAGAATAAGTATATATATATATATATATATATATGTAGATATATATATATATGCATATATATATATATTCTTATATATATATATATATTTGTGCACAGACACACCCGCACATATATATGTATGTATAGATACATACATATATATATATATATATATATATATATAAACATAATTTGAACAATTACGTATATGTAAGTAAACGAAATGTGTATATATATATATATATATATATATATATATGCATGAACATAAGTGTAGACTCTCTTGGATACATATACGTAAGAAAGAAACAACCGTATGAGATATGAGTGTAAAAAGCAATACACACATATATGATTATCTGAAGGGTAAAATCAAATAACAACAAAGAATATAGCAACAATCACTTCTAACGTAACAAATAGAAGCACGAACACACACCCATGCACTTATCTAGACATACATTTTTTATTTACACGTAATATATATATATATATGTGTGTATATATATATATAATGATTTTTTTTTTGTATTAGTTTAAATAAAATCATTATAATTCAACCCGACAGTGTCTTTGCGTGTTGGTCTTGATTGTATTTTCATCCAATCCTTGATTATAATTTTACTTGATTTATGTTGTCTGGCTCCGACCAATTTCTGCTTAATGGAAACTTTCACTGAATACTTTTCAGCAGTCAAGATTCTTAGTTGACCCTTGCTTATGTAATCGTTTTGTTAATTTACCTTAATTAAAGAAGACATCAAACATTTTTGAAGTTCTTGTTATCATTGTTAACGAATTCGCATTACATTTTTCGTCATAAAAACTGGCTTATACATATATTGTGTTAGACGAAATCTCCAAAACTTATAGGAAAAGTTTTCCGACATAATTTATTTTAGACAAAAACTACAAACTTTTTATAGATTTTTCTTCATTACACAGGTTTTGAGTCAGAGTAATTTACGTTTTGCAAAGAATTGTCAGAATTTTCTTGGTTTTTACATTTTATAGCGTGAATAGATTTATTTATACTTTCGGAACCCGTGGAATTTCTACGGAAGGATAATCATGATTTCCTGGAAAAAATTTACTTTCTCATACTACAAATGATAGTAACGTCTTCAAACAGAAAGTTGCTGTATAATAAAATAACGATAACACAGAGTAATTTTATTAAAATATCTATAAAAGTAATGTTCATAGAAGCTATTTTATTGTAATCATGTATTATATTAAGCGGTGTATGCACAGACCATAACCAAAATTCTGTACGCTATTTTGAGAGAGATTTTGAAAGAGAATTATTTTTTTATTACTGAAAAATCATGGCTCCTGTGTTCATTGTAAACAGTAAAGTCCAAATAAATAATGGTCGCTGGATACGACAAACAGACCTATAGATTTCACTATATTGTACAATACACACACATATACACACTCACACTTACTGCTACAACCAAAAGCTTAAGCTGCTACTGATACGCAATGCTATCGGCCCTCTCCTTCTACTCTCTCACTCTTTACTACCCTTCCGTTTGGCAAAGGTGAGAGAATGGCTGAAAAGAGTAACGTTTAAAACGATAGATGGGAAGAAAAAGCTCGTATAGTGATTAAGTGGCGTAACGGACAGACGAACTAAGTAACTAAGGAAGGAACACGCATAATTCTTATATGATTGTTATTCTCGTTACATATGATTGTCATCTGAAGAAGTAACCTCCTAAATAATAAAACTAACTGAAGGCAGGGAATAAATTTATATATATATATATATATATATATATATATATATATATATATATATATATATATTGTCGTTCGCAGACAGCTTTGTTTGGCTATATCACAGATCTGTTAGGCTGCATAACAGCTCGTCAGTACTGTTAGACATCCAATTGTTTTTACCCAGGATTGTAACCCGACCGAATTGGCGTCAGTCGCAATTCTACCTTTGAGCTATGGGCGCTCGGTAGAAGGCGGCACACTTTTAACGCGTGATATACCATGTATACATATGCCAGTAGTTAGAGAGTTCTAATTCATTAATGTTATATATATATATATATATATATATATATATATATATATATATATATATATATGTAAATTCAGATAAAACTTAGCGGGGGAATAGCCATTTTCAACATTTTCACACCCTTAAATACAAAGAATGAGGAAAAATTCTAAGCCCAGATGTTAGCTCCAGTAAATGAAGGTTGGCAGATATTGCTATTTATAGGGTTAAGCTAGCGGAATTTTAGTAGTAATTTCTTTGGTAGTGGGTGGTATGTGGCTTGACCCTTGAGTTAGTCGTGTTAGGTGGTGGGGAAGTAACTGCATAGCCAAATTTTAAAAAATTCTTATTGTGACTTATTGGCAGAATGGGATGATTATTGCAATTAATACTTATTTCTATGACGACACATACTAATGATCGCCATTCCTATACTTAGGAGTATATTCTGGTATTTAAATTTTGAAATTTTAATTTTTTCTCTGTTGGTTTTATAGAGTTAAGCTAGCGAAATATTAGTAGTAATTTCTTCTTTGATCGTGAGAAGTATATATATATATATATATATATATATATATATATATATATAAATTAATCGTATCACCCCGAGCAAGGCGGTAAAACCACTAATGTGCAGGGAGCTACGTTATATTGAAAAGATTGGAAAAGAGAAAGCCGAAAACCACATCCTAAACAGGGAACAAGGGAGGAGACTCTTAACCTGTTCAATAGACGTGGGTGGAGTGTGAACCGGGCGATAGATGGATCTATCTACTCCAATTGAAAATATATATATATATATATATTTGGATGTATGGAATTTTACAAAAAAGGATTAACTCCGACATATTTTTAATTTATTTGTTTAAACACTAATTTTTTAATAGATACTCGTATTTGAATAAATACTCGGTTTTTTATTATATATCTAGCTGTTCGAATAATCAAAAATTCTTGTTAAGAAAATACCTATCCTCCAGCAGAATTCGAACCTGCGTCTTCTAAGGACAACTGTCAATTGATTTTCAAGTAACTCCAACATTGCAATTTCTATTTTAACATATATATAAATAACTTTAATTTATTTATTTAAATAGTATTTTAATGAGATTGAGAAGATACACTGTTGTTTTATTTTATATAATTAAATAGTACATTGAATTATATTTACCAGTCTGAATAATCGAGAAATCTTGTTTGGAAAATATGCAGGTCCTAATACAAACGAAACATCTTTTCGATTTCTCGATTATTCAGGCCCGTAGACATAAATAAATATACTGTTTAATTATGAAAAAAACATCAAAGATAAATTATATATATATATATATATATAGTGTATCGAGGCAGCAAATAATTTTCTAAACATATACTGTTAAATATAAGAGACAATGAACAATTCTAAACATCTTGTCTTGGCTTGATAAAGACAAAAATCTCCAACATTTGGATAATTTATTATTAAGTTAGTTCTAAGCTTTCTGCTCCCATGAGTCATTTGCAGAGAGGTTATAAGGACGGTAACACAAAAACGTCCACGGTCAGCGACGGTTACCAAAAATAACAAACGTAGTTCGCAATTTTGCAATGCGGTTCTATGACGTCACACCGCGTGATAACGCAAAATGAAAACAGAACTATATATTCAAATGCAATGTAATGTATTATGCCCAGATTTAAACGTGATTTTATTTAGTGTGGATTGTTCACACACACACACACACACACACACACACACACACACACACACACACATATATATATATATATATATATATAGTCATCCGCAGACAGATCTGTTTCACTGTATCACAGAACATCAGTACGGTTAGACACCGATTGCTTTTAACCCAGGATTGAAACACGATCGAATTGGCGTCAGTCAGCGATCCTACTCCTGGGCTATGGTCGTTCGGTAGAAGAAGGCAGAATGTTATCATGTATATTGTAATTATACACGCCCAATAGCCAGAATGCTCTAATTCTTTAGTGAATGAGCGATGCATATGTATATATATATATATATACAATTATATTATAACATATAATATATAATATATAAAAATATTATATATATATATATATATATATATATATATATATATATATATGTAAACATGTTACGGAAATTAACGAAATTTAACGAAACTTGGTTATAAGCAAACGACAATTTGTAATTAATTATTTTGGACATTATTTTTACCGATACTCGTATTTAAGTAGATATTCTGTTTTTAATTAAACAGTATTTTATATTTATATCTACCGGCCTGATTATTTCACGATAAATTTTATTGCGAAAATGTGTGCTATCCAGCAGGATTCGAACCTGCGACCCCTATTTAATTGTGTTATATAAGCATGATAAAAACCTCGTCTGATCAAGAGGCTATTCATGGTCGAGTGGTTAAGACAGTACCAGATCAAATGGTAGGTTCCCCTATGTAAATAGGGGTCGCAGGTACGAATCCTGCTGGATAGCACACATTTTCGCAATAAAATTTATCGTGAAATAATCAGGTAGATATAAATATAAAATACTGTTTAATTAAAAACAGAATATCTACTTAAATACGAGTATCGGCAAAAATAATGTCCAAAATAATTCATTACATATATATATAATATTTATTCTCCCCTATATATATATATATATATATATATATATATATATATATAGAGAGAGAGAGAGAGAGAGAGAGAGATAGATAGATAGATATAGATATAGATATGAGGGGGTGGGATAAACGTGCAGAAAAAATTAACGAAATGAAAGAAGAAAATGAAACAAACAAAGAAATAAAACAGAAAAAAAGAATGAGAAAAGAAGAACATAGGAAAGAAAGACAAAACATAAAAAGAATAAGCGAATAAAATAGAGAATAAAAAAGAACCTTCTACTTCTATGTGCTATTTCCTTTCAGGACGTAGGCGATCATTCAAAACTTATGTAATATCAGGAGAGTCAATACAGAGACAGAGAAATCAAAAGTAAAATAAACATTTTAAAATAGATAAATGAGGAGAAATGAACTTCAACAAAGAAAAATAAAATCTTGAAAACTGACGAACGGATTATTGGAAGTAAAATAAAAGTCAAATATACTGAAATTAACTTCATGTTTTAAGCTCAAATAGGGCGATGCAGTTAAAAATGATTGAGTGGCTATTACTGAATATGTTTGGCCTGTAAAAAACGTACATTTGAGATATTTTTCTTTTGCTGACACCTCATCAAATGCCACAAACAGAAGGGGAAAAATAATAAATATATTTTGGCAATCGTCTACTCCATTTTCTTCGAAGAAACACCCTCATTAAAATTTGACAGGCCCACGGAGTTAGCTACTTTTATCGTCAGGATTGGCGCATCATTTTGTTTGAGAAATCAGCAAAGAATTTAAAGATTGAAATTAAAACTTACTTTTCTTTAAAGAGAAGCGGCAGTCTTCTTAACACTTCCAATATTTCTAACCAGATTGGCTAATTCATTTTTCTCCGGCACATTTAACATGACACTGGGTGAAAAGAAAAAAAAAAAAATACAGTTCATTAATGTCAAACGAAAAAAATAATACAGGGTTGTGATCGATTGCCACCGTTATGCTCATTTTTTTCCGTAAATTCTTTTGACTTTAAATACGTAAAAATCATTTTTGACGTCATATGGCAATAGGAAGTAAATCAATATTTTTACCTATATAAAGTAAAAAAAAATCAATATATATATATATATATATATATATGTAACAAAATATATAGCAAAACAGAAGGAAGCAGAAAAAAAGCGTTTCCAAGTTCTGATATAATAAAAAATGCCTCGATACAAAATTCAGCACGAAGATTGTAGAGCAGAATACACTGAGCAAATAAGCAGTTGCACCATGCAGCCTGGGTTTCAACCGTGAGGTATCATCAGACAGAAGGTGATGTTACTTCACTATTGAAAACCGGAAATTCTGACGCGACTGCTTATTTGACAATATATATATATATTAATCATATCACCCTGAGCAAGGCTGTAACACTACTGATGTGCAGGGGGCTACGTGAGAGTGAAAAGATTGGAAAAGAGAAAGCCGGAAACCACGTCCTAAAGAAGAAACAAAGGATGAGCCTCTGCACCTGTTCAATAGATTTGGGTGGAGTGTGAACCGGTCGATAGTTTAGTCTATCTACTCCAATTGAAAAAAAAAAAAAGAAAAAAGAAAAGACTAAAAAGATTGGAAAAGAGAAAGCCGGAAACCACATCCTAAACAGGGAACAAAGGATGAACCTCTGCACCTGTTCAATAGACATGGGTGGAGTGTGAACCGTTGGCGTATATATATATAGTCATCTGCAAACAGATCTGTTTCGCTGTATTAGTAAGGTTAGACAGCCGATTGCTTTTATCCAGGACTAAAATCCGATCGAAGTGGCGTCAGTCGGCGATTCTACCAATGAGTTATGGGCGCTTGATAGAAGGAGGCATACTTTTAGCATGTGAAATAACATGTATTTATACACTAGTAGTTAGAGTGTTCTAATTCATTACTGAATGAACGATGCGTGTATATATATATATATGTGTGTGTGTGTGTGTGTGTGTGTGTGTGTGTGTGTGTTCAGTAATACTCACGGCTTCTCACGCA
Source organism: Ascarosepion bandense (assembly GCA_037127315.1). Classification (NCBI taxonomy): domain Eukaryota; kingdom Metazoa; phylum Mollusca; class Cephalopoda; order Sepiida; family Sepiidae; genus Ascarosepion; species Ascarosepion bandense. The sequence goes on from JBBBDQ010000214.1 coordinate 1,291,625, forward strand.
TCTTTCATTCAGTAATAGATTTGAACACTCTCAGTTACTTGCGTGTCTTTACTTTGTGTATATAACACGTTAAAATCTACTTCCCTCCACCGAGTGCCAGTAGCTTAGAGATAGAATGGCTAACCGATGTCAATTCGGTCATGTTTCAATCCTGGCTAGAAGCAATCGGATGTCTAACTGTACTGATGAGCTGTGATACATCGAAACAATACAATCTGTGGGTGAATATATATATGCACACCACTCGTTTTTATACTACTTGTCTCTTTCTCCTTCTGTCGGATATTACCTCACGGTTGAAACCCAGTGAGGTTCTTATTTGCTAAGTATATATTTATATTAAAGGTAGAGACACTTTTTTCACTGACTTATATTTAAATATATTTTCTAATCATTTTTGATAATGTACACTTTATTTTTTTAAATATCTTTGAAGAGTAGACCTTTGACAAGACAAAAAACTGCAATCTAGCGTTGCTAAATCAAATACAGTTTTTAATGTCATGCACTTTCTAGGCGTTAGCCATAAGCACTCTCTTCAGATTTGAATTTGTATGAGATAAAATGGTAGGTTCTTTTAATGCTACCATGTCAGAACATACCAATCCAGAAATTTTCTAAAGTGCTTAAGTGAACAGCTATAGAAGTACAAATACTTCCCCTAGTATTCATTTGTGAAATTAAAAAACAACTATATCTCGATGACATAAGAACCATAATCTATTTGCTTCGTAGTGTTATAATGTCTTTGGCAGCCACAAAATATTTCCTTAATCTATATATTCTATGTTTCTTGTAAGTACATCGGATCTGCAACCTTTTAATAAAATAAAATTTTAAAAAATGTTCAAAATAAACTGCGTCTTTCTTATTTTGCAAAAATAAGACACTAATTGATTTTATTTTGTTTATTTACTTGTTTTTAGTATTTGTCATTATTACTGAGAAGAGGGAGTATTTACATTATTTAAACCTCACGCTTAGGCGATCATGTTTCGAAAGAGACATGACTGACCGGGCAGAAGTTTATCCCGCAGTAGGTTGCCATTACTTTCTGTGGTAGACTGATTGCCAGCCAAGGCTATAGAACCCAATATGTCCTGTTATTTGACTCATAGCTAGAGGTGGAAGATATGTATTATATTATTGAGTAGTAATTAGTGGGGTTCAGTTTATTACTTCATAACAATATAAAACAATCCCCCATTTTCTTCCAAGTAGAAGCCTTAATCATGTTTTCAACTATTATATTCACTCAGTTAAGTGCCATACGTGATACACGCTTGGGCGATCATGTCTCGAAAGAAACATGACTGACCGGGCAGAAGATTATCACGCAGTAGGTTCCCATTACTTTCTGTGGTAGACTGTTTGCCAGCCAAGGCTATAGAACATAATCTGTCCTGGTATTTAACCCATAACTGGAGGAAAGAGACAGATTAATACCTTTCCCAAGGATATTTGTGAGTATGTGAATGCAAAGAATTCAACTGAAATTTCAACTCGGCACCCCGATTTTTCGTTCCGAGTCGATATCCACTGCTCCACAACGCACATCCAGTTGATATAGGTTTTTGTTAATGTCTCTGATTTGGCCCAAAGATTTGTGAATTTAATACCTGGCTACAGCACTGGTAATTTTATAACTTAGAGTAGCTAGTCTCAATCTTTTTAACATTGCGTAACCCTTTAAATTTATTTAATGTCTTAAGGAACCATGGCACAAAACATAATTACATAACATTTTTTCATTATATATTTCCAATGATTGTTATAATTTAAAATTTAATAGGTTAGATGGGAGGGTGTAAATATTACAGCATTACAATAACCAAGAATATTTTGCGCGTGTTTAGTAATATTACGTCTATCGAATTGAATGAAAAGTCGAAAGTACATTATCTTATCTCACTTGTTCTCAGGGAACACTTGACGACCTTTTGCGGAACCTTAGGGTTCTAGGGAACCCTGGTTGAGAAACGCTGCGTTAGACTCTTCACCTGTTCTTCCTTACTTACACCTCATCCCAGCTTCACTCGGTTATAGCAGTAGGTTATAACCAAAGAATAAAATCTGTTTTACTCCTAGAAATTGTCTTGTGGGTAATGATTTGACTGAAAATTAATTTCTAAGCCATAAACATTTGGCAGAAAGAAGCTGCACCCGGTGTCTAGTTGCAACATTAAATCTTCTACGTTCCTTGGAATATGAAAAATCAGTTAACGATTCATCAGAATTTTTTCTTTCTATTTTTTTTAAAATCACGCCTAAAATATCACAAACAAGGATACGTTCTAGCACTAGTTTTAAAAAGCTACGACTATGGTTGCAGCCTAATATCATGCTGTTCTTACAGTAAATGAAAGTGTATACATTTGTGCAGTACATCACTAAAAATATTCCCAATGGTGGTTATATTTATTAATAACAAAATAGGTTCAATGGCAGGATGTATATATCACATTATTACAATAACCAATAATATATTGCGTTTTTAGTAAAATTACGTATATGGAATTAAATAAAAAGTCACAAGTGCATTAGCTTATCTCACTAGCTAATCTCACTTGTTCACGCCTAGCCCTTAATGACATTTTGCGGAATTCTAGGGTTCTGGGGAACCCAGGATGAGAAACGCTGACTTAGAGATTTGAATTAAAAGGAGATAACTACTTCGCATATAGAAGTGACATCGTACATAATTATTATATCCCAGTGATCGAAGTAAGTGTTTTATTCACAATTATTAGCACCTGAAAAAGATGGAGCGTAAAATGGCCGAAACGTCATAATCATAGCAATAAATTAGAGACAACAATCCGAACAATATAAATCATGTACTTTTTTAATTATAGAAACAATGACGACTACCTTATAGTCTATAATTTTGGGTCGATAAATCTTTAGAATCATTTTCTGGAATATTCCAGAAAGGAATCAAGTATCCGACGTTTCATAAACTTATGCATAAGGCCAATATTTTATTACTATGTTTGCAACATTTCGACCGTCTTCAGATTCTAGGAAATTTAAACCGAACCCTTTATTTCGATCTCGGGGATACATAATTCACATCATAAGCCATGCCATTTCAGGATTTCATGTCGATATCTCCCTTTAACCCAATTCTCTAAGTTATTTGTTCACCACTGCTGTAGCCAGGTATTGAACTCACAACTCTTTGGGTCAAGTCACTGGAACTAACCAACGCTTATATCCAATGTCCGTGAGGATAAATCAACGGTAGGTTTTAAATTTCCTAGCACGTGAAAAAGGACGGAAAGTATGAAACCACGTAAACATGGCAATAAAGATGAAGAGAACAGTCTGAAAATTGTAAATAGTGTATCTTTAATTCTAAAAAATATGACGTCTATTTCATATAATCTATAATTTTAGGTCGATACTTATTTTAGCATCATTTTCTGAAAGATTTCGAACAAGAATCAAGTGTTCCAGGTTTCATAAAGTTATGCATAAAGCCAATATTTTAACACTGTCCTAGCGTGGCAAATATGCTTATAACAATCCGAACATATTGCGTTCAGTGGATGCGACGAGAACAAACGGAAACCCTAAAACTAAAGGACATACGTTGTCAAATGATTCGATGTCTCTCCGTGGATGTACACTAAAATCAAATCTTATATTTAAAGGGCAAAACATGTATACTTATGCGAAACACAAATATAAATTTGTATCTGCATTTTCAGTTAATCGAAAATGCAGCTCCGTTCAAGAATAAGCAAAAATAATCCGATCTAAATCTAGTCTTCAGTCAAGAAGTTTAAGCCTTTCGGAGAGAAATGAGGAACTCCTTGCTTTCCTTTCTTTGCTTCTGTTATCATTAAATCCACTTAACTCTATATGGCTAGCCAGGCTTCAGCCATTACTCCCAAATCTGATTGTTCAAGAGTTTTCAAGTTACATTTATTCACTGCTAGAATCCTGCTTACAAAAACGGCGGACATAAATTTCGATCATAAACCTGACTGTAAATTTTGTATATATCCTGCATCTCAAAATAAAACACAAGCTCTTCCCAAACCCTTCAGTATTTTTTTTCTTTCGGTTTTCTTTCATTTTTGCTGGTTTAATACTCGGCTAGCCAAATATATTCACGATTTTTGTATCAATAAAATATATTAATACTCTTGTATAATTTTTAAGAGTCGTAAATATAGTTTGGTGAATATGTTTGCTTCTATGATTTTTAGGATGTGAGTTGTAATTCTGTTGGTATCGGCTCGGTACGAGAATTCGGAGAGCCGAGTTCAAATTCCAGTTAAATTAGTTGCATTCACATACGCGCAAACACCCTTGTGAAAGGTATTAATCTGTCTCTATTAATCCATGGGTTAAATAGCAGGGTAGATTGGGTTCTACGGCCTTGGTTAGCAACCAATCTACAGCAAAATATACTAGCAACCTTCTGCGGGAGAGATTCTCGAAAGAGACATGCTTCACCGAGCAGAACTTTCTTCTGTCCAGTCAGTTATGTGAAAAGTTTAGAAAAGAGAAAGCCGGAAACCACATCCTAAACAGGGAACAATGGATGAGCAATAGACGTGGGTGGAGAAGAATTTATAAATTGTAAGCGATTTTGACATTATTTTTGTATATTAAATTAAACTTAACAAAAGTCTCAAGAGCCATTCCTCTTAGACGGTGACTGAATGTAAGAAGTAAAATTAAAATGAACTGTTTTCTTTTAAGGAAACATTCTACGGCAGTATTAGACCATCATGCACAATAAAAAAATCGAATTTAAAATAGGTATTTTTTTTTTGACAACTTCATTTTATCAGACTAAAATATCAATGCAAATTTGTACATTTCTTTTTTCCTGAGAATTGACAAAGATATATTAAACTGTTTGTTCAGCCTATTTAGATTGTCTAATGGAATGGTTACTTGTCGATTCACTTACTAAAGTTGTAAATAATATGGATTTTCTCATAGTTCCCATATCTTAATATTTTAATAAATGTGTATAAATCTAATATAACTCCATTCTTTTACCTGAATAATGAAGTAAACAGTATTTGCTATATTTCTGAGATGAGGTATTATTTACAGTATTTACATTATCCGGACTATTGTCCTTATCTTTGTTGCCATTTGTACCTCGTTCAATGTTTAAAAATTTCTGGCACCTTCTTCAGATGAAATTCCTAGCACGTTCTTCAGGTGCTAAAAATTTCAAACGGAACCCTTGATTACAATCACTGAACTCTATTCCTTTTGATAGTCACGAGTTATCTCCCTCTAACCATGTAAGTTACTTGTTCACCACTGCTCTAGCCTTGTATTGAACTCACAGCTCTTTCGGTCAAGTCACAGTAACTTACAGGGCTAGAGGGAGATAACTTATGACTACCAAAAAAGACAATACTACGCAAGGAATGAAGTTCATATACCCCAGATATTGTAATAAAAGATTCAGGTTAAAATTCCTGGCGCCTGAAGAAGAGCGTACAACGGTCGAAACGTCGTACAAATTGCAACAAAGATGAGGACAATAGTCTGAATAATGTAAATATTGAAGTAAACAGTGTCTAAAATTTTCTAATTTCTGAAAAACAAAAAATTCTCAAATAATGGGAGGTAGGTGTGATTGTCTATGATGGTTAATTGATAGCAGCTTCGTTTTGGAAGCATTACAATTTACGAGCCACTTCTTGCCACAGTCCGTAGTAGACTGGGGTAAGAAACCCCCTGCGCAATAGTGGCGGTGGAATGCCTTGCTTGAGTTGAAATGATTAAAAAAAAACTTTTATCATATCTTTAGGCATTTATAACAATTCTAATCATTGTTTTTTAAAATTATATTTTAAAAGTAAATAGTAAATATTGCCTAGGAGTTATTTAATGTAATTACAGTGTCAAGAGAAAGGTTTTTTAGCAATACATTTTTTGGGGATCGGAGGTCAATGGTTTCTCATTTCGCATTCATTACCGAACCGCCAATGCTACATCCGTACGAAATTTAATAATTTTTGTTATTACAATGTTTTCAGTCAAATAGTTTATTAAGGTTGACTAAGTATTATAAGCATTATTGGGTCAAGGCGCCAGTCTTAATATTTTTCTTTGATGTAGTGTGGAGCGTCAACATTTAGATTTCATGATTTTCTTTTCGACTTACACTTGCGATTCATTTTAGTCGTTTCCGCTTTTGGAAGTCCGAAATGATGACATTTTTTGCAGTACTTTGTTTGTAATTCTGTAACGCCAGTCTACAATATTCGAAGAATAAGGTTTTTCGCCAACAGCTACGCACTTCACTGACTCGAAGGTATTTATAACCACTGATCTGACGAAGCAGTTGCATAGAGATGAGAATTTGAATATTTTGTAACGCGTTTCAGTGATATACATGACATCTATATTAATGTTTCAGTCTGACAAATTTGATTCAGTGTATGTTTCAATTTTTTATACTAATGTTTTGGTTTTGGTGTTGGGGGAAGCACTATCGCTATCGTAGCCCGTTCAATTGCTTTATCTCGTATACAAAATTTGCTATAACTGATACTTCATCTTCTTTTGCTCTTACTTTTCAGGACCTAGACGATCATGGACATTCACTTGGCCCTGACTCTTGTCGCGCTCAATGCTTTTCCACTTGGTCAGTCAGTTAAGTGCCATACGTGATACACGCTTGGGCGATCATGTCTCGAAAGAGTCATGACTGTCTGGGCTGAAGATTATCTTGCAGTAGGTTGCCACTGCTTTCTGCGGTAGACTTGTCGCCGACCAAGGCTACAGAACCGAATCTGTCCTATTATTTAACCCATAACTGGAGAGAAGAGACAGATTAATATATTTCCCAAGGGTAGTTAGTTGCGCGTAAGTGAATGCAAGGAATTCAACTGGAATTCGAACTCAGCTCCCCTATTTCTTGTCGATATCCACTGCACCACAACCCAGATCCACTTGGTATCTCCCAAATCCTGCTTCGCCACCTACTTGCTCAAGCCTATCAAGTATGTCCCGTGCTGCTTTTCTCTGTCTCAATTTCGTTCTATCCTTCCTGTGAGTATTATATTCTCCATACGCTCCTTGCTCATTACGTGGCCCAAGAACCTCAGCTGTCTCTTTCTGATGTTAAGTATGTGTTGTCTTCTAGTTTGCATCCCCACCAACACCTCATCGTTGATCATGTGCTCGGTCCATGGTACCCTCATCATCCTTCTGCAGAACCACCTTTCGCTATATGCCTTGTGAATCTTCTTAATCAATGAAAAATATTCCAACATTCACTGCCATACAAATGGATTGATATAATAGCCTATCCAGCACACTTTCCTTTTTTTTTAATGAGAGTGCTGGATTGTTCAGAGAGATATTTGAGGTGTTTTTCCACACCCTGAAATTTTATTATGGATTTGAAGTAGGTAACCTCACTGCCTTCATTCTAATTCCGTATCGTATAGCATTTCCAGCACTCTTTTCTTTATTTTTAATGAGCGTGCTGGATTGTTCAGTGAGATATTTGAGATGTTTTATTCCACATCCTGAAATTTTATTATAGATTTGAAGTTGGTAATCTCACTGACTTCATTCTAATTCCATATCATATTTCTGTTTTCGAAATAATTATCTTGCATCCTATTACTTGGAAAACTTGTCTCAGAATATTGAATTTTTGTCGAAAATATTTCTTATGCAACTATAAATTCCAGTGTCATCTGCATAGCCCACCTTTAGGGGTTACATGAGTTGAACTATTCAGAGGAATGTACTTTTACGACAAAAAAACTAAAGGAAAACAGAATAGAATGAATCTTCTGTTAATGCCTTTATCTCTTTGCTTGTTTTCTTTAAACAGAAATTACTGCTCATGTTTAAATATTTCTTCATGAACAATGTTCTACATAACATTTCCAAGCTATTCAAAATCACAAGCGAAATTTTTGCAGGCTCCTCCATTTTCACAAATAAAACGTATTTATTTATTTACATATGTTCATATTCTGCATGATCTTTGGATTATATTATTCTGTGAACGCTATCGTGATTATGTGTGCAAATATTTATATACGTATGTGTGCATTTGTAAACTGGGGTAAATGAGTGTGTATGTGTAAGTTTGCTAATATATAAGTTGAAGATACGATTTATGAATTTATATATTAGACTCTATAGTGACACGTTTCATTTCATGAAATAACTTTTTCAGAATAATAATGGTTTCGTGTCCCCCCGCCACGCATGTGCACACACAAAAAAAAACAATATTTCTTTATATAACAACAGAAACAATGTTCTAATGCTTTATTTTAAAAATGAAAAGACACTATCTCGAATTTCAGCCATGTTTGATTCGCAGGGCTTAGAATAAACGCTATTAACATACAATATGCGCCACACAATTAAATGGGTCTAGATTGTCTTATGGTTAATTTGGAATCATTTAAACACAAGGAAAGCTACCAAATTCCATCCGCCAGATCAGTCAGTCAGTTAAGTGCTAAACGTGATGTAGGCTTGGGCGATCATGTCCCTCTTGAGACATGACTGACTGGTCAGAAGATTTTCCCGCAGTAGGTTAACATTACTTTCTGCGGTTGAACCCAATAAGTTATGTTATTTAACCCTTAACTGGAGGGAAGTGGCGGATTAGTACCTTTCCCAATCGTATATCTGCGCGTGAGTGAATGTAATGAATTCAACTGGAATTCGAACTCGGTTCTACATTTTTAGCATTAAATAACCCACAGAGGATAATATAAGCTAAACAAAACTGAAACTCAAACTCAAACTCAGAAAACAGGTTTCTTAACTCCAGTAGCTGGTCTTGCTTTTCAATTATTGAAAAATATTTATTTGAAGTAGTTTCGAATATCCACATCTTGATTATGTCATCATTTTCTCTTCGAGTTATATATATATACATTTTAGTTTTTGCTGCTGTTGATAGTATTCACATCAGATGGTTTCTCTTATTTGACAAAGTCCTTTGCATTCTGTAACGCCAATCCGTGATTATTTGTAAAAACCCTCAGGCTTGACTTGCTCAGATCCTTTTTTCTCCATTGATCTTAAGAAGCTATTTTATATAGCTGACATCTAAAATATTTCCGACCGGATCTGTCGCCATCCATATGAAACTCTAGATCTGACAAGGATATTTATGAAACGAGAATATGCGTTGTGGTGCAGTGGATATCGACTCGGGACGAGAAATCAAGGTAGCCGAGTTCTAATTCCAGCTAAATTGTTTGCATTCACTTACGTAAAAATATCCTTGGTAAAGATATTAATCTGTCTCTTCCTTCCAGTTATGGATTAAATAACAGGACAGATTGGGTTCTATAGCCTAGACTTACAAGCAGTATACAGCAGAAAGTAATGGCAACCTACAGTAGGATAATCTCCTACCTAGTCAATCATGTCACTTTTGGTACATGATCACCCATGAGTGTATCACGTATGACACTTAACTGATTGAGTGATGGTCAATGGGAAAATCTCTAATGCCTGATAATCTCCGAAGTATAAATAACGTAGAATTGAGCACCATATAGAATTCATTGGTTAAGACAGAAATTACAATCAAAGCTCCAAAGATCCGCAAACTTTACTATCATAACGCTTAACAGATGTAATATGGTTTACACAGTTCCTGGGTTCATTTGTGTCAGTCAGTAAAGTTCTTATATTTACTCCCGAATACAAGCACTTGTAACTATACTTTATCATTTTAAACGCAGTACTAGCTTTCAATAAGATCTCGTCATTTTACACTTCAATTAACTAGATTTAACCGTAAGTTTTATACTAAAATTTCATTTTCCTGAACATCTCGATTGTGGAACAACAAATATTTCCAGCCTAATTTGGTCTTCAAAAATTTGAATTCAGTGTCAATCCTAAACTACTTCCGTTTTTATTAGTCTATTTTTTATTGTTTTCGCTCCTTAATAACCATCTGCCCGTGCATGGAATACTGCAGTCATATATGGTCAGGCGCCCCCGCTATTCATCTCAGTATTTTTGACAGGCTCCAAAGGAGAATCAGTAATGTGATAGGTACCGACTTGGCGGCTCGACTTTAGCCACATTCTCACCGACGGGATGTGGGTTCCCGCTGTCTGTTCTATAAATATTTTCATGGCTTCTGCTCCGATGAACTTAAATCATTGGTGCCCCTGACACAGAGGTTTACTCGTGGAACCAGACTGCCAAAAAGGTCTCACCCATTCACACTTATATCAACCAAATGCAGACGACCATTCTACTTCATCAGCTTATTTTCTTGCACATCCTGCCTGTGGAACTCTCTTCCATATTCTTGCTTTCCTGACGGCTACAATTTCCAAGAATTTAAATGCAATGTCAATGCACATCTCTTAACCACTTGACTCCAGTTCTTTCTATATCATTCTGTATATCTTTTCTTTTCTATCTACCATTGCAACTGTCTTCACTTCTGTATTGCCATATTTCTCTTGCTCCTTTCTCTGATACACCCTGTAACTTCTTTGTCTTTCTGTTTACTCTCCTTCTATCTACTCTTTTACTTTTATGTAGCCCCCTGATCATCAGTGGCGTTACCTCCTTGCTTGGGGTGAAACGATAGAAAAATATTTCTCTTCTGCTTATTTTTCCCTCTCTGGGAACTCCTTAGGTATTCTTGCCTTGCTTAGGTTTGAATTGATAAAAAAGAAATAACATTTTCAAATTTATGGTCAACTGTTTTCTTTCTTACATTTCCTCATAATCTGCACATAATTTCTCCTTTTACGTTCATACAAGAACCTCCTTTAGTAGGCCTCTAACTTGAGTGGCGCATGGGCTGTTTATTTGATAACTCTATTTAATAAGTATAATATTTCATAGGATTAGTTTCTTTTTCACAATATCTTTAGATAGAAACTACATTAAAAAGGCTAAATTTGTTTTAACTTGTAAAAAATGTCATGAGCAAATAAATAAAACTAAGTGTTTGAGGACTGAAATTAATAACTCAAGAAGTTTTAGTAGTATACACGAGAATCTGTAGAACGCATGAAAAATACCATTACATAAGATATGGTTCACTTACTTTACTGGCAAAAAATACAAACTTCAAGTGTAATCCATAGCTAAATCCGCTGATAAGAAGGTCGGTGTAGGTTCAGGAAGTTTTTCCCGTCTGAAACCATCCTATACATATATAAATCTACCATAAGCTTGTGCTTTGAATACTGCTGCCATATCGGGTCGGGTGCTCCTGGTATCCACCTAGGTGTCCTTTACAAAATCCAATGGAGAATTTGTAATGTGATTGATCCTGAGTTGGCAGCTGAGATACAGTCGCTTTCTCACCTGTTCAATGTGGTTTTCCTGTATCTCTTCTACAAATATTTTCCTGTATCTCTTCTACAAATATTTTTTCTGCTCAGATGAACTTAACTCACTGGTGACCCCTATATATGAATTTACACGATCCACTAGACTAGCAACTAGGTCCCACCCTTTTACTGTGAAACCAATAAAATCTAAACGCAAATTCTACTCCATCAGCTTCTTTTCTCGCACTTCTCGCCTGTAGAATTCCCTTCCGTTTACTTGCTTCCTCGACAGCTACAATCTCCACGAATTTACATGTAAAGTCAATAGTCATTTCCTATTTTATTAACTTGCATCCTCTCTCTCTCTCTCTCTCTCTCTCTCTCTCTCTCATGGTTCTTTCTCCATCCACTCCACTCTCATCAGTATTCTCATCATTCTCTAACCCACTTCCTGACACCCCCATAACCTGTCACTCTTTTCCATAACCTTTCTCTTATGTAACCCCCTGCACACCATTGGCAGTAACCTGCCGTGCTTGGGGCGATATAATTTTTAAAAAATTCAATTACTGACGTGTTTTGTTTTAAAATTCTAAATTTCCCACTTCAAACAGTTATTTGCCATGATGAATGTGGAAGTAATTAAGCTAAAGTTTTTCATGTCGAAAGAAGGAAAAAAAATCAATACTCGATCTATTACATATGTATTCATATATTTAGGTTGAACCTTAATTCCCAGGGCTTAACCAATCTATCCATAGTGAATATACTATTCATTTATAGAAACAGAGTAAACAATTGTGTGCAGAATTCTCTAATATCATACAGAAAAGAATGTAGTTACAATTGTAATCCCTGTCTTACGAACATTTCTATTAATAATAAATTGAAAATAATTCAGCAGGCAATTTTATTTTATTTATGTTAATGCAATTTTTGCCGATTGCTTAACTCGGCTTCTGTCGTTCCATACTATGCCTCCGAAAGACACTGATGTTACTATCGTTTAATACCTAGCTACAGCAGTGGTGAACAAACATCTTAGAAAGTTGAGTTAATGGGATTTAACTACATGGTATACGGAAGTGGTATCGCTCATGGAACGAAAACAATCTACCCCAGTGATCGAAATAAAGGGTTCGATTTGAATTTCCCAGCACCTGAAGAAGGCCGGTGCGTACAACAGCCCAAATGTCGTAAACATGGCAATAAAGATGAGGATAACAGTCTGAACAATGTAAGTAATATTTCAGTGGCATGTATTGAAAGAATACATAGCTGGTGTAATGAAGACGATATGAAATTGATACAAATGACACCGAAAGTTATGCGTACGGAGCGTAACCTTTCTTCATCACAAATTGAAGCTAGAATTTCCAAAAACGACAGATGCCTTACGAACGTCGGAAGGGCAATCAGTCGAGATGCAGTGATGCAAAAGAATAAAATCTAGAAAATAATTCCAACTCAACCAAGAAACAGCAGTCACATTTTTCCATTTATTAATATCGTGTCACGTCCATTTCGTTATACCCATCTTTGTCCCGAAGTCGTGCAGTAAGGAAAGGTATATAACTTCCCTCTATTATTGCTAACTATTTGTTTTTGCATTCTGTTCGTAATTATATATCTCGGCCATCTTGCGCTTGTATCATGGACACATCTAAAAGATTCCTGTTAGGCAGCACGTATCACAATATAAGCATTAATGAGCATTGTACTGAAGCAATCTTCATTAGACTTTATGTACAGTTGTAATTAAGACAGGATAAGTTAAACACGTTCGGTGCCAGAAACACTTCCGATATAACCTTGTATGAGAATCTATCTATCTATCTATCTATCTATCTATCTATCTATCTATCTATCTATCTATCTATCTATCTATCTATCTTAATCGGCTCTATCTATCTATCTATCTATCTATCTATCTATCTATCTATCTATCTTAATCGGCTCTTTATCTATCTATCTATCTATCTATCTATCTATCTATCTATCTATCTACTATTTGTTTACGAATTGGATACTGAAAAGTTTTGGATTCTACACGGAAATCTTCCCCACCCCTAAAGAAATGAGAATTTTTATATTTGGTTCGGTAATAGTTGGTGGATTCTACCATGACCATTAAGCACAATGTCGTATGTATGCATGTATGTATGTATGGATGTATGCATCTCTTTCCAAAAGATATATAGATACGGTGCCAAAAACACTTCCTATGTAATCTTCTATGAGAATGAATGAATCTATCTATCTATCTATCTATCTATCTATCTATCTATCTATCTATCTATCTATCTATCTATCACAGTCTGTTCATGCTTATATATTGATGTATCTATCTGACTATCTATCTACTCATCTATGTTTATTAATATCTATCTATCTATCTATCTATCTATCTATCTATCTATCTATCTATCATAGTCTTTTCATATCTGTATATTGATGTATCTTCTTATTTATTCATTCATCTAAGTCCACATCTATCTATAGAAAACCTTAAAAAATCCATAATTCTTAGATTTGATTCGATAATGGATTGTGGATTCTGCCATAAACATTAAGCACAATATAGTATGTATGTATGTATGTATGTATGTATGTATGTATGTATGTATGTATCTATCTATCTATCTATCTATCTATCTATCTATCTATCTATCTCTCTGTCTGTCTTAACTATCATCTGAGAAATTCATTGCAGTGTATATATCATGTGGATTGTCTCTTTCGAACAGTAGTGAGTTTGATCTTGACATAATATTTTATATTCGAAGCCTTGTGTCACATCTCAGTCACACTTAGTAAATCGTTTTTTACACACAGTGTAGTAAGATCAAGAAGATATAGATAAAAAATAAAAGCTTGCTTGTGTATTTGGTTATATTATAGGAGTTGCTTCAGTTCAAGAAATTATAGTATGCCTGTTATTCCTTACGCCCATTCTGTTCTCGTGGGTCCGGCAGTTAAATTCCGTAGATTTCCAATCGGGTGTAAGTGACAACAATTCCCTCACTACCCACGTTGTGATTTTGACCGGAAGACTGGTTTCTTTGATCCGGAACCGACAGGGTTAGTTGACAGTATTGATGGTGAAACAAGAGTATATTACTGGAAAATAAAATAAATTCATAATTAACATAAGACCAGAGTCCCTTGAAAAAGTTCAATACTTTATATACAAGCAGTATTCAAATAAACAAGAGAGAGGAAAATAGGGAGAGGGAGATAACAAAGGGAGTAAGTTAACTACCACGATTTTACCCTTCTCGGCCGTTTCCCATCAACGTATAACCTAACTGGGTTCCAAGTAGCAAGCTACTTCAACCGCGACCAACCCACGAGGTAGCCGTCGCCGTCTTTCTTTTCTCGGTGAGTGCCTGACTATCACCGCTGCTATGGGCTACTGACTACCACTGGCTTTCTCTCGAACATTGCTAACTTCTTAAACCAATAGAGCGTTCACATACTCTTTTTTTTTTTAATAGGGCCTTCTTCCACACTCTGTCAGCGTCTACTACGATCTCATCTCAGGAACCTTCAAGTCTTCTCTCTCGGACGTATCCCAAAAGGGGTTTTCGCCGGCTTCCAGGGGCTGCTTTTTCCCTCTTCACTTACCTCTTCACAAAAAAAACAAAAAAAAACCCCAAAAAACTCTCTGCTTATATAGAGAAGAGGTGGGGTAGTTATTCGAGTGATTTATGCATAATAACTATAGTCAATAACCGGCAGCCCCCTACCATCGTTTCTTAATTTTTGTTTCAACTCTTCCCAGTAGACATTCTCACTTACACCTCCCTCAGGTCTATACGGGTCAGCTAATCGCCATCCGAGAATTGTCGATATTTGCCATCATCGACTCCCCTTTTCTCCGAACAACTCTATCTTGGCTGCAAACCAGGTTCTGGGTGGCCTTTTTCGCCAAATACCCAGCGCCCCATTAATCTCCTCAAAAATTGTCAGTTACTCGTCTGACACTATTAGTCACCGCTATCTCCGGTTCGTCATTATTTGCGTCACACACGAAAAAGAACAAGGACATAAAATTGTCGGTGAACTCTTAAAAAAATAAAAATAAAATAAAAATAAAATAAAATAAAGTAATAATAATACATTTTCCAACTTTTTCCTTAAATTAGTCATAACGTCTAGCATTGTTGAAATTCTTACCATTTCAAATTAATGCATTTTTCTATCAGCCTCAATTTTAAAACTACAACATCTGTCTTTAATTTTTATTACTTCTTTACTCATCTATATTAATCTATTTCTCTGTCTTTTTGTTTATCATTTCATGTGAAACAAGAAGAGAATGCTACTAAGATGCAAAAGAAACCGGAAATGAGTTCCAATGGTCAGAATTTCTAAGAGAGGAAAAGATTATAATAGAACTTACAGTTACACTAAAATATTTCAAAAGTAAACTATCCGTGACACACGCTTAGGTGATCATGTCTCGAAAGTGACATGATTGACTTGGCAGAAAATTTTCGCACAGTAGGATGCCATTATATTCTTCAATTGACTGGATGCAACCAAGGTAAATGAAGGCAATATAACATAAACTATTTAACCCATAGCTGAAGGGAAGAGACGGATTAATACATTTTCCAGGAGTATTTGCGCGTAATGCAAAGAATTCAACTGGATATATATTTGCGAAACACTTTACATAGAATTAGAGAACGTAGTTTATTGACGAACAAGTGAAATCTTAAGGTTTTAATTGATTAAATTACGCAAATATTAATAAATTTTGTTTTGGTTGGTCATAAAGATAAAACCATACAAATAATAATAGAAAATACTGAACAAAAAAGTCACAATGACAATTTAATATACAGTATTTTTTTTTAATCATTTCACCCCGAGCAAGGCGGAAACGCCACTGATGTGCAGGGGGCTACATAAATGTAAAAAGATTAATTAGAAAAGAGTGAGGAGTACAAACTAGTTAGAAAGGAACAATAGAAAGCTGAGAATGCAGGTGCGATGACAGTTACATAGGTGGAGAAAAAGGGAAGGTTATACAGGGGTGGCGAGAGAGCTAGAGTCCAGTGGTTAGTAGATGAGTATTGACTTTGCATTTAAATTTCTGGAGGTTGTAGCCGTCAGGAAAGCAAGAATACGGGAGCGAATTCCACAGGCGGGAAGTGCGAGAGAAGAAGCTGCAGGAGTAGAATTGTCGTCTGCATTTGGCTAACCTGACTCTGAATGGGTGGGACCCAGATGCCAGTCTGGTTGCACGAGTAAACACCTGTTGTATCTTCCATTTTTGTGAATTACTTGGAAAATTTGCTTTGGCATACTCATTATTAACGTCTGCATAAGGGTGCTTGGAATGCGCGCCCAGGATGCATAAACTGCAGTATGAAGAGCATCCACAGTCTCGAATTGCGACACATTTTTACAAACATTCTTTGCCATTCACCCCCAAACATTCTTGATTGGGTTTAGATCTGGAGAGCATGTTGGATGGCTCAAAAGTTGAATGTTGTTTTCTTTATGGAACTCCTCCGACCTTCGATCTTTGTAGATTGATGCATAGCCTTACTGGAAAATTCAGGTTTCTCCACGTAGACGAGTGCATCCAGTAATTAGTGATACCTTTCTTAACATGTCAATGTAACTAGCAGCTCTTTGAAGACCTTTTATCACCTGCAACTCAAGAATTCTATTGTAGGAAAATGAACCCCAGACAATAATTGATCTACCTCCACTTTGTCGTTTTAAGGAAATTACTTTTGGGAGATATTTGCATGCCATCAACGCTGAAAACTGTCTGGGCCATCAAGATTAATTTTTTTCTAGTCTAAAAACAACACTTTCTATCATTTATCCACGTCCCAAGTTTATTGATGCAAATTGTGAAAGGGAGGTTTTATGGCAAGGAAGAAGGCAAGGCTTCTGCAGCCGTTTCCCGTTCTTAAACCCTTTAAATTCCATCAAATTGTTCGAAAGCTGCATTCAGAATCTCTATTGGTATCATTTGATTTGATTTTAAGTTTGAATCTCTCTTCTCGCCTAATGCGTTTGTTTAGAGATTATGAGATTTTATTAGGGCTACCACTTGATTTCTTAGAAGCATACGCATCCAAATTATTAATGAAGTTACCAATGAGAGTTCCGCTACGGCCAATTTCATTTGCATTGGCTTGTTGCGAATGACCGCATCTTAGAAATTTAACAACCCTGCCCTGTTCAAACTTTATTGAAATTTTACCCTTAGCCATTTTAAATCTAAAATTTAATGCTAGAAATATGCTAGGTAAATGTCTACACGCTTGAAGCTATGAATACATTGACTAATTTTAATATATTTGTTCAGTAATATTTTTTCAAACATGGTCTTAACTTTAATACCAACCAATAATACCTTTTCAATATTTGTTTAAATTAATCAGTTAAAAGCTTAAGATTTTTCCTTGTTTGTTGATAAACTACATTTTCTAATTAAATGTAAATGTTTTCGCAATTAAAGTAACAGTATTTTTTTTGTTTTTGACTCTTTTGTATCTGGTCTTAAGATTTTGACTAGGAGTGCATATGATTAGAAAAATCAGGTGGTGACAAAGCGGATAGATTGATGCTTTGACAAAATCTTATATAAGCCAATGAGTCTGGATATGAAAGGATTGTGGAATGAAAAAGTTGCTCCTCATTTTTTCCGTTTAGATATTCGATTTTTATGTGCAAAATACTTTCAGCATAAGAAACACAATAACTCATTCTGACTATAAATCCCCAATATAGATTTTCAAGTCTTTATCATCACATCTTATTATTCTTTTTGTCATTCAGTCTCACAAACAACTTAATCAGTTTATGAAGTCCATACCTCTGAGCTTTCGACTTATATAGATCCTGTGGAGATTAAATCTTTCTAAATCTTTTTTCTTATTCATGTAGACTATAAGTCTGTTCTGTTCTTCTGATTGTAAGTATTAATGTAATTTTTAATTTCATTAAAGAAACATCCCCATTAAACATATATTCCGTGAAGGATATTCTCGGCGAACTACTGTAAACCGCATTTACGGCCATTCAAATTATTGTGAATAAATTTTCCAGGCCGAGGTAAGGCCGAGGAGGCGCAGTGTATTGCTCTCAGGGAGAATCGCTTGGTCCATGCTTATGGGTGGCAGGCGAGGTTGCATGTGATGGTTGACAGACAACAGCTTGGTCTTAGACGCATTGAAGTTGACAAACCACTTCTTGCCCCAATTCACCACGGAGTGTAGATCCTGTTCAAGGTAGGTCAGTAGCGAGATTATGTCTATCCGCTTCGACAGGTTCCTTACTGGTGCGGGAGTATATTGTGGTGTCATCTGCGTAGATGCCTACATGGCCCTTGATCTCATCTGGGAGTTCGTTGATGAAAATAAGGAAGAGCGTCGGGCCCTGGATAGAGCCATGTGGGACACCAGCATTCGTGCTGTAGGGTGAAGAGGCATGCCCATTCAAAACGACCTTCATTTTGCGGTTATTTAAAAAAGATTGGATTAGGTCAAGCAGGCGACCGGTAATACCGTAACCTTATATATATATATATATATATATATATATATATATATATATATATATATATATATATATAATCATTTAACTCTAATCAAGGCAGGGCTACCACTTGTGAGTAGGAGATTACAGTGGAAAAGGAAAAGGTAAGAGGTGGATGACATTTATGGAGGTGGGTGACATTTATGGAGGTGGGTGGTATTTAGGTAAGTAAGAGATGACAACTGTCGTTGTAGCTAAACCTTTATAGACTGCAGCCATCAAGGAAGCAATTCCAAGGAAGGAATTTCAACAGGCTGGAAGTGTGAGAAAAGAAATTTTATAGTTGAAGTGATCAGTATATTTGATTATTTAGAAGGTAACAGGTCGTGACCTACATGCCATTTGTGTGATCAGAGCACCAGAGAAAGAATCTCCTCACAGCAGTAGCCGTGACAATTTTTTTTAGAAAAGACAGAGGGAAGCCACATTTCGTCGTTTAGAAAGTAACAGAAGACGAGCTGATACGTTGGGATCGATTACGTTATAGATGATCATTTGGATATTGTCGAGAACCCCGAGACGAATAGCAAGAGAACCGGACCAGGTATGGAAACTCTATTCATTGTAAAGACGAATGGTAGATTTAAAAAGGTGCAAGATAAACTCTGACTAGAAAACATCCCTGGCCCGACACAGTGACCCAACCGTCTTAGCAGTAAATGTAGGTTTTGATTCGCTGTGGTCGTTCTACTAACGGTCGGTTAAGAGACTGAGACCAAAGAGATATGGTTTTTATCAGAAATTTTATTATGATAAAAAAAGCATTTTATGATTAAATTTTGCACTCATCAAAACAACCACCTTTAGCTTTAATCACTGCAACACAAACTCTTGACTTTTATTACTATATTTCTCATGTATACGCTTGATAATTGAATCCATTTTTTCTTCAATGGCTGTAAGATTTCTTTTTCATTTTATTTTATTTTTTTACTCTTCTGTCATGATTATGAAATGTTAATACTGGGGAACTTGAAACTTTTTAACTGTCGTAGAAAATACATATATTTTGCTTCATTCTTCTTCACTCTTTTGATGTTTTACCATTATTTTCTCTGTCTAGTTTATGAACATCTGTTTCTGTTTGTTTGACTCAGACCGCCTGTTTTTAATTTCTTTCGTCTCAACATTTCTTCCATAAGGTTAAGTGACTGTTTCAGCTAAGATTTATTAAAAATGTTCTTTTATACAGGTAAAAAGGTCGACATACTCTAGTCTTCCAAAAAGTATCTGACTCCCCAAGCAATTCTCTATTTGTACACTAGTCAGATCAAGCCGACAATTCATAACTCTTGTCATATTCGAACGGAAGCTTCACAGTCGATACATTTCAAACTCGATAGAGTTAAAAATCATGTATGAGTCCTTGTGGTTAACAAATGATTTGCAACTGTTAAACCTCCATCTCAGGCGTGATGTAGAAATCCTTTCACTGCTGAATCGCTACTTCCATGAAAAGTTCTTGAAAGAACAAACATTCGTTGTTTCCGTCAGTCTAACTTTTCAAAGATAAAACCGATTGTGTGATTTATATTGTAGCAAACCACCGCACTCCCTGTGTATTCCATCGGTGAGGAGTAAGTTCTAACCGAACATTATTTTCCCTCAAATCACTGTTCTACATAACTGACTCCCAAGTGAATGCTTGTCTGAACACGGCAATTTTAACCTGTTTAAGTAAAGGGTAAACTCTTATCTTACCATCCCATCCGTATAAACTGTTTCTTAACGTAAACTCTCAGCCTCGAGTGGCACCCGAGTCTTGTACAGGATTAATGTCAACAAAATAACGATAATGAAGTGCAACGATAGTTTTCTTTTAAATAATTAAACAGATTTCCTATTTTAATCTTGGCAATTAAATCGCATATATGTAATTTTTTTCTCACTACCGTAAACAACACGGACATATTTTTGCGTCGGTTCTTTACTTTCTTCTCAAAGTAAGCATCATGTCGATTATGTAATATCTACACAGCGATGTTTCTCATCTAAGGAAACCAAATTAACACATCTGCAGACAATTATATCTTCTCATAACGTGAAAAAAATTAGTTCATTATGTCGATCTAGATTTTTTGTAAATCTACCAATTGCCGTTTACAATTATTAGCCAACACCAGTGTAAAAATAAATGAAGTATTTCATAATATTTTTATTATTTATTGCCTAGTGGACAATTCTTGATGAAAATAGAATGGTTACTTTGTTGATACTGCACAATAAAATGTGAATCAAATGAACTATTCTAGTGTCAAATCTTTGAGCTCTCTTCCCGATGATAGTCTCTTCTTATTATTGGCTGGTTGATCCGAAGCAAAGGCTTTCTGGCTGCCTTGTAAAATTTGTTAAGTAATAATACCAAAATAATATTCACGCATACATTAAAAAGCAACAAAAAAGCATTAAAATCAATAAAACTATTTAAAAAAGATAAAATACCTGCACAATAAAAATAAGAACAAATAAAAACAAATTCAAGCAATCGCAAACAAAAACAATTCCACAAAATATAGAATCACACCGACCTCCCTAAAAAAAATAAAAATGGAGTTACCAGTCTGAAAACTAGCCCTCATGAGTGAGGGAATAATAAAGATATCCTTACGAAACTGCTCAGTTAAAGTGACAAATTCTTTGCCTTAAAACTGTCAATGTTCTATCGATATCCAGCTATTTATAATAAAAACCCTGCTTACCAAAATACATTTTATCAGTAAAACTGCTGAAAAACAACATGCTTTGAAAAAAAAATTTTCATAATTCAATTATATATATATATATATATATATATATATATATATATATATATAAAAGACTATTTCCCGCCGATATATTTTTGTGTTTGATTTTATACAACGGAGAGAGAGAAATTGATATTAGTGGTATTATTGGTTGTGCTTTATTGTAATCCGCGATATAAGCTTACGTAAAAAAACTATTTTTAATACTATTAAGTACTTATAAAATCCGTGGAATAGAGAAATTGGCTGATAATTAAGAAAAAAGAGACAACTATAGTTTTCTTTCTTTCTCATTTAAGAAACGAATTGTTTGAAGCCAACTGGAAGTTGTAATATGAAGTAGCCATAACAAAATGTCAGGATTTACTTGCTTAGGTCAGGTTGGGTTAAATTCACAAATGTATTCCTGGGAAATAAGGGTTTGAAAATCGAACACCTGGGAATTATGCAATCGAAAGAAAAAAGACAGAAAGACATAAAATCATGTGAACTGTTGATATTTCATTCGTCCATCCTTGACTCCCCGCAAATCGTGTAGGTGGAAAATAATCTCATTGGTCAAAACTTTGAATCCCGTAGATCACATGAGAAGATTGGGGATGGCTTTAAAAATGGAGACACAGCAAGAGAAATTAGTTGCATTAGAGAATTGGCTGGGTAATTGTTGAAATTGCAGTCGAAATGTAACGACTGTGAAAAAATGTTCCCCACTGGGGAGCTACGACTCACAGCTGGTCGCCTCCCATAAAACTCATGGCTGAGAATGTAAAGAAACGTAGAAAAAATTGCCGCCGATTAACTTAAAGATTTAATGTTGAATAATGCGCCTCCGATAAAAACCCCGAATGAACTTTGTTGTTTTAAGGGTTATTTGGAGAATTGAAAATTCTGATAATACTTAACGAAAAGTTCGCACTGCTATGAAAAGAATTTTAAAAGTTGAGAGAGAGATTTTCAGGCGACAAATATAAAACGACCCCACACCGCCGCCGCCTGGCCGCTCTGTTATTTGGCTGTTTGTGTAAAGATTCATAATGGCCGAAGAGACGTGTTTTTTTATCTGGAGAATTGACAGTCTGAATATTTAAAAAAAAAACTGAAAAGCTCTGATGTTTATAATGGAACTTCGAAAAGACATTTTTATTGAAGATTGGAAATCTGATATTTTTAAACGAATACTCTCTCCGTTGTAAACTGGCATTCCAACAATTGTACCTTCAGCGTTTGTAATTAATATTTTTTTATTATAAAGACTTTCTTTCGTAACTCATCCAGACGCCTTCGAACTTACTCATTTATTTTTTTTTTTTTTTTAGAGCCGTAACTGTTTTATTTTATGCACAGGTGCACATAAGTGTCCGGTCTGGATATGGCAGAAATACAGCTACCAGGTTTTCACAACATGACTTTCTGATATATATATATATATATATATATATATATATATATATATAATCGTATCACCCAGAGCAAGGTGGCAACACCACTGATGTGCAGGGGGCTACTTAAGAGTAAAAAGATTAGATAGGAGAGAGTGAAGTGAAAAACGAACCAGTTAGAAAGGAGCAAGAGAAGGATGGGAATACAGGTTTGATGACAGTTGCAAAGGTGGAGAGAAAGGAAAAGATATACAGTGTGGTGTAGAAAAAAATAGAGTCAAGTGGTTAAGAGATGAGTATTGACATTGCATTTAAATTTCTAGAGGTTGTAGCTGTCAGGAAAGCAAGAATATGGAAGCGAGTTTCACAGGCGGGAAGTGCAAGAAAAGAAGCTGAAGGAGTAGAATTGTCGTCTGCATAACAGTGAATGGGTGAGACCCAGTTGTCAGTCTGGTTGAACGAGTAAACACGTGTTGCAGAGGCACTAGGGACTTAAGTTTGTTGGGATAAATAGGAAAACTCAACACATCATCTGAAGTGGTTATAAATTATAATGTATTTCTATGAGCTAATATGATCATCTACTCAGGCCACGATTTCATTTGGTTTAAATTTCCTCAGAATATACCAAAGTTTTTCAAACAAAGAGAAATTCGATTATTATGTCCCAGAATGGTAATCTTTAATTTTAATTTGTAAGCGTCACAAAGATTAGGGTTTAAAGAGTCCATTGGACAAAATATTTGATCATGCGCTAAGTAGCCATACACACCCATCCACATGCACGAGTACGTACAATCATATATATATATATATATATATATATATATGTATATATATATATATGTATATATATATATATATATATATATATCTTATGGATATATACACTCTCGTATTCACTCCCCAAATATATATATATATCTTTTTTAATAATTTCACCCCAAGCAAGGCGGTACCGCCACTAATGTGCAGGGTCTTCATAACAGAGGTAAAGTTTTAGACAGCGGGCGAGTGAAGTCAAAGACTAAATATATATATATTAAAATGTACTTGCAAGGTACTAAAAGTAAAAGCTAACTCGCAATAATATCAACTATGAACACGGCCACAATGTTCTGACAGTGTTTAAAAATGAAACATATTTCTATAAAACTAAATACACACATAAAACCATCCATAGTTTCAAGCAAATTTAAAAATGAAATATTTCGTTATAGTGGCTAATACTCTAGGTTAATATCTCAGTTAAGTGCCATACGTGATACACGCTTGAGCGATCATGTCTCGAAAGAGACATAACTGACTGGGCAGAAGATTATCCCGCAGTAGGTTGCCATTGCTTTGCCGACCAAGGCTATAGAACCCAATCTGTCCTGTTATTTAACCCATAACTGGAAAAAATAAACGGATTGTTACTTTTCCCAAGGGTATTTGCGCGTAAGTGAATACAATGAATTCAGTTGGAATTCGAACTCGGATCCCCGATTTCTCATTCCGAGTCGATATCTCGCATCTTCATTTTCTTGATGATTAAATGCTCTATCACTCTTTTATCTCTCTCTCCCCTCCCTCCCTCTCTCTCTCTCTCTCTCTCTCTCTCTATATATATATATATATATATATAAGAATAAGAAGAATGGTAGGCTTTGAAAAACAGTAGCTACTCTAGCATATACGCAACGCTTATTCAGTAATGAATTAGAGCACTCTGGCTATTGTGCGTTTATAATGATAATATGCATGCTAAAATGTCTGTGTCCTTCTACCGAGCGCCCAAGGCTCAGAGGTTGAATCGCTAACTGACGCCAAGTCGGTCGGGTAAAAAGCACTTGGATGTCTAACCGTACTGATGAGCTGTGATACAGCGAAACAGATTTATCTGCGGATGACTATATATATATATATATATATATATATATATATATATTCCATTTGAAAAAGTGTTATTACGCGACCTAGGTTTAAACCATGACTGGTGTTTTCAGGCGATTTGTAATAACTTATAATAATTGAAATAATTTATTGCAAATCGTCTGAAGACACCACTCGTGGTAGACACCTAAG
Source organism: Ascarosepion bandense (assembly GCA_037127315.1). Taxonomy (NCBI): domain Eukaryota; kingdom Metazoa; phylum Mollusca; class Cephalopoda; order Sepiida; family Sepiidae; genus Ascarosepion; species Ascarosepion bandense. The sequence goes on from JBBBDQ010000214.1 coordinate 1,316,666, forward strand.
TCGCGTAATAACCCGTTTAGAAATGAAAAATATTCAAAAGTTCTACAATATAATTGCATTGAACACTTTTTAGTACAAATGTACACGAGTCTTATTATAACCAGAAACTAAGTAATCTCCTACCGATCTTTGGCACAGTGTTCGATGCCATCATCAACGCTGAGGTGGTACAACATCTCACAGCCCAGAGACTCTTCTCTGACAAAGAGTATGACTTCCTCTTTACCAGGTCTACTACTGATATGCTCACGACTATCAATGAGTATATACACCAGGCCATTGACAAATACGGTGAAACCCAAACTGTGGCCCTTGACATCTCCAAAGCGTTTGACATTGTCTGGCATGTTGGCCTTCTATGCAAGCTGCATTGTCCTAATCCAGTCCTTCCTTTCAAAACGTACAATGAGGGTGGTATTGAACGGACAATCCTCTTAATACTATCACATGAATGCGGGTGTCCTTCAAGGATTTATTCTAGGTCCTACGCTTTTCCTTATCTATATTAACGATCACCCTGATGTAATAAGATCCCAAGTGGACATATATGCAGGCGACACTACGGTTTACCCTCGTCTCGATGAAAAATCTACCGTGGCTGAGAAAGCAAACCTCGCTGCCGAGCTTGAGAAGGACCTCCAATCCGTGGTGGACTGGGGGCAAGAAATGGCTCGTAAATTTTATTGCTTCCAAAACAAAGCTGCTATCTAATAACCACCACAGACAATCGTTCCTCGGGTTAATATTCACACCAGATCTCAAGTGGGATAACGATATAGAATCCATAGCTAAATCCGCTGTTAAGAAAGTAGGTTCTCTGTGCAGGGCCAGGAAGTTTTTTCCGTCCCAAACAATCCTGCACATATACAAGTCTACCATCCACCCGTGCATTGAATATTGCTGCTATATCTGGCCCGGTGCTCGTGCTATTTACTTAGGTGTCCTCGACCAAATCCAACGGAGAATCTGTAATGTGATCGATCCCGACTTGGCAGCTACAATACAGTCGCTTTCTCACTGACCCAGTGTGGCTTCCCTGTGTCTCTTTTACAAAGACTTTCAGGGCTTCTGCTCCGATGAACTTAGCTCACTTGTACCCACTATATACGAATTTCCTCGATTCACAAGATTAGCAACTAGGTCCCACCCTTTTACTGTGAAACCAATAAATTGTAAACGCAAATTCTATTCCATCAGCTTCTTTTCTCGCACTTCCCGCCTGTGGAATTCTTTTCTGCATACTTGCTATCCTGACAGTTACAATCTCCAGGAATTTAAATGTAAAGCCAATAGTCACCTCCTGTCTCACTAACTTACATCCTCTCTCTCATGCTTTTCTGTATCTACCCCACTCTCATCAGTACTCTCTTCCTGACACCTCCTGCAACCTCCACTTCTCAACATTCCTCCTATGTAACTCCCTGCACAACAGTGGTAGTAAATTGCCTTGCTTGAGGGGACACGATTATAAAGAAAAAATTAAGTAATCAATTAATCAATATATATATATATATATATATATATATATATATATATATATATGTATGTATAAATGAGTTATTTACGCAACCTAGGTTTTAGGATGTGCGTTGTGGTGCATTGGATATCGGCTCGGAACGAGAAATCGGGGAGCTGATTTCGAATTCCAGTTGAATTCATTACATTCACTTACGCGCAAATACCCTTGGGAAAGGTATTAATCCGCCTCTTCTTTCCAGTTATGGGTTAAATAGCAGGACAGATTGAGTTCTATAGCCTTGGTCGGTAACCAGTCTACCGCAGAAAGCAATGGCAACCTACTGCGGGATAATCTTCTGCCCAGTCAGTCATGTCTCTTTCGAGACATGATCGCCCAAGCGTGTATCACGTATGGCACTTAACTGACTGAGGTTTTAATCTTTCGGTATGTTCACGTTATTACAATAACTGATTTTTCGTTTTTCAAACGTGAACAAGGAATTTTTCCGAATTCGCAATTGGAACTTTCACACAACCGATAATCTTCAAAATTAGGAGGCGTTATTCGGAGATCTTACAACAATTTCATCCGGGTTTTTATGATTCTAGTATCCACTTTATACGTGTTTCAAAGTAGACATAATTTAATATTAAAAAACATCATCTGCATGATGTTTACTACGGGAAAGTATGAAACTTCCGAAGAAGACATTTGTTTAGTTTCAGTTGATCTGGACAAGGGTGTATGTGTGTGTTCGTGTCTGTGTGCGTGTTTTTGTTTATATTTGTGCGATTGAGCGTGTGTGATGAAGGGTCTTTAAGGAAAACCGGAACAACTTCGGATATAAACGGCCATCGTGACCTAATCTAGTACGTGAGGCAGTCTAGGATTCGTAATAAGTTGGCCAGAACGTTAGTTAACTATTTGTCTGGTTATCTCTTCTCATGGATTAATTGAATGAGTAAATGAATCTAAGTAACTTCCAGCGAAGCGTCATCATGCGGAAATGTATTCACCTCAGATATTCCACACAGGTCTAATGAAGTCAACTGAATTAGGAGTGGCAGTAATTCAGTTTACGTATATCTGATTAATTGAGGAATTATTAATAAATAGCTCTGCTAATAAGCGGCGGTTAATTCGCCGCTTTTCTTTGTGTGTGAATTATCCGCTTTGCTGTTTCAATGACACGAACTATTTTGATTGCCGTATAAATAAGAATTATTCCGCATAATTTCGCACAACATAATAATTCCTCTTCTGTTAACCGTGTCCATTAAGGGCGTTGATGGTCATGGCTTTCGACAACATTCTATCCGTTTTTAGCTTTGATTAAATTTTTTCATTCTATGATCTCTCCTAATCTCTATTTTGTCAACTAATTTCATCCTGGATATGACGATAAATTACATTCGGTATCACGGCCTCTGATCAAGAGACTGGAAGGTATGGGAAGCATGGCATCACCTCTTAATTGCTGTTGTTCCGAGGTCTATCCTGATTCGTGTGGTAGCCCCTGTTAGGGTTTCAACTATGGGCAAATAGTGAACACTTAACCAAAAAATAATCTCTATTAAAATATTAAAATGACCAGCATGTTTCTCTTTTAATTTCTGTTTTCTCAACTAATTTAGTCCTGGTTATGACGATAAACTACATCCGGCAGCAGAGTTTCTGTTGACAATATTGAAAGTTTTGAAGTAACACGAGTTAAGGTGAAGATTATTCGCAAAAAGTGAATCCCATAAAAAAACAAAATACTATATATATATATATATATATATATATATATATATATATATTACCAGAAACATATTTTTAAATAATAAAATTACCAAAAATACTTAAAGTAAATGTTCAACAATAAATTTTACAGCAAAATGACTAAAAATACATTTTATCTGTAATTGAATCATACATTTGAGTTCAAAATCTATTTAGTTGAAGCCATATAATCGCGTGAAAAATATTTAGATTTCGCCATTACATAACCCATGGAGGTTGATAAGCCGCTAAACAACACTGACCAAGCCAAACCAAACCAATAAGCTAATTAAACAAGCTCATTTCGAAGTTTATTCACTGCTTTGTTCTGTCACAGTTGACTTCAATTTATCATGTGTGTGAATGATTCGCCAAATCTTACACTGAAGCCGTGAGGAGATGGTTAATGCATATTAATTCAGCCTTGTGTCATTCATAACCGAACTCTCTACAGCTTACAAGTTTTATCCAGAATTATAATCATCATAAGGTTGTTAGCAGCAGAAGGTTATAGATTGGTTGGTTGGTTGGTTGGTTGGTTGGTTGGTTGGTTGGTTGGTTGGTTGGTTGACTGGTTGGTTGGTTTGTTGGTTGGTTGGTTATTTGGAGATTGGAATTTGTAGAGTAGTGTAAGAAAAAATATACATTTTCATGTTAAAAAAGACATTTATTAAGGAAAATGATAGCATGAATTTTTGTAGAAATTAATGTTCGATGAGAAAGTTAAGGGTATCAAGAGATGTTCGGACTAGTAATTTGTTGGAAAGAGCGTTCGCGTATGTATGTATGTATGTATGTATGTATGTATGTATGTATGAACGTTTGTTTGGTAGGAATGTCTTTGGATGGAGAAGAAGAAGTAAAATGAATCAGCACACGAGAAGGAAGGAGAAAGAGGATACAGTGCGATGCGACTTTATGTCCAGGTTGACTTGAAATTTCTGCCTTGTTACATTTTAGCGTGTCGTCTCTCCTGTTTACATGTCTGATTAACTGACGCTGATCGAAGTCATTTATATATCCTTTAGATTTTTCGCACTGGATCGCGAAGTCATTTTTGGTCTTGCAAATTGCTTCAATTAGCTAGAATTCGAATGTGACTTCTGTTTTTAATGTACTTTCTAAAATTACATCAGATATATGTACATTTTGTACTTTCTTTTTAAATAATTGAATTAAGGCGTTGCTTGTAGTGGAAGAAAGTTTGTGTTTGAGTTTTGTTTAACGGCATATCAACTTTGTGGGTTATTTAATGCCAAAAAGGTGGGGTTTTAATGTTTTAAGGGTGGAGTTTTAAGGCTTTTGTAAGTTCATTTATATTAAGAAGGTTGATTTAATCAAATTTTAATGAAAATCTTTGGTTTTTATTTTTTATTTTAGAAAACTGAAAATATTTTTATGTCTTGTAATCAAAGATGTTTTGATGAAATTTTTTTCCTTCAAAAATGTGTTATAATTTTCTCTTCAAAAGTGTATATCTTTCTATAAATGTCTATTTTTATGTATATAAAGTGTATTTTTATACTTTCATAGCGTTTTGGCCCCCAGTTTGGGGGTTAACTATTTGCCCATAGCTGGGACCCTAACAGGTGCTACCACTTCGGGTCAGGGTGGACCTGGGAACAACAGCAATTAAGAGGTGGTTGCATGCTGCTCACAACCTCTCAATCAGAAGCCTTGCTACCGGATGCAGTTTATCGTCATACCCAGGACCCGTAGTGGAAGAGAAAAAAAGATTTTTGTTAGTAGAAAAGACAATAAAAGGACATATTTAAGGAAGACAGACGATGGTGATTGACATGTAGTTTTATTTCTGAAGAGTAAAGGTGACATCAAAAATGGTAAGAGAGCTCCACCGTTAGGAAGGCTGAGAAAAGAAACTGTTAGAATGTAAAATACGGTTACATCTAGCTACTAAAACAGTAAAACGAACATACTTAGTGAATAATCATGTATTAAATTTATGCGATCGAATAACCATGAAGTTGAGCCAATAAAGCAATGACCACAGAACAATGACCAATGAAAATATGGCCAAGAGAAAAACGATTGAAATTGAGTTGCTGAGTCGGGTCCTATGATACTGGCGTCAGTTTTTTCGATTTTTGTCGAGAATGCCAAAATATATTCTTTTACTTCTAGATGCCGTCTCCCTTCAAGAGGAAGGCGATAATGGCCCTCCACATCTCCCTATTTCTAGTGACCCTAAGCATGAATTCTCTTGTTACTCCATCCAAACCCCGCTCTGCCATACACTTGCACAAGCCCGTTAAATAATTTACGCGTTGATTCTGTCTTTCGCGATTTCCCTCTATCTGACCTGTTCTTTCTCCATTACATTTCCCAGGAACTTCAGCTGTCTTTTCCTGATGTTAAGTATTAGCTTCCTTTTCGTTTCCATCTTCTCCAAAAGCCACATCGTTGCTCACATGTTCGGTCCATTGTATCCTCAGTATCCTTCCGCAGAACCACATTTCGGTTGCTGAAATCTCTCCTCCATCTTTGAAGATATCGTCGATCAATCATTGCCATATTGAAGAAAAAAGCATCACATAGCAATCCACTCTTCTCTGTTCTAGCGGAATGTTCCTCTCTCTCAGTATACTTAGTGCAGGGCGTGACGGTAAACTGCATCCGGCAGCAAGGCTTCTGATTGGGAGGTTGTGAGGAGCATGGAACCACCTCTTAATTGCCATTGTTTCCAGGTCCACCCTGCCCCAGTGTGAGATCACCTGATAGGGTCACAACTATGGGCAAATAGTTAACCTCCAAACTTGAATCAAAACACTATGAAAGTATAAAAATAGACTTTTATAGAAAAATATATATTTTGAAGGGAAAATATTTACGACAATACATTTTTAAAAAAAAAAAATTACCATATCATATTTTGGAAGGAAACAGATTATTCTCAGCAAAACATTCTTAATACAAAACTAGAAGACTTTTTCAGTTTATTAAAATAAAAAAAAAATAAAAACAAAAAAATTTCATCGAAATCTGATTCAATCAAACTTCGCACTATAAACGAACATTAAAAATTACCTTAAAACCCTAGCTTTTTGGCATTAAATGACTCACAAAGATTGATATGCTGTTAGACAAAATTCAAATCAAACTAAATACACTAATCAGCTTCTTGAATGCATCCTTGGCCATACCAATAAGCCATCAGATCTCAGTGTCGCACTTTCCGTCTTCCGTTAGACGATTTCCGAGGAATTTAAATTTCTTTACCTGCATGATCCTAGTAGCTCCCGCATGTCGTTAGCACTTTGGGCTCCTCTTTAATTGATGACTATACATTTAGTTTTATTTTAGTTTATTAGTAGGTCTTCCTTTCTGCTTTCTTCAGCTACCTTCTGTAGGAGGTCTTGTAGTTTCCTCTCCGTCTGCTGATATCACAGCAATATTTATTATACGGGTGACTATTAGATTTATAAATATAAAAAAATGGACCCTGAAAAGAAAAAAGACTTTTCATTAGCGAAACGAAACGAATCATGCTTTTAACAAATAACTTAGCAATTCATTCCATATAATCTACCTACTACATGTCAGGATGTGGGTTGTGGTGAAGTGGATATCAACTCAGAACGAGAGATCGGGGTGTCGAGTTCGAATTTCAGTTGAATTCCTTGCGTTCGTTTATGCACAAATACCCTTGGGAGAGGTACTAATCCGTCTCTTCCCTCTAGTTATGGGTTAGATATATGACAGATTGAGTTCTATAACCTTATCTGGCAACCAGTCTACCTCAGAAAGCAATGGCAACCTACAGCGGGATAAACTTTAGCTCAGTCAGTCTCATTCGGGATATGATTTTCGTTTTTTTTAATCATTTCACCCCGAGCAAGGCAGAAATGCCACTGATGAGCGGGGGGCTACATAACTGTAAAAAGATTAATTAGAAAAGAGTGCGGAGTACAAACTAGTTAGAAAGGAGCAATAGAAAGATGAGAATGCAGGTGCGATGACAGATACATAGGTGGAGAGAAAGGGAAGGTTATACAGGGGTGGGGAGAGAGCTAGAATCCAGTGGTTAATAGATGAGTGTTGACGTTGCATTTAAATTTCTGGAGGTTGTAGATGTCAGGAAAGCAAGAATATGGGAGAAAGTTCCACAGGCGTGAAGTGCGAGAGAAGAAGCTGCAGGAGTAGAATTGTCTTCTGCATTTGGTTAACCTGACTGTGAATGGGTGGGACCCAGTTGCCAGTGTGGTTGCACGATTAAACACCTGTTGAGGAGGCACCAGTGACTTAAGTTCGTCCGAGCAGAAGCCATGAAAGTAGACAAAGGGAGGCCACATTTCGTCGGTGGGGAAGTGGTTGAAGTCGAGCCGCCAAGTCAGTACCTCTCACATTACAGACTCTCCTTTGGAGCCTGTCGAAAACACTGAGGAGAACGGCAGGGGTGCCTGACCTTAAATGGCAGCAGTACTCCATGCACGGACGGATGGTTGACTTGTATATATGCAGGATGGATTCAGGCGGAAAAAAGCATCCTGGATCGACATAGTGACCCAACTTTCTTAGCAGTAGATTTAGCTATGGATTCAATATAGTGATTCCATTTGAGGTCTGAGGAGAGGGTAAGGTCGAGGAAGCGTAGTGTATTGCTCTCTGGGATAATCGCTTGGTCCATGCTTATGGGAGGCAGGAGAGGTTGCCTGTAATGGTTGACAGACAGCAGCTTGGTCTTAGACGAATTGAGGTTGACAAGCCACTTCTTGTCCCAGTTCACCACAGAGTGTAGATCCCTCTCAATGTCAGCAGCGAGATTATGTCTGTCCGTCACGACAGATATTTTACTGGTGCGGGAGTATATTGTAGTATCATCTGCGTAGATGTCTACTTGGGACTTGATCTCATCTGGGAGGTCGTTGATGAAAATAAGGAAGAGCGTTGGGACACCAGCATTCGTGCTGTAGGATGAAGAGGCACACCCATTCAAAACGACCATCATTTTGTGGTTATTCAAAAAAGATTGGATTAGGTCAAGCAGGCGACCGGTAATACCGTAACCCCGTAGTTTGAATAAGAGGCCAGAGTGCCAAACCCTGTCGAAAGGCTTAGAGATATCCAGAGCAACCGCGCGAGCCTCGTCAGACTCATCAAGGGCCTAGAGCATGTACGCCATTACGGTTGTTAGCAAGTCGGCCGTGGACCTGGCAAAACGGAAGCCATATTTCCTGTCAGAGAAGAGTTTGTGGGCAGTGAGAGTTGGATGGGTCCGAGTGTTCACCACAATTCTTAAGTACAGGAACGACTGAAGAGAATGCCCAGCATGCAGGAAAGCAGGAAGCAGAAAGGCAGTAGTTAAACAGTTTAGAGAGGACAGGGGAAAGTTCAGGAGCACACCTCTTAAAGACTATCACTGGGATTCCATCGTCTCCACTCGCCTTATGGGGGTCGAGTTTTGAAATTACTCGGGATACTACTGTCGGGGTAATATATACGTCGTGCAGTTTGGCCTCAGTTCTAATAGGGAAGTCGGGTGGGTGTACTCAAATATAGAGTTGGATGAAAATCTGCGGGCAAAGCACTCAGCTTTGTCCGCAGATGACGTGAGAACCTCAAATTCATGGATTAAAGGAGGTATCGAGGATTTTCTATTGTTCAGCACTCATTTGCAGATCCTCCAATAGTCCTTGGAGCCGAACTTGCGGTCCGCTATGCGCTGTCGTATACTCTCAGCAAACAACCGTTTGGCGTCATTTAGGTTTCTCTTGCACTCATTGGGAGCAGATTGTGATCAGATGACTGTCTCCGGAATAGACGGAAGTAATGACTCCTGTGGGCAATGGCGGCTGAGCAGGTCGGAGAGAACCACGGAGAGGAATGAGGTTTTAAGCAATACTTCCTGGTGGGTACGAAGGCATCAATGACAGCTTTCACCTATGACGATACCTCAGAGGCACAGTCATCAACTGATAGGTCGAACACTTTCCCCAAGGGACGTCGCAGAGGAAATCGCGAAAGGCATCCCAGTCAGTTTTTTGATAGAGGTAAGAGGTCCTATAGGTAGGGGGTTCCTGGGGGGAGTGAGATTGGAAAGAAATACTGAGAGAGACTACAGCGTGGTCGGAGTTGCCGAGAGGGCAAAGCTGCGAGACTTGACAGGCGTCAGGCGCAGAGGTGAAACATATCTCTAGTAGTGAGGAATGACCCGAGGGAGTGCTTGGGAAGCGAGTGGGGAAGTTCACCACTTGCGTAAGGGATTGGGAAATAGCAAAGTTCATGGCGTGAATGCCCGCTGGATCAGTAACGCCGTTTTCAAGCCACTCAGAGTGATGGGCATTGAGGTCTCCAAATACAAATATGTGGGCGAATGGATGAGAGGAAATAGCCTTATCTATGTCGTCAACAATGCAATCTAGTAGGGAGCAGTCAGGAGAGGAGGGAGAACGTTAAAGAAAGAATAGGTAAATAACCGAACTGAGGAGAGACAGGCAGAGACATATGTATTGGTGGTCAGTATATTCGAGTGAATCACCCTAGCTATGGGGAGGTATTCGCTGACGTAGACACCCAGCCCATGCATGTGGACAGTGGAATCCTTTCTTAATAGGGGAAGATAACCAGTGATGGAGAGGTCAGATGAGGGAATATCTGAGTTGAGGCTAGTTTCGCAGAGCGCAAGGATCTTAGGAGACTTTTCATGCTGAAACGCTTCTACACTAGGAAAGTTAGTACGAATGCCCCGGATATTAGTGAAAGAAAGGTTAATGGGTTTAGGTGGTTTGAATTTAACTGGTTTAGGGTCGTTTCTGATTTGTTTCGTCATGTTTTTGTTTATAGAAAGGGACCTATGGTAGAGGATACAGGCGGTCATTATCCACGATCTGTGCTGGGAGGGAAACTGGCTAGGGCTGCAACAAGGTGTTGCCTCGGGGTTGGCCACCGAAAGCGCTTGCAGGGACACCTATCCATGCGCGACATGGCACTACAAGAACCCCGATATTATACAACTGTTGATCAGAGCAGCCGCTCTTGACGCTACGCAAGAGTTAGGGATCCTAACTACCAGTCTGAAGCAGCAACCAGGAAACTGCCAACCCGGTACCCTCACAGTGATAAGCCGTTGCCACCAACCGGCCAATCGCAGGAAACTCACGGAAGCACCAATACCAAGGTCTGAAGAGACAGAAGAGATAGCCGGAAACCACATCCTAAACTGGAAACAAGTGGCAAGCCTCTACTCCAGTTCAATAGACGTGCGAGGAGTATGGACCGGGCTATAGTGTGACTAATCTACTCCTATTTAAAAAAAAGAATTCCAAGTGTGGAGAATTAACTAAGTTAAAACTTAGTTAACTCTCTACCGTTGGAATATTTTTTTCCAAATGAATGATGAAAGCCAAAGAGTGAGAAAAAATACAGATTTAAGAAACAATTCACACATACCACGCAGTTTCACACAGGAAATTTGAATTAAGAAAGTTCCATTATCTTCAACTCTTGCTTTTCCCAACAATTAACATCGAGTTAAGCTGCTTGGTAAATTTGAACTTGAAGAACAGACCATAGAGATTTCACAGGGGAGGGGTAACAAGTGACCAGTGACTGCCGATACATTGGCCAGGATAGCTTCGCATAACAGAATAAATAAGATAAATAAATAAAAACCCCAAAACAGGGACACTATCGTGTATCACGTATGACACTTAACTGACTGACTGACATGTCACTAGAAAACATAATACGAAGATTGTACAAGTTATGATCCGAGAGATTATGATCAGTTATGTTGTTAATAACCAAAAAAGGATCTCTATAAGATTAAATACAGGTTTGATTTTGGGGGTCTTAAGATTCCGAAGCTATTTATTTCTCCATTTGATAACTGATTTAGTAAATATTCGAAAGAAGCTGTTAGTTTTACTTTGTCGGACTTTTGTATTAAGATAGGTGTATATAGTTTTGTCATAATCATGTATACATAGTTGAGAACTGATGTTATTGCGAAAATCATTGATGAAGATAAGAAAACCTCTAACTCCAAAGATAGTTCCTTGAGAGATTTCCGCATTAGTAGGAAAATATCTGTCCGATTTCTGTCGAACGATTGGATTAATTCAAATACACGGCCCAAGATACCATAGACCTTGTATTTGTTAAGAATATGTATGCTGTATCCTGTCAAACTCCTTCGAAATATCTAAAGCAGGGGTCGACAACTCATTCGACCCCGCGGGCCGGATCATGTTATAATGACGGGTCGCGGGCCGGACGAAGGTCAATCATGAAAAGTTAATGAAAATTACATATACAGACCCCTGTCAACCTTAATATTTAAAACCATAATGAAAATAAACATTGAGAAACCATAAAAAATACTTCGAAGTGAAAAAATTCAACCGAAGTAAAATGGATGAAATTATAACGAGTAGGTTTGAAACTGTTATTGAAAATTGTACCACAAACGAACCACACACACACATCAAACAAATACGAAACGCATATACCCATAAACGAGTACAAATAGTTGCACACATATACACTTACGTAGGATAAGATAAGAACATGGCACATTGAAAGATTCCTGTGACTTACATAGGGGAGGTTGCAGGGGTAAGCGATGAGGGGTCGCTAATAGAGGAATTAAAAAGAAAGCCGACTAAGAAAACATTGTCCCTTTGAAGGTGTCCCCGCCTAATGTCAGTCGCCGGTCGGTGGTCAAATCGGCCCTCAGTTTTTGTTTTATGTTTATTTTTTATTTAGTACACAGAAATGAAGGTGATTGGGTTTTGTCGTGCTTTTGCAGTCATAGTATTCAAATTCGGTTGGATGGCTCAGAGGAAGATAACAGCAGGCCTTTTGTTAAATTCGAAAGCCTTGTTTCTGATGTTAAAAATAGATTCATTGGTAATCAGGTTCGCGGGCCGGTTAAAACCTAGCGTTTATCTTAAAGAAGGATGTGTGGAGTGAGATGAAGAACCAATTCGGTGTTAATTTGTGTCTTTAGTACGTTGCTTAAAGAGATAAACGAAGAAACATCAGTGGCAAAATTTGTAACGGATAGATGAAAATATTATTCCATGGAGGCGTTCCGAAGAAAATTACAAATTGAATTCCAATCATGTCTTTGGTAAAAAAAAAAATGTCCTATTCAGAACCCTAACCCTAACGCTAATAAACGGGCGGAAAATATATAATATACTACACTACTGTAGAGGCCACCAACGCCATGCTTGTGAAGACTAGAATTCTTTCGATAGAAAAGAAGATAGCTAGGCACAACGAGTCTATTTTCAGAAACTGATGACAAGGTTAATTTAACAGAAAACTGGTAAATCGAGCCAACCTTCCAAGAGAAATTTGTACAGATGTTGTGGAATTAAATATTTAGTGGCTGAAGTGCTACTTTGTTTAGTTTTAGTTATTTGATTTTTGTTTAATTAGACGAAAGATAAGATTTTGAAATAGAAGTATCAACTGTCGATCATCTAAAATTGGGCTGTATGCGGCAAAAACTACAGCGGATGTGCATCGTGGTGCAGTGGAAATCGGCTCGGAACGATAAATCGGGAAGCCGAGTTCGAATTCCACTCGTATTCCTTGCATTCACTCACGCGCAAATACCCTTGGGAAAGGTATTAATCCGTCTCTTTCCTCCAGTTATGGATTAAATAATATGACAGATCGGGTTCTGTAGCCTTGGTCGGCAACCAGTCAACCGCAGAAAGTAATGGCAACCTACTGCGAGATATGATCGCCCAAGTGTGTATCATGTATGGCACTTAACTGACTGACTATTATCCCAGGGTTGTCTACTGGTAGTGCTTCTTGACCAAGCGAAAATAGCACTGCAAAAGTCCAATATTTTGCGATTGCTGATAAGAGCTGCCGTGGTAAGCGCTAGCAAATTGTTTAGGCTCCTTGGTACTTGTGAAAATACATCAACTAAAAAAAGAAATGCCAACACGTTCTTCTTCTTCTATGTGCCCTGTTCCTTCAGGACGTAGGTGATCATGGTTCTCCACGTCTCTCTATCCCTTGTGGCTCTTAGTATGTTTGATCCTGTTGCTCCTGGCAACCCCCGTTCCGTCATCCACCTGATCAGACCCTGCAAATATGTTATCCGCTGCCTTCCTCTGTCTCTCCTTCGTTATCATTAAAATAAAAACGTGACAGCCGCCAATTAGTCATTTCATCAAAGATAATAATCGCCATTCTTACTAAGACCACAACAAAGAAAAGTGGAAGCACCATTCTAAGCTAAAGGTAACAGAAGAAATATGTGAGGGAATCAAGTGATAGGCGAATATATCTATTCTAATTAAATATTAAAATATATCAATGAAATACTTAATCAAATAATAGTAAATAAAACAACATTTCGAAATGTAGGCGGTGACGTTAGAGGTATAGAATTAATCAAACAGCTAGGGCGATTCAAATGTACGTATTCCGATAGTTAATTAATTATGTATTTGCTATTACTTGGTGAGTTTTAAACTATTTAGATAAGTTTTTATATAGTAAGGTTGCATATTTTTCAATAAAGTATGAAAGAAAGCCAAACTACAATTTTTACAGGCAATTAATTAGGCAACAAGAAGAGAAAAAATTTAAGAGAGTTAATTTTATATATATATATATATATATATATATATATATATATATATATATAAAATTAACTCTCTTAATTTTTTTCTCTTGTTGCCTAATTAATATATATATATATATATATATATATATATATGAAGCAAATGTATGCATAAATTAATCGCAAAAACATCATCAAAATAGCCATGTAGAGAGAATCATTAAATTAAATCAAATGTTTCTACTTTTGGTAATGGGTAATTGGCATCCATTAGGAAGTGAAATTATTCTTCAGAAGTTTTGCGAAGGCATTGTTATAATATCTTTAAGCTTCAGGGCTTTTGTTTCTTCAACAAATGCTCTGAAGAATGAAGTAACTTTATAATGCTTTCTCAAATCTTCGAAGTTGGCATAACTCAGTTTAATGGACACATTTCTCCATATTTATTATATATATATATATATATATATATATATATATATATATATGTGTGTGTGTGTGTGTGTGTGTGTGTGTGTGTGTGTGTGCGTGTGTGTGATAATATTCAGCGAAAGGATTTTTGTTATTCAATAATTTTACTGATAGAATTTATTTTGGCAAGCAGCGTTTTTATTTTATTTATTTTTTAAACTACTTGATACCGGGATAGAGATAGAGTGATGATAGGCTTAATGTAAAGAATACCCAACCCGATCAGTGAAGATATCCTGTCCTCACGAAACTTCAAATTTGGCATGAACCTGCACAATTATAGTGAAAAAGTCTTTGAATTAAATCACTCTCTTTCTCTCTCTCTCTCACTGTCTCTCTCTCTCTCTCTCACTCTATATATATATATATATATTGTAAGAAAGTGATAGAACACGTAGATTTTAAACTCACGGTTCAAGAATTTACTTTTATAAAGAGTGGTCGATACAAAAGAGAGATTTATATTATAATGGTTGTTACAATGGTTTATAAAAGCATAGTATCACTACAGAAAAATCCTCATGTTTCACAGCACAAATGCCCTTCTTCTGGTGATAAGTAGAAATGAAAATAAATGGTGAAAACGATTCATTCTTAGGAATGTGATATGTAAGTTATGTGTGGGATGGGAATGTAGTATGTCTAATCCGGTCTGTCGGCAAATTGTAACCATAGAGATACAGCTTTGGGTTAGTGAGTGGGCGGGGTAGATTAGTTTTGTACAAGTCACTTTTTAGTTTTATCTAGGTAATTCTTATATTGGGGTGTTAGTTTTTTTTTTAAAAAAAGGTAGACACTTTTTATTTTTCTATTTATATATGTGGATGAAATAGAGTGACTTTTTATTGTTGTATGGGTTTATTTTATTTTATTAATATAATATTCATTTTTTTTTATTTTGTGGATTAAACATGGATATTAATTAACTTTTGGAGAGGATTATTTTATAGGAATGAGGTATTTAGTGGAACCACACAATACTTCATGTAGGTAAATAATTTTAACTGTCAGTTGATTTTATATTAGAGGACGAGTTTTGACAAATCCCTTTTGGTTAATTAAATTTTAACGAAAAATATTTTCGATGTTTACATAACACTGCTAATTCATCCCTACGGTTCAATAGTTCGCCATTGTTGGGGTAACTTACAATGTGCAGCTTTTCACTCAGTCATAAGGGGCAGATGTCGTTAATCGAGTTACTGGTTCTAGATTTTTCCAGTATTTTCTGGTGATATATATATATATATATATATATATATATATATATATATATATATCCTAATTCACTTTTTGACTTCTCTCTTCTGACAATGATATATTACTTTTTTTTTACGGTTGATATTTATTCTTTTTTCAGTTACAATTCCTACATTCTATTTGGATTTCCTTCCTGTATCTGCTATTAACATTGTGCCACTTGCATATCCGAAAATTTTGGCCACCAATAATGAATACTGTTAATACTTAACAGTATCGTGTAAATAGTATAACTCAGTTAACGTCGAGGTCTTTTTGTTACGCTATGATGCTTGAACATCTGATAATAGGAAATTGATTTGAGAAAGTTATTTTCAAACAACCGATATCTAATATTTATTTTAGTTATAGTAATAATCTCTAAAATTTTGTTGTTATTATTGTGTCATTTTCAGAGAAATTAGGACTGAACGACTAAGACATAATGAAAGCAATAAATACAAAAATTTATCGAATCTCTTGCTACTTGAGTGGAAACGTGGTCCCATACTTTTAAAGTAAAAATTGTGAAATGTAAACATCTCTTCCACGCTAACAGTTTATTTTCTCGCACTCTCGCACTCACCACTTTTGGAACTCCTTTCTGTACAATTACTACCTTGATGACTATAATCTTCAAGTGTTTAAGTGCTATGTCAATTACCATATTTTATTGTTTGGATTCTAATCTTTTTCTTATCCTTTATCCGACGCCTCTGCATCTTGTTGCTTTTACTTTTAGCTCTTGTTACCTATAACCATCTCTGCAACAGTAGCGGTACTGGTTATTTGGGGTGAACTGATTAAAGAAAATTGCCAAGGGAGCTGAAGTATATGGTTGAAAAAACTAGGATGGGTATTGAAAACGTGAACTTAACTTATAAAGATAAAGATAAAGACGTTTACGCATGTTCTCTTTGGACACGGCACATAGATCAATTTGCATATATATATATATATATATATATATATATATATATATATATATATGAAACGATTTGTCCGTTATCAGAGAAACAAGTGAATGTCCATATATTTTTCCACACGCCGGGTTTGCATTGGGATTCGCCTCAGGTTATGAGAAAAGATTGCATCTCCAGTTCGCATGTCTTTTGTACGCAGTAATTTTCCCGGCCAAGCCTATTTGAAGATTGTCCAGTGCACGAGTTTTATTTCTTGCAGAAAACATATAAATGACTCCACGAATAGCGAGAATCCTTAATTACTTTCAGACTTATACCAGCATCAACTCGATTCAGTAAGAAGCATCATTGAGAAGGCAACATTGTTTGATGCTATAAAATAAGCGATACCCTTTTTCGATTTAACTAACGATATAACACTCTAATGCCTTACTGGATAACTTTCTATTTTTATGTCACAACTTTTTAATTATGTCTGTGGTTGGGAATCAATTTTTCTTTTCTTGTGAAAATGAGTATAGATTGATTTACATTATTTTTCTAGACGTGCTGAGTATAATTTATATAAAAAGAATAAGAATTGATATGGAACTGTCAGGAGGAGGCCGAAACGAAGTAAAAATGAAAGCGATGTAGGTGTACCAGAAATATTTTTTTTTACTAGAGATCAATATGGCCGCAAGTTGTAGGGAGATGTAAATAAGTAGTATTCTAGAGATATGGTTTGGGGCGAATGTTAATTGCATTGATAGACACTCATCATATCATATTTCCGTTAGGATGCTACGAGGCAGAAAAAATCACTAGTGGCGAAAAAGGACTCAAAGATGGATAATTTGCATGACTTCTTACAAGCACACTGAAACTGAATAAACATTACAAAAGAAAAAAAATTGTCGATATTGTTTCAGAAGAGATTTTCTTACATATAGCAATTAAATAAAACGGCACAAAACAAATACAATGGGTCCTGGGTATGACGTTAAACTGCATCCGATAGCAAGGCCTTTAATTAGGAGGTTATGAGGAGCATGGAACCACCTCTTAAATGCTGTTGTTCCTAGATCCACCCTGACCAGGAGTGGTAGCACCTGTTAGGGTCCCAGCTATGGGTAAGTAGTCAACCCCCAAACTGGCGTCAAAACACTATGAAAATATAAAAATATACTTTTATATAAATATATATATATATATATATATATATATATATATATATATGCATAGACATTAATAGAAAAATAAATTTTTGAATGAAAAATATTACCAACAATAGATATTCTGAAGAAAACATTATTACCATTACACATTTTTGAAGAAAAAAAAAATTATTGGCATCATACATTTTTGAAGGAAAACAAGTATTACCAGCAATACATTTTTGAATACAAAGCCAGAAAACTTCTTCAGGTTTCTATAATAAAATAAAAAATAAAAACATTTTTCATAAAAATCTGACTAAATCAACCTTCTTACTATAACCGATCATTAAAAAGATATCTTTAAACTCTACCTTTTCGGCATTAAATACCCCACAGATGTTGATATGCCGTTAAACAAAACTCAAAGTCAAGCTCAAACGCAATGTTCTGGAGACAGATATAAAAACTTGTTCAGAAGAAGTAAATTTAAAATCTAATTAGTAAAAAAGTAAAGCAATCTTCATCAATGAGACGATTCCTGCTTGAAAATAAATTATTTTATTGTTTGAAAGAGAATTTGAAATTGTGCTTAAAAAGAATTATTTCAACTATTCTTAAAATTTTATTATTATGTCTGAATTGAATTGAATGTCTTATTCTTTTATTTAAATTATAGACTGCTGTCTCAACAACAACAAAAAAAAACTTAAAATCATCAATCTACGCTCATTTTTGCAACGAAACATAATTATGTTACACAATTACAGACATATCAATGTTTCTAAATCAGCCTAATGTCGTCATCATTGTTTTAATTATCAAAACATTTATTGCATATATTGCAAAAAACTATTATTATTTCGCTAAAACAAGCAACAGTGTTGTATAATCTATACCAAGGCGACGAAAATTAAACTGCAACTAAAACGATATCTGCTGTATACCCTTCGATAGAAGAACGGTTATTAATTTGACGACGGGGTCTCAGATCATATAAAATCGCTTGCTTTTATACGCTGACGGTATTCTCATTTAATGAAATGAAGACCATAAAAAGTATATATATAAAGGCATACAATATTGTCTTTATTCTTCAGGTTTTCTGGCATAGAGTAGGATGTGGGATCGGAGGTGTCGACGGACACACATTGAGCCAGCCGGGGGACGCGCTTGTCCTCAATTTTCCCTGTGTCTTTCTTGCTCTGGGTCCTAATCTCAAATGCTCACAGACTGATTACTACTATTGATCTATTTCTTATATAAAAAAATATAAGAAAAAATATATTTCAAGTTCCTTGTATTTTCATAATTTTGAAAATCTTCAAATACCATGTCAATAGGAAGGCACATTTGGTTTTCAACTTAGAAACCTTTTTTCACGAAGCCAATAAAATCCCTGCAGCGACTGTCTTTACTTAATATTAACAAAGAACAACCCACAACGACCAATGAGAAATCGAAGAGCCGAGTTCAATTTCGTTCAGTTTATTTACGCAAAAATATCCCTGAAAAAAGCATTAACTCGTCTCTTTCCTCCAGCTATAGGTTAAATAACAGGATAAACTGGTCTCTATAGCATTGATTGGCAAACAGTCTACCAAATAAAGTAATGGCAACCTACTGCAGGTAAATTTTCTGTCTGTCAGTCCTGAATCTTTAAAGACCTGATCGCACAAGCGTGTATCTCGTATGGCCATTAACTAACTGACTGAATTAAAAGATTAATAATTTTCACAGATCGCGATCTTAGAGCGAGAATGGAGGTGTATCCCACAGAGGTTAAATACTTAGATGTGTAGATGAACCACAAAAGATGTATGTGGGGGATATTTTATCCATACATAATGATTATTGTCGCTCACCCTCTATATTCCGGCACTCACACAGATCTGTGCAACCAGGAATGTTAACTAATTCCACAAAATATGATGTGTTCGAAAAGGCCAAACCCATTTATGAAAGAGCCGAGCAAAAAGCAGTCACAATAATATAATCACTTATTGTAATAAGGACAATGAGCAGAAGGTTAATGAGGCGAAAAGTAATGATAATAGGAACATCAGTTAGTTTAATTGCAATATATTATCTTGAACGGCGTATACAATTGAAATGGTCATCCGGCCGGAGGTAAAGTTGGTAATGGGATAAGGATATTTCCAACACTTACATCCCACAATAAAAGTCAAGAAAACACAAGGATGTGGTTGACAGATATATCCGGTCGTAGAAGATGTCAACAAAAACAACGAAAAAAACAAGCAACAGCCGGTTTGAAATGAAATGGACCACCGTGTGTGATTGACAAATACATTCGGCAGTAGATAAAGTCAACAAAGCAACAACCCGAAAAAGCAAAGAAATGCGTGTAAGTTTAAAGACTGTATAAATTGTAGAATTTTTAACCGAAATTACAGAGACTGGCTAATGGCTCCAAACGAATCCTTCGTATGTGCGAACACTCTTCAGCGAATTCGGCATCTTCCTCGTCCGTTTTTCTAGATCCAGCACCAGTTTGTAACATAACCTCTCACCACTCTATTTAGTAATCAGGGATTTTCTCAAATTAATGACTAAATATTTGTTCTGGCAATAAACTATTAAAAAACTTTCAATATAGATAATATCAAAGTATTTTATAACTGTTTCAACATCATGCACAAGTACTCATAACTGTAAGTTTCAGACCAAGGCATCTGACCACTTATTCACGGAATATCAATTACTTTCCGTTGAATGGCATAGGTTTAACGAAATAAATACTTTGTACGACAAAAGGAGAAGAAAAATATATTGGAGCCACGGAGGGAAAACTGAAGAAAGAATTCTATAAACCGGTAATGATTATAGACATTGCTAGATATTAACATGCCACTACCTTATCTGCCTATATCCGGAGCAAAAAAAGAGCCAAAAAAGAGCAAAAAAAGTGGGAGTTAATCAAAACCCTAAAGAATGAACATTGGGAGAACTAACATTAAAAATGATAAAAATGCAAGATGTGCTTGTCCGAAAAATATATGACAAAGCATAGATGGTGAAAATGTGCTAAATAAGAGACAATAGTTGATGACTCTTTGTAAAGGGTTTGCTGAAAAGTAAAAAAAAAAATAATGTTTATTCCCTGGTGGTTGTTTTTGCAACTTGGTTTTGTTTCCATAAGGATTTCCTGTAATTTTTGCCTGCTATTAGCTCAACTAACAGGTTTTACCGCTCCCATTCACTCTCGTCCTTCAGCCACTCTCACCTTCCAAATTCGTTAAACCCAAGGTTGTTGTACACACACACACACACACACACACACACATATATATATATATGTGTGTGCGGGGGGTGACATTACGGAAATTTATCTGTGATATATCCCGGGAAGGAATATCAGGGAAAAGAATAGTGTAAGAATAATACTTAACATTGAAGATAGATTAGAAGAGATTTATTATACAACAGTACAATAAACCAATAGACGTACAAAAAAATCAACGAATAGTAAGAGGAATAACGATCAAGGAAAAATGTCTACGTCTATGACATAAGCATCCGTCTTGTGACTTATGCTGAGGTATGGCCCTAGTTCGCTCTGGTCACAGTATTTTATTGCAGTCATTGCAATGGTTAAATAATAAATTACAGACATTATAATGGTTAAATAATAAATTATAGTCTTTATAATTATTAAAAAATAAATTAGAGTCATTATAATGGTTAAATGATAAATTATAGTCTTCATAATTATTAGATAATAAATTAGAGTCATTATAATGGTTAAATAATAAATTACATACATTATAATGGTTAAATAATAAATTATAGTCTTTATAATTATTAAAAAATAAATTAGTCATTATAATGGTTAAATAATAAATTATAGTCTTCATAATTATTAGATAATAAATCATAGTCTTCATAATTATTAAATAATAAATTACAGACATTATAATGGTTAAATAATAAATTATAGTCTTTATAATTATTAAAAAATAAATTAGTCATTATAATGGTTAAATAATAAATTATAGTCTTCATAATTATTAGATAATAAATCATAGTCTTCATAATTATTAAATAATAAATTACAGACATTATAATGGTTAAATAATAAATTATAGTCTTTATAATTATTAAATAATAAATTAGAGTCATTATAATGGTTAAATAATAAATTATAGCCTTTATAATTAGATTGTGCAAGTATATTGAAGTATCATATAACGGTTCGGATTGTGGAATCGGTGGTGTAACAGATAGCTAGTTTATTACATCCAATATGTTTCGAAAAGGTAAGAATCAATCACTTCACCACCTCAGCTATATGTAAATAGTTGGACAGACTGGGTCTTATAGACTTGAGTGGAAACCGGGAAACGAAAAACTCTGAATTGAAACCCACCCTCCAAAGGCTTAAGTACTCCCTGCAGTGGCAGTACATGTGCTGCCACTCCGACCCTAACGGGTGTCCGGACTTTGCCTGAATTTGCAACAAAGTTAAACTGACAAGAAAATGTGCTTCCAAATTATATGTCTCAGTAGAAATTTCCATTTTTTTTCAGAATAACCCAGATATGTGTCAGTGGTTACACTCCGGCGTAAATTCAAATGAACTCAATAGAATTAGGATAGGCGAAGTTCACTGCAATCTCGATTTGTTTGACAGTGGGAAATATGATGGAATTCATTGTTGTCATCTGAAAAAATTGTTTCCGGGGAATCCATTCCTATAACTTCATTTCCTTTTACCACAAGCCGCAGGAATGTGAAGGAAAAGATCCAATTTCTATCGCAATTAGGCTTCTTCTTGTAGAGGGCGCGAAAGACATCGACGCATGTTTTGACCTAAATTCATAGTTGTCAATTTTATGTAAGACATATATACAAAAGTCACGCACAAGCATTCCCACTCACACAGATAGAAACACCTATACCCCCCATATATACATATATATATATATATATATATATATATATATATCATCAGCGGATGACTATAATCATCCGTAGACAGATCTGTTTTCTTTTCCCTGTATCAGTACAGTTAGACTTCCGATTGCTACTAGCCAAGATTGAAACCCGCCAGAATTGACATCAGTCGGCACTTCTACCTATGTGCTATGGGCGCTCGGGAGGGAAGGTGAACTTTAGCGTGTAATATACAATGTAAACATTCGCTAGTATTCGAGAATGTTCAAATTCGTGACTGAATGAATGATGCGTAGATGCGTGAGTATATACATACATACAAACACAAACACACACACACACACACATATATATATATATATAAATTTGGACTCGTCCAGAGTATGCTCGTACTACTGATATAGAAATGAGACTGGGGAATACCGCGTTTTCACAGAGAGTTAACCGGAGTATACAAGAGTCCAGAGAGCGATTGGCAGTCAGTACACATCAGCTCGAAGTAGCTCTTTGCTCCGCTCATTGAAAAGATAATTACGCCGTACCCGTCAGCTTCCGATGCGGACATACTCAATGTACTACGTCTTCATCCCCCGAGACTTCTACATATACTATTTACTAACCCGTATTCTTGGATCACTAATCTTCATTCAAATCTGTATTCTTACGTTAATTTACTTATTTTCTATCTTAATTGCTGGTCGTTATTCATTTATTTGTGCGGATCCCATTCCCGGGATCCACAACAATATATATATATATATATATATATATATATATATATATATATATAATAATAATAATAATAATAATAATAATAATAATGGGAAAAATTGTGACACTAATTTGAGGAGTGTTGTTTCAGTCATGCCGATTT